>JADLZK010013085.1:0-134128 GCA_015847255.1 Hyparrhenia diplandra
ACATGTTGGTGCAATGAAGGAGCTTTATTGCATATGAAACATGACATGGAGTCATGTGACCAAGGTGGTGAAGATCAAGACAAGGCTTGGCTTGATGGACGATTTGCAAGTGTGAAGGGCAAGTCGTCAGGCGTTGAAGCATGGATCAGCGAGGTATGTGAAGCTTGGCAAGACTTGGCTACCGACTTTAACCGACGCGAACGGTGAAGAGCAAGTGAGGTCAAGATCGATGGACCAATAGTGTCACGTGATGATATGAAGTGGATCATATCATTTGGTGATCGCGGTTGGTGCATGTGTTGCATCGGGCACTTGGAGATGGAGCGAATGGAAATACGCAAGGCAAAGGTATAACCTATAGGGTATTTCATTTCACGTCATGAGGAGCTTAGAGAAGTTTATGACCGGGTTTAGGATAGATGGCCAGATTATCAAGAGGGGCAAACTTGTTTGCATATCGGTCATCTAGTGCCACTTGAGCGATCTAACTTTATGGCGTGTTAGGATCGAAAGTGGCGGCTAAGAGCTAACCCGACCTTTGAAATGATTGTGAAAAATGCTAACACACTTGCACATGGTGATGTACACTTGGTGGTGTTGGCACATTTACAAAGGCGCGTGATTGCAGGGTTGAGTTGGTTTGTGAAGCGGCCTATCCTCCCGCCGAAGCTTGCGAGGGCGGATTCGGGCGCTGGAGAAAATGAGCTGCATATTTTCTATTGCCGGATGCAAGTTGGTGGTGAAAACATGTTATTCCTCGTGCTCAAGTTTGGTATACTTGATGGGTAGCATGTCAAGAGAAGGAGTCGGTGTTTCGTGGAGTTTTCGCTAGAAAACGCCGACCGGACGCCGACCGACGCCGGCGAGACCGGACGCGATTCCGACCGGACGCCCGGTCGGGGCTAAGGCCCGCGTAGAGCTCTCGCAGCGCCGCTTTTGACCGGACGCCGCGGATCGGATGCGTCCCGCGCTTGACCGAACCGCGGACCGGACGCCAAGTAGCCGCTGGTCGTGGGCCGTTACTTGTCTGTGGTGACGGGACGCCGCGACCGACGCCGCGACCGACGCCTCGGGTGAGTCCTGGCCGCTAAGGCCCCGGCCAACTCCGCGTAAGCCGCGGATTTCATCCCAACGGCTCTATTTGACTTGGGGGCTATTTATACACCACATACCCGACCTTGCTCTGGGTGCCGAAAGCACACTTGGGCCTTGGTGGCTTGTGTTGTGGTGCTTGAGAGCCTCCCACTCACTTGTGATTGATAGAGTTCATCCAAATCAAAGTGAGGAGTGATTCTAGTGCATTCGCGTTGAGAGATCGTGATTCGCGGGCACTAGGTGATCGTGGTTGCAAGCCGGTGTGCTTGTTGTTTGGAGGTTGCCACCTCCTAGACGGCTTGGTGGCAAGAGACTCTCGTGAAGCACCTAACGGAGATTGTGCGGTGTCCGGGCGAGGATTTGTGAGAGGTTCGAGCTCACCTTACGGGATCGCGAAGAGCATCACTACTAGAGCGTGTCTTTGAGCTACCTCACTTGTGAGTGTGGTGTCTTGCGGTGCCTTGTGATAGGCTCCATTTGAGAGTGGTGTCTTTGCGGTAAGCCTAAAGGCATTTGGCTTGGAACCGAAGAACCATCTAAGTGAAACACCAAAGGAACCACCCAAGGTGTTGGTCGACACAACGAGGGAGTAGGGGAAGTTGGCAAGCTTCCCGATACCTCGTGGGCAGAAAAAAAAATCACCGGTGTCAACTTGTCTACTCTTCTCGGTGGTTTGCATTCTCCAAATCACAAGCTTTGCATTTACATTCATATATATCTTGTGCTTGTGCTTGTGGAGTACCCCTTGCAATTACTAGCTTGTGTAGCTTGTTAGTTGCCTTGCTTAGTTTGTGTAGCTAAGTAATTTGAGCCTTTGGGTTAGGGCGTGTGTCGCCTTGTCCATTGTGCATCTAGTGAGCTTAGGTTGGCTTAGTGCTTTTGCTCATTAGAATTGTGTGGAGCTCACCTTTGTTTGAAGTACTAGTGCATAGGTTTGTGTGACCTTGCAATAGAAACGGTTAGGAGCTCAAGCTAGGCTTATCACCTCATTTGCTTTGTGTAGGATCTTTTGTGAGGTGATTTAGAGTCATAGCTAGAGGGGTGAAGTCTTGGCTAAGCGAATAGTTTTAATTCGCATTATATTCGGTTAGCCATCGCGAATTAGATTTAGAAAGGACTATTCACCCCCCCTCTAGTCCCCATCTCGACCCTACACCTCTCCCGGCCCAAGGCGGTCTTCTCCTCGTTGCTTTCCCGCTTCTCGGCGCCGCCAATCTCGTCTCCACACGACGGCGATGCCATGGCGCCGCCGCGGCGCGTGGCCTCCAGCTCGGCCGCTTCAGCAGCTCCCAAGCGTGGTGCGGCGGCGTCCATGGCACCCGGAACCGCGACGGGACAGGAGGGGAAGGGGAAAAGTGGTGAGACCCAGTGAATAGGGGGTTAGTGGGAGTGGGGGCTTCAGGTTATAATTTGGGGTGACATGGAAAATAGGAGCCTATCTAGGGCTCCACTAGAGTTCATTTTTTCACTCAAGCCCCTAGAATTTAGAGTAGGGGCTCAAATAAGGGCTCCACTAGAGTTGCTCTTATCCAACCAAACATCTCAACCATGCACTTCAGTGACAAACGAACGAGACAGGCCAAGGCATCTGCGAACTATACTATCTGAAGCGCATACAAGAGCGGATGGTACATAGCATTACCATAGCATCATCATCTACAGTACTACCAGGAACATCTCTCAGACCTCAAACCCCAGGTTCCAGCATTATGGAAACACAATAATTAGGTGAATAAATAAAGGGACAATCCATGAAAATCAGAGGGCAACAAGGGTTCCATTTGTACTACTGCTGCACGCCATCTCTTCCAGGAGGCCGCTCTAGAACAGGGATGCCTGCTGATACAGTTATACCCCCGGTCGAGCTCATTTGTTGCTCGAGTCGCCTCCTTCGTCGTCGGTAGCACGGACCGCAACAATCCCTTTCATTGTTTCTCACCCACTCCTCATGGTATTTAGGATCATAAGGAACAGCTTCACCATTTATGAAGGGTTCTCCTGAAACATTCACAGAAATGTACTTTCAACAATACAAGTTGATCAAACATGGGTGGTCATAAAATATGGCCACCCACAATTTCATCACAAGACATAAAAAAAAAAGGTCTAAAATAGTTTCTCTAGGCATACAAGCATAATAAGTTGATTAAACAAAGGGTGTGTGGTGAACTGCTATATCTCAAGTTACAGGTTCTTATATCTGTATTGATGTGTTTCAAGATGACACAAGGAACACATACGAGATGTAAACCATGTTATATCACTAAGATAATTTAACGAAGCCCTTCATTATATTATAACCTAGGGACTGATATCTTTTGCATCACAGCAAAAAGAAAATTAGTGGGCAGAAAAACAGGCTTGTTCATAGAACAGTTTGTTGTTTGAACGCTGGAAAATAACTTGAGAAGACATTCACATTTTCTCAAATAAATAATTAAGATCTAAATTATATAATTTTAAAATTAAGCTGCTGCATATTATGTACAACAAGCAAGAGAGACATAATAGTGTCAACAAGCAACAGAGAGAATGTGAAAAAAGACAACAATTCAAGAATAATGAGCAGAATTATTTGTACATGACCAATAATGTGCAAATAATCCATAGTCTAAACTTGAATAAGTTATTAGTACCTCCATAGTTCTTATTTTTCACATCCAGGTATGAATCAGGAAGAACCCAACGGACCTTGGGTAACTCTGCAAATGATTAAGTGGCATATAAATTCCAAAGACAAACATTTTGTGATATTAAAAAATGAATTACTTTCTACTCCTATATTAATTAATATAATGGGATCACAAATACCTTTCAGTTTGAAAGCAAGTTCCTGAGATATAAGGGCACCAAATATGAAGTAATGACGAGTCGACACTGAATATATCTTTTGCCTAGCTTCTTCATCACTGAAGCAAGGAATTAGTTTTAGATGCAGGCCTTGCAGAGACAAAATGAGCAAAAAGAACTGCATTCAATCAACAAAAAAAAAATGCACAAATATTAACACTCTAAAACTCTAATGTCCTAGTCATACCAAAGAACTACAACAAGATCAAATGAAAGAACAAATATGAAAATATCACAGCAGCGGATCAGTTAGGCCCTGGAGCAGGGCTATTAGCAAGTAGCCATTTGGATCCACCTATTAGCCGCCTCAAACCTACTAATGAAAGTAATAGTTGGCAGCTCCCTATCTAATAGTTAGATGGTCTATTAGCAGGTCTGTTACTGGAACTAATTTTATCTGCTAACTAAGCCCAAGTGGATCCAGGCCCTTAGTTGAGTCCCTTTTGGATCTTCTATCTAATAGCTAGTACTCCTTCCGTTCCAAATCATATATATTATTTTAGCTTTGTCCTTAGTCAAACTTCTCTTGCTTTAACCAAGTTTATAGAATCGGACTAGACTTATTAGATACACAAGACGTATTTTGATTGTGTATTTATTTGATATAGTAGATGCTAATATATTTTTCCTATATTTTTTTTTTTTTGTCAAAAGTAGTAAAATTTGACTTATGACAAAACTAAAATGACTTGCTGTTTAGAACATATACTCTAGTTAATAACTTTTTATCAGCTACATAGTTCATTTCTGCTATTAGCTAAATTATTTGGATCTAGCTAGTAGTGCGGATTTTAGCTGCTAATAACAGTTAGTACTAATGGATATCATCTATTACCCAAGGCCAAGGGCACAGAGTAGCAACTACATGCTCTAAAAATATTGTCCAGTGACCAGAAACAAAATCAAAATCAAAATGCATATCAAAGATGAATGCGATGAGGCCCGCATCCTATCCTAGTATCAATAATAATACCAACAGATCCATTCTGACCAAGAGATCCAACGAGTCCTAATGCCACTATATCAAACACTCTACTCTCAGCACTCTTTGATGCTACAACAGAGCTCTTTTATCAGTCCAGCAAGAAACACACCGACAAAAAAAAAAAAAAAAAAAAAACAGCGATATATACCTCCCGATGACTTGGGCGAGGGTCTTAACATAGCTATCGATGATCTCGTCGCGCGAGACGTCAGGGTTGGAGGCGTCACCAGGCGGCGGCTCCATGACAACGAACCAGTGCTCAAAGTCGCACCCAGGCGGGTATCTGCTCCCGTTCTGCGACGAGTCCAGCAGAGAGGATGTCGCCGGCTCGGTCGTCGCAAAGCACCGCACCCCCGCGCCGGGCATAGCCACCAACGCAGACCTCGCCGAGAAGAGGCTCGCGGCCGCACGAGGGTGGGTACGCTACGTGATGCGGCGCCGCCGGCCTGGAGCGCACGGGAGAGGAGGAGCGCGCGCGACGCCGACGCCGTAAGGACGAGACGGCGGTGAGGGACGACGCGCCGGGGGCGATCAAGGGTTTAAGGCTTCGGGGCCGAAATATCTGGAGGTCCGAGGCCGCACATGGGCTTGTTGGACCGTGAAATCTCGAATGGCAAATGTTGCTGAAACTTGGCCCATTTGGTTTTTTTTTTTAGGATCGTGAGTGAAACAAATCTCATAATCCTCCTTTTAAAAAATGAAAAGAAAAAAGAATCTCATAATCCTGCTTCGCCTGTTATTGGAGCTTACCAAACTGATGAAATCGAAGTATCTAGGATGCTACAGGTATAGGCCATGATAGATTTTGTTTAAATATAAACTTATAACAGTGTAGTAAATTAAGAACTGAATTGCATGACCAAAACGGTCAGTTAAACTCAGGGCAGGACGGGTACAAATCCAATTTCACTTGGTTCAATCACACTTTAACACGTTGCCGAAAGTACATTAAACTCTGTTGGATCGTTCCAAGTACTAAATGGAACCTCAAATCAAAGGAAAAACTTAAGGCGATTGACTAGGTAACAGCTTTGAGCGACAGGACGCCTCACTGCATCTCAAAGCGTTTGGCAATCAGCACGCTCATGTCGAGAAACCTCTGGGCGCAGTTGGTTAGGCAGGTTGATTCCCCAGAACTGAACTTGCTTCCGGGAGTGCTGGTGATGCATTTGTCCCAGCACACGCTCGTTAGCTTGCCAACCATCTCGTTCATCATCGCCTTTTGCTGCTCTTGCTGCAGTGTTTCAGAAATTGAGGTCAGAATTTTTCACATACAGATACAGATACAGATGATAACACGCATGTGCATGCTAGTTCAAATAAATCAAATGGGATAACAAGGTTAGGTTCAAGGAATGCAACAGGAGATAGCATCATCAAGCAATGGGGGATTATGTGCCATGAAACAAAATTTAAGGTTCAAATGTGAAAAATGAGCAACCTGATATCTCTTGGTATAAATGAAGCGCAATCCAACATGAAAATGTTGGGGTGTTTACTTCCTGACTCCTTAAGCTACTATATACAGATACAATAAACATGCATTGACACAAAGTAACACTCTTGCATATCTAGATAAAAAGTCAAAAAAAAAAACAACATCATCTAAACATACTTGGAGAAGCAGTAAATGATTTCAAAGTATCTATTATCATTAAGTAACGGTATGAATTCACAATCTTTAGCAACAAATCATATATGATATACCCTCCAGTAAATGCTGAATACAATAAACATCAACAACAAAATTTCAATCCCAAATGCAAACATAGGAAATGATAAATCATGCTGTAGTATTGCTATTACAGCTATATCAAATATCTTGCAATATCCAAAATAAACAGCCTGATTGCTTGTGAAGGAAAAAATAACAAAAGAGAGGAATCAAGGAAAGTACTGAAATTGCAATACATGGCTAGCAAAGAGGAAATCAAGATATCAAGTAGATGAAAGCTTAATATAGCATATGCTTTATGATATCAAGCAGTAGCTCAACAGAACAGTGAGCATGACATAAATTTAAGGTCTAGGATTATTCTCTAAGAGCTGAAGTGACTAATTACAACATCCCCTCCGTAGGTAGCACCAGATTGACATTTGCTTTAGATATTATTTTAGTTAACACATTTCATCACTATAAACCAAATTATGCAAACCTACATTGAGAGCGGGTAGCAAATTTCACAGCTGGCATCTAAATTTGCATGATAGCCACAGCTAAGCCTCCATAAACTTGAAAAACCTCAGCTCCTTAATACGCTTATATGTGCAAAGTAATATGCTTATATGTCCAATCTAGCTAATGATCTGATGATCAAGAGGATCTAGCTTAATCATTTAAAAGAAAACAGAATCTAAATTTCAAGTTCTTATAGGTCACGGGGTAAGACAACAGTCAAAGCTAAGGGAGTAGGTTCTGTGCCAGATATAAGATCAGAGTTTGTTTGCAATTTTGAAAAATCACTCACACTAAGTGCCTCTGCCTCAAGTATTAATATTACAGCAATATGATGTACTGACATAAACGCTATGGATGATGAGCACCTTATAGCTAACACAGTAACCAATGAAGCATTTTACCACTAGTTCAATGGATATAAATACAAAGAGTCTAATTCACTGAGCTAACAACAAACTATGTGCAGCTAATTCACCTCTGATCAAAAAGTAAAATCTCAAATCTACCTTTAGGAATCATCTATCAGGCTAGCAGAGCACCTGAACAAACCAAGATCACAATATTCAGAACCTAGCAAAGCTAAGCTGAAAAAAAATTAAAACCTTAATTGGCCATCGCTAACCAAAACGAGAACCAAGTCAAACCACCTCGCCCTGCTCAGAACCAAGTCAATCACCTCGCCCCCTTAATCCTGAGAGGCTTCAGATACAAACTGATTGCATAACGAGAGAGTACTACAGATACAAACAAATTGACAATCCCCCACACTGCACATGAAGCTATAATAACACAGAAAATTATACAGCAGTACATCAGCCGCCAATAATCCATGTCCGACCACTGCAACGAATCGGTGCCCGCGAAATCAGCAGCCGCATGCCCAGGTAAAAAAGCAGAACTCGGGCCTTACATGACAACAGCAGCAGCGCACGCTCGCCGATAACGCATCACGATTCACGAACGGGAGGAACAGATTCTCACCTGAAGGAATCGCTGCATCTCGGGGTTGTCCATGTCGCCTCCGTCTGCTTCTCTCTCTCCCCCCCTAAAACCCTAGCTCGGTTTTTGCTTGCAGAATGGGATGGAGATGCCGCAGCCGCCGCCGGCTAGTACTAGTATACTTGTGATGATGACGTCACGATGAGATGAAAGATGAACTCACTCCGTTCTCACTGGGCCGAAAATTTGTCCCGACCCAACCCAACCCACTAATAATAAACAGAGCAGTACGGCCCAAGTAGATTTGGTTCTGGGCTATCCTCAAACGTTACTAGGCCTTTACGAATAATATTCTGTTTCCCTCACAAAGCAAACGAAGAATATTCCGTCGGTTGAAACGGAATATGCCTTCCGAATAAACTCCGCGCCGCGGCGGAACGGTCCGCGAGCCGTTTCTCTCTCTCGTCGCTCCGCCCGGCGGCGGCGGTTGCGGGTCTAAAAATATTCAAACACAAGTAGCATTCGGAGTTGGGACACCAGCGTTGCCAAATCAGGAAACGCGGTCGGGGGGGCGGCGCGGGGCGGGGAGCCAAGCCAAAATGGCGCTCCCGGGCGCGCGAGCGGCGGTCGGACTCTGCCGGATCGCGGCGAGCGCGTCGTCCTCGTCTGCGGCGGCCGGGCTGTGCCGGATCGCGGCGAGCGCGTCGTCCTCCCTTCGGCGGCGGCCTCCGGCGGCGGGAGGAGGGAATGGGAACTGCCGTTCGCGCTGGCGGGCGAGCAGCGGGGATGGTGGTCGGCGGCCACCGCGGGATGGGGATGAACGCGGTCGGGGCGCCGCCGGGCGCGCGCGTCGGGGCCGCCAGGGGAGCGGGAGAACACGCTGCTCTCCTTCGGCCGCGCCGCCGCGCACGCCGCCGTCGCCTTCGTCGAGTTCGATGTCCAGGTGCGCGCCTCGCTGTCTCGTTTGGGACCTCGTTCGGGTTTGATTGGGTTGCAGTTTGCACTTTGCAGTTACACCACAGCATTGCGATGCGAGAATGGTAGTACGGAGTAATTGCTAGGTAGTGCGGTCGATATAAAAAATGTGGGCGGCTAGGCCATCCTCCCCGGTCCGTATCGCAATAATGGATGCAACTTGCAACTGCCACATGGAATTTGATGCTTGGATGTTGTGTAGCATATATTATAGTTGCAGTGCATTACTCATATATGTGAATACATTTCTGGCTAGCCAAATAAAAGCAAGCAAATAAGCAAACATGTGCTCGACTGGATTGTGAAACTGATTAGTCTGTGTCATAATCTGGCAATTTTTAGCATATTGCGGCTTCAGTTTGAGTCCTAGTAGTAGTATGATACGGTACACACGTTTGTACCACAATGATGGTGGTGGACTGACTGTAAATGTTCTCTTGTGCTGAAGTTCTGCATCCAGCGAGTTTCAGGATTTGAAGGTGTTCATTGTCAAATACGCGGATACTAGAGGTGTTTCTGTTTAAGTACTTGTAGTACTGACCACTAATATGGTGGTCAAAGGTATGATTAGTTAGAGCATTCTCAACGGCAAGCACCTGCCAAATAAGTGTGGGCAGTTGATAGAAGCATATGTGTTATGACTGTGTGCAATGTGCCTTTCTCCAATTTAAGTTATCAGTGTAGTTCACCTGATTGATTCCTCTTGAACAGTTTGCACTCCATGACGTTGTCCATGCTGTCTCTGAAGTCTGAGTTTATGATGACCAGACTGATTATCTCGCCACCTCGTTTACAGGTCACAAAAGATGGCTGCCCAATTATCTTCCATGATGACTTCATCCTAACACAAGGGATTGTATGTTCTTTTTACCCTTCCTAGATTTGTTTCTGTACTGTCCTGTTCATCTATTGTAGGGAAAAAAAAAACTATTTAGTTAAAGCTGATTGTTGTTGCATGCTGTGTAGGGCGCTGTATGTGAAAGGCGTGTTACTGATCTTCTCTTGAAAGATTTCCTCTCTTATGGATCACAAAAAGAATCTCGCAAGGTGTCATACCTTCTTGCTATTTGTTATTTTTTTTCCATGCAAAGTCCATGAATGCTTGCTCAAGGCACTGATATATTTCACTGTCCTTTGCACTTGCCTTTCAGGTCTCCAAGCCTTTACTTAGACGGGCAGGAGATGGTAGAGTCCTTAACTGGAGTACAGAAGAAGATGATTCTCTTTGCACATTGCAAGAGGTCTTCCAATGTGTCAGTCCTCGCCTGGGATTTAACATTGAGCTGAAGTTTGATGACAACATTATGTATCACAGGAAAGACCTTGAGTGTGCTCTTAAAGCTGTATTTCAAGTACAGTCTTCTTCCCTACTTTACAAATCATATAGTGCTTAGTACAGTATCGATTGATTTGCATCCAGTCTATTCACATACATTTCAGCACTAAGAGGTGATGAGTGATATTGATAAGGGTGTCAAATCATTTTGGCAGGTTGTTTTTCAGTATGCTAGGAACAGACCAGTCTTTTTTTCTCATCTTTCCATCCTGATGCGGCACAGATGATGCGGGAACTCCAGAGCTTATATCCTGTAATCTTTGAAACTTCTGTTTTATGTCTGAAATTTTGAGTTGCTTGTCAGGTTTCCTCAATTTGTAGTCTGTAGCTAGTGTTGCAATGGTTATGAAATTCATTCATAGGCAAATTTCAGTCAATCTTTAGCACATCAACTTTTCAAGACACAATCTGATTTGAATAAGCTTTCCATCGTTGTATTCTAAGTGCACCGTTGATAATACTATATGTAAAATTTAAACCAAATCTCTGCTGATATTTGATTGTATATAATTTAGATCCAATTTAGTGTATGGTGGAATTACTGTTGAATAAAATCTTGCTATGCATTGTTGAAGTATGAGTGAATGGGCCATCTTTCACCCATAAACATAAGCTTTTTGGTTGTTTCGAGTTTGAGTCTTGGCAGGCTCAATTAAATAAATAATTGCAGCCCACTCCTATTTCCACGTTTGAGTAAATGAGGTTTGGGCTGAACTGGACAACATCGTACTCGACTTTCAGAATAACCATCTACGTCCTTTTCCTTATTTTGCATTACTTTTCCGAACTTTGAGTATAATCATCTACGTCTATTTTGAAATTAGGTACTTTTCCTAACAGAAGGAGGGACATCCAAATACCATGATTCAAGAAGGAACTCACTTGACGATGCCATCAGTGTATGCCTAGAGCATGATCTGCATGGGATCGTGTCAAATGTGAGAGGCGTTCTCAAGAACCCGTCTGCAGTTGTCAGAGCACAAGAATCTAAACTTGCACTTCTCACGTATGGGGAGCTCAAGTAAGCAGCATATCATTATCACGTTTCTTGTGTCTGTCAACCATTGCCTGTCCACCAATCATCTTACAACCTTCCTACGAACCTTGGTTGCATAAATTCTCAGTAACGTGTCGGAGGCAGTCTACATCCAATACCTGATGGGCGTACATGGCGTCATCGTTGATCGGGTGGAGGAGATCTCAAATGCTGTGGCGGGTTTCGGTAAACCGGACCTCGACCAGAGTGGTGCTGGTGTGGACGAAGCAAAGCATCAGGCCTTCTCGCAGCAGCAGCTGGGGTTCTTGCTCCGGCTTATACCTGAACTGATTGAGCAGAAACATTAAAGGTACAGCATATATACCCGAGTGACATCCCAGTGTTGACCCTCGAAGCAGATGGGTCAACTGTTGTCCTGATAGGTCCAGTTTGACAGTTTAGTAGGAGGTATACTTGTGTTGAGTGAATACACGATTCTGTACAGTCTAAACTCGATTCCTGTTGGTACAGCCGACCGACCATGGAATGTGGTCTTGTTGCAAGTAGGTTCACCAAAACAGTTCAGCAATGCACTGTTGGAAATTTACAAGATTGTAATTCAGACATCCAGTTTTTGTCCTTTATTACATCAGGCTTCGGAATGCAAAGAAAGCAAGAACATACATATATCTGAGTCGCTTTCTCTTGAGTCCTAAGGAACTGGAGCTCTGCACGAGCACGACCGTGTGTCCAGCGATCAGAGCCAGACACTGGCACTGCAAAGGCAAAGCATTAGCATTATACTAGCAGCTAGTACGACTAAGATTTAAGCACATGCAAGCACTGCACGCTCAGGAACTCCCCTGCTTGATCTGGCTACTGCCGACCTGAGCTGAATCATTGGTGCGCCACCAATTCAGTGCTCCACCCGACCTGATATCCATCCATGTGACCCATCCGGCCATCCCCACGTGCAAAAGTTGTCTGCAGATGACTCATCGAGCATGCAAGCTCTGTCAGCACAAGGGAAAGCGAGCACTGCACTTGACACTTGAGTCTGAGATGAGAAGCTCACCCTCCTTTCGCCCTGGCTGGCTGCCTCTCACGTCTTTCTCTTCTCCTGGACGGACTAGTCCTGGCCATTGGAGGACCCAAAGATCTCTAGAACAGACAGGCCTAACACCTGAAAAGGATCAAACAGCATATCGCTATCGGAATGCCCTACCCCTCTACCTGATCTTCCCCGATCCGTGATGGGCAGATTGGCACAGGGCAAGGGGATAGGATCAGATCGTTGGCACATCCATGGGAAGGACGGATCGGATGGCAGCAGGGTCCCCCGGCTGCCCCTGAGACAAAGGCACCATCACACCACAGCCTAATTCTGGCATCCCTGCTTTGCCTAATCTGTCTTCCCATTACACATATAGGCGGCAGGCGGCTGGGTCATTGCTTTGCGTTCTTTAAAAGGCAATTAGCTTTTGAGTGATTGGAGTTACTGTTACCTCGCGACGATTTACCAGTGGTTAATTAAGATGAGCATTTCTCTTGCATGGCTGATCCTGTCACTGTGGATGGATGGATTGATGGATGGATGAGGAGGCAGTGGTGGCCAAGAGTCATAGAGTTGCTTCATGGCCAAGATCGCCATACAGGTTTAGTCATCGGAGGCATGCATCCCCACTCGCTCCAAAGGCATCCACAGTGGGGCTACACTGCAGTAGAGTATGCAGGGGCTGAGAAAGCAACATGAAAAGGGGAAGGGGGGTCAGAACGAAGGTGCAAATGTGATGCAACATGCTTTGAAGAAAAAAAGGGCATTTTCAGGCTTTAGCTTTCACTAATGGTGGGTGCTGCTCAATTCTGACGTTCACATTGTCGTGCTGATTGTGGGTTTTCAACTCTTGCAGACTTGTGATGCTGGATTGCCGAGGCCGTTACGTCACCATATGGAGGGAGGAGGGTTTCGTAGCTGGAGGTGGCTTCTCCATGGAGGAAACGCCCGGTATTTCCCCCCCCAGCCTAGCTCTTCTCCACAAGACTGGTCCTCAGTCACCTAACTGCTGATAGGTGGTAGTTTGCTTGCGCGCCTGTTTTCTGCGAGATTTGAAAGTTTTGCTTTCTGTTCAAGGAACAACAAGCTAAGCTAGTGACATCACTTCACACTGAGCGTATGAAAGACTTTGTGAACTGAAACGACTCCCTCCTGATTTCAGTAGCCCCACAAGATTCGCGAGTTAATCCAAAACATGCTGAATGGGAATCAGCATGAGGTCGCGTGTTGTTGAGCCGATATCGGAGACAGCAAATCGACGAAAAGAAATGCCGTCGATCGCGGCTCTTTTCTTCCCTTCTCCTGAACCTGCCTTGGTGCTGTCAACCATGGTCAAGTTGTGGATTCTGTCAACAATATTTGCCTAGTGCTCGCCTCAAGTGCTGAAGGTGACATGTTGCTTGAGCAGTCCAACTTCTGCCTAACCCTGTCCTTATTTCTGATATATGATTACATGTACACATCATACTATTCAAACTGTTGTCTTGTACACAATTAAGAACTTCATTTCTGAAATTGGATTTCAGGTTTAGCTTGTATACCTACTAACTTGAAAAATGTTCAATTCTGACATTTCAAAGATGAGCAATTGGTACAGATGGTATGGAACAATATCTATTGGCTAGTTGACCACGAGAAGATCGTTGTTGACGTATTCTAAGCAAAAGCAATTCAGATGAGGTGGGTAAGAAGGATACCATATATTAAACATATATTAAGAAGTGTAACTTGAATACAAAGCTTCTTTTTAGGTATAGAAGCTGAAAGAGCATATTAAAACGTTTGACCCATGTTTTTCAACTATGCACTGAAATCAAATGTGACGTATTTGGCAGGGACAGGTTCAAAAGCTCATCTCCTGCGTCAAGGAAAAGGCTCCCTTACCCAACTTTGCCCCCAATGAACTAAAAGCTCTGTGTTGACCCTGCATGTCAGCATAAAAAATATACCTTGTCATGAATAAACATCAATTATGTTTTCAAGAAAAAGAATATTTTTATGTAAAAAAAGAATATATATTTTTTTACCCTAGGTACTAACTCCTAACAATTAAGTTACTCTGCTAGGCATTAGATTGTAGCCTTGACTGTTGCACACTGATGGAAATGGAATATAGTGCTACTTTATGATGCATCAGGCTAAGTAATAGCTTCTGGAAATTGAATATAGTGCTACTTTATGATGCATCAGGCTAAGTGATAGCTTCTGGTGTTGCACAATTGACTCTGCCACATGTTTAAGACTGTGAGAGCCTAATAATTCAACAATGGTGATTGGTTAGTTAGACAAGATCTCCAATTTTCTACTGAAACCGTGTTAGCAGAAGCAAACCTAGTCATCATGGTCCATTTTTAAGGCCAACGAGAATCACAACCTGCCAGGAGAGAATCCCAATCTGCTTGACAACTGCCTCGGAAACTTCAGCCTGAACTGACAAACTATTATAGTATGCTAGGCAAAACAAAGATTGGCATCTCTAGGACATAGCATATATTCAGCTTGCACATAATTAGAAAAAGTTTGCTTCTTTGTAGGCTTGTAGCTGCATGCTTCTCTAATTGTTTGACAGCAGGATCAAAAGTGTAGCAGGAGATAGTAAGGAGATTTAACATGTTTTAGAGTTTAGACTCTAGAGCAAGGAAAAGAATGTGGCAACTGGCACCAGAGTATTGAGAAAGGGATTCAGAAAGGATTGCTGAAAAGATAACTGAACTTTCTCCAGCTCTACTTGTCACCACCGCATATTCTACTCCCAACCGGAAGCAATCCCCTTGACCAATCCAATCAAACTGTGTGTTGGACTGCACATTTCCCTCTCTATAGATCAGATAGCCAAACTTTTTATGTTAAAAATGATGGAAAAACTTTATTTCCCCTGTCGTTTCCTTGCCTCCATGTCTGAACATAGGATGAGCAAAAGGTAGCCGCAATTTCAGTTATTATGGGGAATGGCCGGAGTTTGTAATCTGTACTCCTGGAATCGTGTACGTGCGTACTTGCCATGGTACTTTTCTTGCGTTGCTTGCATTGCTTCATGGTTCTAGAATCTACAGTGTTGGATCTAGAAACTCATGGGGGATTATGATATTGGCTGTCCGATTCAAATTCAACGACTCAGATAATCTTGCGACGCTCGTATCACCATTTCCTAGAATACACAGACTAACAACGTATGATCTGTCAATATACACTACAACTCTTGCATAAATCAAGTTCTTATTTCAAAAGGGTTCTAGTCATGTTCATGCTATGCTATGAGTTAATGATGTACTAATATATAATGGTCGAGAAAGAGGGGATTCAACTGTAATTATATACATTGCTTGTCCTGGAATTCAACCTGTTTCATTTCATGTATTCAGAATCAAATGTCCTGTTGATATGACATTTGATTTGAATTAATTTAAATTAAAATATAAACGTCATTTTCATGTGTGGAGCTATCACTTCCACGCAGGACAGCATGCATGAGGTTCAGATAAATGGGGATCCATGAGGCATTAGTGATGAGAAAGAGTCCTCCTATCTGAAGAAGAAAGCTTTGCAGCACGGCAACTTCCCTAAAAAGGTGAGTGATCTTTTGAAGGCTGTGGAACTGAACCATCGCTAGATCGAGCAAATCGTATGTATATGATAAATAATTTTGTCGTCTCCACTTTTCAATGGATTCCTGGTGCTGGGTGATGCTATATTATAACTGATCTCTGTTTCGTCATTTGCGTGGTGAAATGTGTTTGGAACCGGCCTGGGGATGAGAATTCAGTTCTGGGAAGCGTAAGGTTCAGACTAACTGAAATCGATGTGAACAGAATGTTTGAATTGCTTTTGTCCATGCATTCATTTCAGAAAACCGATTTTCTTTCCTTTTCTTTTCTTTTTTTGTCCTGATGCAGACATCTTTAGAATTACTTTTTCAGCCCCTATTGTGCTATTATAAAACAAAAAAAAAGGATTCAAAAACAGCATTACAAAAAATGTAACACTTAGTTTCAAAAAGATAAGGAGGGGAACACTAAATTTGCATAGAGGCCGGACGTGAGTTAAACTTGGCTAATTGTACCAATTTGTTTGAGGTCCGTTTATTAGCTCATTGAAGCAAATTCGGTAAATTCGATGGGGCACTACTGCAGCTTCAGTTGATTAGGTTTTTGAATAAGCAAGGTTCACAAAACTTTATTGCACTCTATTTAAGTTTTTTAACCATCAATTAGATAAATGGTTTACGGGGTTTCAGTTGATAATTTGGCAAGGTTCACAAAACTTTATTTTCTATTTTTTTTTTAATTCAATAGATAATGGTTTAGTTTTTAATGGTACCATTGGAGCGGACCGGACAGGGGCAAGGTCCAATTGAGCGTGTTTTGTGGAAAAAGTAACGCGCAAAGGGAAAGAGGAGGCATGAAAAAGACTATTTTTGCCTTTCTTTTTCCCAGTCCCTGAAATTTTCAGAAAAAAGTTCTAACAACGCAAACTGCTGTTTAATGATGACAGCACGTCTGTTTTTCGTCAATCTGTTCTTGATATGTCTAATACCTGTCTGGGCATTTGGTGTAATCACTTTTAGCAACAGGACTTTGCTGATACTGTTGGTTACTTTGTTGCTCACTTGCTCTCAGTCACTCATTTGGCTTTGCAGAGTTTCGTAAGATCAATTTAGAGGGACCCTCTTGCTGAAATATCAGTGTATATATGGTGACTGAAAAACATATACCATTCCCTAGAGAAACATGTACCCACATTTTTCCACCATTAAATACAAACTACAGTATGCCATAAAATTTTCTTCTAAATTACCAACGTTCACTCAAAAAAACTATGAAATAGCCGTAAAGTACACCTTTGTGAGTCGTGTGAGTCTTCCATGGCAATGATCCGGTGATCGAGGGAGTGGCAACACAATGATCCGGTTTTCCAGTGAGCCGGGCCAAAGGGGATAAGCGACCAATGATTGGCCCTCCTTTTCTTCCAATCAGGAGCACAATAAAAACCTCTTTGCACGAAATAAATAAAAGCAGAGCAACCAAAATAAATAAATAAAAGGATAGTAGAGGCGGTGGGCCCACCGAGCACTAGGTAGCACTAGCTAGTGTGCCACTGGCTATACTACACTAGCTGTTTTGTTTGGCGTCGCTGTCCGGCCGGCGTACAGACATTTCGCGTCACGCTAGAGTGCAAGAAAACTAAACGTTGGAGAGGGTAGGGGTGGCGTTGAGGTGGATCTGGTGTAAGCATGCCATCACTGCACCCTTTTATTCTTATTCTTATTTTTCTATAGTACCTCTCACTTTTTAATTAGCGTGTGTTTTTATATATTTTTGGTTCAATATATGAGGAGGCTTCCATTAAAAACAAATAGATGAGGAGGCAAGAAAAATATTGGTAGCTAGGCTAACATTGCCGGTGTTATATCAATTTTTGTGACAATACCTGTTGTTCATTCCAGTACTAAATTATTTCGAGTTTAGTTTGGAATATAAGGAATTGAAAAAAACAAGCTAGTTCAATTCTACGTAGGTAGAAACGGAACCACTAATCTTGACTATACTCCTCCCTCCGTTGTAAATTGATTAACCATTGGACGAATTTGGTAGAGCTTGATCCATTCTTAAACTTTCCATTTTAATCTTCGCTTCTTGATTCTCCGGTGGAGTGATTCTGGGGGAAGGGGCAGGCAAGGGAGCAGGTGAGAATCAATTCCGAAGTGATTCTAGTGGAGATTAAATGAGAGTAGCGAGGAGCGGTGAAAGGGTGGAATTTTTTTTTTTTTTTTTTTTTTGTTAGCTCCTAGCTCATAATATAACCGGAGAAGTGACAGTCGCAGCTCCCTACTAGGATCAACTTGCATTTTAAGCATTTGTTGGGAATCCACAAAATCCGCTCTAAAGAAACTGGCAATGGAGCGGCTTTGCCATAATGGCCCTTAATATTGCTATGTTTTCTCTAGATATATAGGTTTTGCTATGTAGCATGCCGGTGGCGGAGCCGGGAATTATATATGGAGGGGGCTGGACAATATAGAGTTACGATCATATATTGAAACACCAAAATCTCTATTAAATAATAAATTATTCATGAGTGACAAATTTGCCATGAAAAATATAACAACAAGAAATAAGCATAATTGCATAAATGATTAAGGAACTAACATGTTTCATTTAAATTTTGCCCTGCGGCGTCTAAATCGCATCAAAGTCATCAATAAGTTGATCGGTTGTAAACTCCCACTGCAATCTCCTTTTCAATGTAAATTATTAAGCAATCTATTAGGAACTCACCTTCCATCTTATTCTGTAGTAAGCCATTTCATCTTCAACATATTCAAACTCAAAGTCATCTTTCCCTTGATCTGTCAAAACATCAGCGGCGACGGTGTCTCTCTTGTAAAAGTTATCAATTACCGTCCTTATAAATTTTATGATGATTATCCTTCAATACAAAAAATAGTAGTTTAATTAGCCAATTAGGTATTAGCTCCAACCCGATGGAGATAAAAGATTGGAATAGAACGTACATGTACGACGTACCTGCCTACCTGAAGACTGAAGTCCTGAATCATGAAGCAGATCGGAGAGGCAATGAGCCAGTGCCAAAGTGATGGACGGTTGTGCCTAGACACCGGACGTAGGTTTCTTTACGATTGCGGCGCTGTGGCAGCAACTAAATCGTGATCGTGGATCGAATAGAAGGCTAGAATTGTTGTACGTGGCGGCGGTGGCGACGGTTTGGCTACTACGTACCCCGTAGGAGTACATACATGGGCAGATGGGCTGCTGCCCGATGGGCTGGACCATATTATACACAAAATACAGAAGAGTTACTAATTTTTCACTGAACATTGGGTGAGGCGATGGCCCCAACTGTCCCCCCTTCCTCCGCCACTGTAGCTTGCTGTAACGCCCCGACCCGGGATGACGGCTAAGATCCACTCTACACGTTGAATGGACCACACCGCTAATTAACTCTTGGCGCTTTTCGTCCTTTCGTCCCCGGCGCAAAAAGATCGATCCGAGTTAATAGCCTCCCCGAGCCCAGGCTTTTAGGCTGGCTCAACTCTCCTTCAACTTCGGTGCTATATTGCTATTTCGCAGCCTACAGCAGAACCGACAAGGTCATCACTCGCGCTACAATAACTCGCATATTTGGCCCAAGCCCACTAGTGGTCCATTTAGCGGGGTCTCACATCCACCCACCCTTAAAGAACTCGACGTCCTCGTCGAACCAGCTTACCCATACGGGACAAATAATGTCCAGGATCAACTCTCTTGGCTCACGTACGCATTACCAGCTCCTCGGTCTATTTGCCATGCCCTCTACGGGGCCATGCGCAACTTTTTTCCGAGCTCCCGATCCATACGTCCGTGAAACCCGCGAGAGTTGGCTCAATACCATTTGCAACGCCCGACCCGGATGACGGCTAAGATCCACTCTACACGTTGAATGGACCACACCTGCTAATTAACTCTCTTGCGCTTTCGTCTTCGCTTCGCACAAAAAGGATCGATCCGGAGTTAATAGCCTCCCGAGCCCAGGCTTTTAAGCTGGCTCAACTCTCCTTCAACTTCCGGTATGGTGCTATTTCGCGCATCTGATGAGAACCGACGAGGTCATCACTCGCGCTACAGTAACTCACGTATTTGGCTCCCAAGCCCACCGGTGGTCCATTTAGCGGGTCTCCATCCACCCACCCTTAAAGAACTCGGCGTCCTCGCCGAACCGGCTACCCATACGGGACAAATAATGTCCGGGATCAACTCTCTTGGCTCACGTCCGCATTACCGGCTCCTCGGTCTATTTGCCATGCCCCTCACGGGGCCATGTGCAACTTTTCCGAGCTCCCGATCCATACGTCCGTGAAACCGCGAGAGTTGGCTCGAATACCATTTGTAACGCCCGACCCAGGATGACGGCTAAGATCCACTCTACACGTTGAATGGACCACACACGCTAATTAACTCTCTTGCGCTTTTCGTCTTCGCCGGCGCAAAAAGGATCGATCCGGAGTTAATAGCCTCCCGGAGCCCCAGGCTTTTAAGCTGGCTCAACTCTCCTTCAACTTCGGTATGGTGCTATTTCGCGCATCTACAGAACCGACGAGGTCATCACTCACCTACAGTAACTCACGTATTTGGCCCAAGCCCACCAGTGGTCCATTTAGCGGGGTCTGGTCTAACCATTTTGTTAGCATAAAAAAAAAAAAAAATATTTATCTAAACAAGCCAGAACCAGAGTCTTACAATTTAGAACAGCTAGAGTATTAATTATTCGACATGGGTTTTATTCACTACCCACGATTTTAAAGGAAAATCTTTTTTTGCGTCCTCGGAAAATGTCCCGCCACAACCTTTGCGTGGCGGGCATTTATTACCCCGCCGGGACAAATACGTGGCGGGCACCTTAACACGCCGGAAAAACGCTATTTTCTTGGCTCGCCCGCGTCCAAAATCAATTTTACGTGGCGGCACAATAAAAAGCCCGGTCAAGCCCAATGACCCATTTGCCCATGCAATCTTCATATATATTTAGATGTTAGGTTTGGGTCCATCATGTCGTGCACCACTTCCCCCCCCGGTCCCAACTTCTCCCTCCCTCTTCTCATCAGCGCCGCCCTCTTCCATCCATACGTCCCGTGAAACCGTCTCTTCCTTCGAGAGTTGGCGGAGGCCGAATACCATTTGTAACGCCCGACCGAGATGGATGAGGCCGGCTAAGATCCACTCTACACGTTGAATGGACCACACCGCTAATTAACCCTCCCTCTCGGACGCCCCCCGTCTCCGGGCAAGGTGTGCGGCGCTCCTTCTCCGAAAAGGATCGATCCGAGTTAATAGCCTCCGGTGGGCCGGCCCGAGGAGGAGCCCAGGCTTTTAAGTGGGCTCAACTCTCCTTCAACTTCCGGTATGGTGCTATTTCGATCCGGCGAGGTCTACATTGATCCCGACGAGGTCATCACGGTGGTGGCTCAACCAGTAACTCACGTATTTGGCCCAAGCCCACCAGTGGTCCATTTAGCGTGGTCTCACACTTGCTAACCATTTTGTTAGCATAATAAAAAAAAAATATTTATCTAAACAAGCCCGAACCAGAAAGTAACTATTTTATGTGACCAATTTAGAACAGCTAGAGTATTAATTTAAATTCGCCACAATGGGTTTTATTTACCTAGTTTTTGATTTGTTATTGGCGTTGTCCCCTCTGTCGAGGCAACTTTGAAAGGTACATCTTGGATACATTTCTCCGGCACTAGAGATAACGTGCTTTCAGTGAATTCTTTGAGAAATCATTGTCGCTCATATGCACACATATATTATTATAAAAAGGTGAAAAAGGCACAAATTGTTCTTATTTATCGTGGCGCTCGTCAACAGAAGATAATTCGTTGACAACTGGAGGAGATTTTGTGGTTGTTTCCATGACAAGTTGGTTAAAGTAAGCCGCCGTGAAAACCATGCGACGGAAAAAGAACTCCTATAAAAGAGGTCACATGGAACAAGTTACCCGTGTTGATCAGAAGGAAAAAAAAAACAGATTTTGACAGCACCAATTAAAGATGTGTCACTTTTATTGTGAATACACTTCGCGTACAAAGGAAGCCATATATTTGTCACGAAATCCTTGCGAACAATTCCTTTCAGTCTATCTCATCTATCACTGCCAGATGACACCAGCTAAGCTGAATTTACATATGGCATGCGGGCCCACGTGTCAGCCTATGTTACAAGGGCGATTGTTTGTGCGGCGACTAAGTACGTGTGGACTTGGATTGTGCGTGTAGCGTTTCTGCTTTGATGTCGTAATAATGCATGCATTGCCGTTGTTCTAATCCAGAACGGCTACAAAAAAACATATACATGAGTCGGCTTTGTTGGAGTTACTCCAAGATTAGCACTAACCTGTCACGTTAATGGCGACGTTTGGACCAATGTGACCATTTTGCTTGTTTGCATGTTTCCTTCTTTTTGTGACATATGGTTGATGTCATTGTTCATGTGTTGTATAGCAACCATGCACTAGACCCCTTTTGCAATTGCCATAAATAAATAAAAGGTTATTATCACAAGAGCCCTGTGATCTGATATGTGACCCCCAATTTCCTGATCTGCAGACGTTTCATTTTGATGATGACATGTATGGAATAATGATGCTAGGGACTAACATAACCGTGCCACTATATTGTTGACCTTGTTTCATCATATACGTACTAAGTATGATTTTTTTCTAAAATAGGCGGTATTGTCGAATGTATGGTTTTCTCAATTAGGCAGTATTGTTGAATGCGGCACATGGTGATAATGCACATGATAAACCTCTTAATTAACACAATTGGTACTTAATTTTTTAATCATATGAATGAGATGTCTGACACCTACTACTTGCATAATAAACTAGTGGATAGATTAATGTGAAGGTAGTGGTATTCAGTGACAAAGTTGAGGGGTTTACTAGCCAAGGTGGCAAGGTTTCTTGGACCGTTCCTTGGATGTTGTGACATGTGCATGTTTGACGCACCACCACCCAAACAGAACACCACAAGCATATATTTTCTTATTTTCGATCTACGTTTATATATGCATGTAAGTAACCCCTTGAGAGCAGCAACCAACAACAACAACTTGCTTGTTGTCGAGCTATTTTGCAGTGCAGTGCATTGCAGGCAGGCTTGTTGTACAGCAACCCAATGCACAAACAAAGAATCAGATGCCATGCATATAGCTAGGCCATAGCCATGCAGCGCACTGGCACTGTTCTTCGTCAGGGCCCACCTCAACGCCTGCCGATGTGTGGGCCCCACGTCCCCCCTAAAGAGATTTTGGCGGCGATGCAAAGGCATGCACGCATGCAGGTGCTCAAAAGAGGGAAGGAAGACGAGGGCAAACAGACTAGGAGGAGATGGTCAGATGGATGGATCATGAGCAAATGCAGGCAGCCAAGAAAAGGAGGAACTCAAGGAAAGGCAAGGGCATCTATCCAAGCATGCATGCATCCAACAACCGATCGATTGAGATGCCTGCAAGCAAATCAGATACTGTCATCACTGCATGCACACACACCAATGACACTGGCTTGCACGGCTTCGATTAGATATACTAGTATACTAGCTAGTAGTAATGGCAGCTGCTGGTTAATTATTCAGAGGCTCAGAGCTAACAGAGGAGATCAGCTATCTAGCTGCCTTTTATTATATATAATATATATGCATGCATGAAAGCATGTGCTGTCCATTGGATTGCTGCATGCGTTAAGAAACCCAAATGCAAAAGCATATTGATATTGGTCAGCCGTGAGTGGGGTGGTAATGGAGGGCAGTTGTGTTGTGTTGTGTTGGTTCGTGGTGGCTGTGAGGACAGCAACAAGTACACACACTAGCTATAGCTAGCGCCAAATCTGCCGGACGACAGACACAGACTGAATAATTTGGCGAAAACCATGCCTGTTAAGCAACGTCGGGTTCGGTGTAGAGAGGGGGTCGGTATCTATATAATTCTCTGTGGTTTCAGCTGTTAGATGGCTTCACGTTTCCCGCGCCTCACATTGGAAGTACGTAGTGTCCAGCAATTTTTTAGGTTCATGGACAAAGTACCAAAAAGATTTGATATATAAAAAAAGTCAGAGACTCAGAGGTACATCCGTTGGGCATGTTAGTACTGTATGGTTTATTTGTATGTTTTGGGCACAGATTCTCTAGTAAATTGGGTCGATTCTCTTCTCTTCTAATAACTAAGGAAGTGTCCTGGACAATTGCGTGATAGTATACGATTCGAGATGATACACAATTTAGCTTATAAACCCCCCCCCCCCCCCCCCCCCAACTCTCTGGCTCCAGCTTCGCTGGAGGAGGAGCCGCAAAACATGGGGTTTTCAAGGTCCTACTAAATTTTACCGAAGAGAGAAAAAAAAACAACTACAATGTTGCTAAATTTGTTACTGGAGGAACCGGAACATCAAGAAGTTATGCCAAGCATGCCCTTACTCTCCGGTGTCTATATTGGCTTCGTACCCATGTGTTACCATTATTGATTTTATTTGGGACTACATCTTATTAGCTTTGCCCTGCTGTTTGGCTTGCAACATGACCTCATGCTAAAGGATAGATCCAAGCTTCGCTTAGTATCTTGTGTGCTTCAAATGTTGTTCACTTATGGGTCTCACTACTTAGATTTATGGACGCTTTTTAATGTTGCTTCTCGTAGGACTTTATCATTGGCTCTTTTTTGTTTCATCTGCTTATTAGACCATATTCCCTATTGGTTATGTATTTTTAGTCGTTGGCATACAAAATTAAAGTAGGTGCTTTGGATTCATTTGTTTCTATGTATCTAGACATAGTATAATGTGCATAACAAAATCATCTAGAAAACACCTAAACTGCATCCTAGATGTTTCACTACACCTAAACTGTTGGCGAAATGTTGTGAATCCCACATGTGATGTGTCATTGACTTTAGCAAATAATGGAGAGATTATCTTTTCTTCCATCATATCTTTTAGCATCCCCAATGTGAATCACCAAGAGTCCAAGGCCTAACGTTGCCTTCCCTAAACCAGCACCTAGCTCTGCTCGAGCACTACATAGTCTCCATCCATTCAATCTCGCCTTACCCCAAGCTCTAGGGGTAGTCACAGAGCTTGACCTTATAGCACGTCGAACTAGTGTCTCCATGTGTCGCTTCCACAAAGCCACCAGATTTCCATCATGCATGACAACATAGTTAGGGTTTTGAAAGGTCCTAATGGCTAGAGGGGGGGGATGAATAGCCTATTAAAAATTCTACAAACAACACTTAACAAGGCGGTTAGTAAATAAGATGGCGAAGCAAATATAGCGGTGCTACAAACTAGCTATGCAAGCCACAAGTCAAATATAGCAATTCTAATATCTCTAGGTTCACACAAGTGCTAGGTTGCTAGATTACTCCTAGGTGGACAAGATAAGCTAACTAATTCGACCACTAGGAGCTAAATTATTCTAGTCAACTAAACAACCTAAGCAAAGCTACACAAGTATATCAAATATAAATGCTAGAGAAGGAGTGATCGATATACCGACGTCGACGTGTAGAGGTGGAAGCCAATCACCGTGATCAATATGAAATCTCCAACGAGCAAGAACAAGATTGACACGATGATTTTTCACCGAGGTTCACGTGCTTGCCGGCACGCTAGTCCCCGTTGTGGCGATACACCCACTAGATGTTCCACAAGCTTAATGGCCAATGCCAAATCCCCGGTGGGAGCTCAATGAAACAATCACTAGAGGGGATTCACAAGCCACGAGCAATCCACTAGTGCTCCTTTCGCGAATCTCCCGCGGGGTAAGGAACGACCCCTCACAAATCCACCGGTGTGGCCTCGAACAAGCTCCAATCGAGCTCAACACCGCCTCAACCTCCAAGCCGTTAGGGAACCAAGCAAATTCCCAAGAGAAACAAGATCCCGCAGCTCCTCCAAGGATGAAGTGCCTCTAGATGCAAGCAATCAAGCAAATGCACTTCTATCTCTCTCAATCTCACCCAAGATTCGAAGTTAGGATGAAGAGATGAGTGGAGTAGAGTCTCACAACCTCACAAGCAAGTAGGAGTGTTCAAATGTACAAGAGAGGGCTCAAAGACCCGACCATCCAAGTATATATAGAGCCCACTCAAAAACATAGCCGTTGGGGGTTTCTGCGCACTGACCGGACTCGCCGACCGGACGCACCAGCGGGTCCGGTCGAGCGTCCGATCGCAGCCGACCGAGCGTCCGGTCAGATAGGACAGAGCCCCTGGCCCCACAGCTGACAGCCATCTTGATGCTTCCGGTCGAAGCGTCCGGACACGACCGGATCCTTCATTTCATGCGTCCGGTCGATCCACCAAGTTGAGCCCGAAAAACATGCTTACTGGAATTCTGACCGGACTCGCTCGACCGGACCGTCCGATCAAAACCGAAGCGCCCGGTCCCGGCGTCCGGTCGACGGGTCCGGTCGCCGTCTTCTGCGATTTTCAGCATTTTGTCGTCGCCTTTGCTTCAACCTTGCTTCGCCTCTTGCCACAAGTTGCCAACACGTCGAAGATGATCTCAATATCATATATGTTAGCATGTCGCGATCGATTAGGCATGAACGAAGTTAGTGCTCTCTAGTCTAAATGCAATATGCAAGTCAAATGGACCTAGAAGCACTTCACCAAAGGATTAGTCGCGGCATCCCCTCTTGATAGTCGGCCATCTATCCTATAATGTGATCACATGCTCTATCGTGTCTTGATCACCGAAAGAAAAACCTATCAAGTATACCTTTGCCTTGATCTCCGGGTTGCTTCCAAACCGACAATCCGAGCTTGACGATCCATCATGTCCATCATCATCGTCCATGTTCATGATCATCATGCTCCACATCATTAGAGCAAAAGATTAGCATAACAAAGTGTCATCAATTTCCAAAACCAAACATGAGATTTCAATCCCCCTTTTTGGTAATTGATGACAACCAATTCACAAAGATATGAAATAAATTCAATTTGAACTTGAATTGCTTGTCCATAGCATTTTGGTCATGAATCAAAGTTTGGACAAACATTTCAAGGTTCGGTTTTGGTAGTAGTAGCTCCCCTACATATGTGCTTCCATGTGTTTGGATCAATTTGGCACATATGTATGGATAGAAATTTGGGGAGAGATGCTATTACCAAAAGAGATGCTAAGGTTTAGAAATTCGGACCTTTGAAGCGTGAAACCAATCGGAGTCCTTAGCATCTTTATAACTAGACATTCATAAAAAAAACTCAACATACCCCATGAGATCAACATTATAGGCATAAATGTGAGCAATGTCTAGATACATCCTATGCATGCTAGTTGGTCAATACACCAATCAATTTTTAAAAACTAGCATACACCAAGCAATCATGTATATTGAATTTAGATTGCAACAATGCAACATTTCATCATGATCATGCACATACAAATGCACAAATAGTCTATGAGCTTGCTCCCCCTTTTTGTGTAATCCCTTGTCAACATCTTTGTGACTTATTTCTCCTCCTTTGTCAACAATCACTACAAAGGTGTAAATGAAAGAAATCAAGTAAATCAAAGGATCAAATGTGGTCTCATCTAGATCACTTGCCTTAACATGTATTCAAGTTTGAACTAAGGACAAGCTTTTTCACACCTCATATACATAAGGGTTATCTTGCACCATGTTAGAATACACATCATGAGCGTATTTTCTAGAATCAACACTAGGATTGCAAGCCCACAAACATGTCATATGCCACCACTAGATCATAAAGACAATCAAAGCAATAGTGGTGCCACACATACATTGAAATTATTTTATTTTCCATGAATGAGCCTATTAAATGTATGATGACTAGATGCACTAAACAAGTCCTTAGCATAATATGAATGCCATGTCAAACAACTTTTACCTTGCTTATTGTCGAAGGAGAGGCATGTCATATATGTGGGGGGTTTGCATCAACTCAAGTTGGAGAAGTCAATAATGTTCAATTCTCCCTTTAGCATACAAAATCTCTTCTCATCAAGTGGCTTGGTGAATATGTCGGCTAGTTGATCTTCGGTGCCAATGCCCATGATACAAATGTCACCCTTTTGTTGATGATCTCTTATGAAGTGATGTCTTATGTCAATGTGCTTTGTTCTTGGATGTTGAACCGGATTTTATGTCATCTTTCTTGTACTTTCATTGTCACAAAACAAAGGTACTTTGTCAAATTTGAATCCAAAATCCCTTAATGTAGACCTCATCCAAAGCAATTGAGTGCAACAACTTCTCGCACTAATGTATTCGGCCGGCGGTAGAGAGAGCAACACTATTTTGCTTCTTTGAAGACCATGATACTAGTGACCTCCCAAGGAATTGACATATGCCACTTGTGCTCATTCTATTGATCTTGTATCCTCCATAATCGGAATCCGAATATCCAATAAGCTCAAACTTGGATCCCTTAGGATACCAAAGTCCAACATCTTGTGTGCCCTTCAAATACCTCAAAATTCTCTTAGTTGCCTTGAGGTGACTCTCTCTAGGAGATGATTAATATCTTGCACACATGCCCACACTAAATGCTATATTCGGTCTTGAAGCGGTTGCATAGAGTAAGCTTCCTATCATTGACCGATATTTCTTTTGTTCAACCATATTGCCACTAGGGTCGGGGTCTAAGCTTCCATTTGTTCCTATTGGTGTAGACATTGACTTGGCATCTTGTAGATCAAACTTCTTGATCATATCCTTGATGTTCTTGCCTTGACTAACAAATGTGTCATTCTTCAATTGCTTGATTTGAAGTCCAAGAAAGAATATGAGTTCTCCAAGCATTGACATTTCAAACTCATTGGCCATCATCTTAGCAAACTCTTCACAAAACTCTTGATTGGTTGATCCAAATATGATATCATCAACATAGATTTGTAACACAAACAAGTCTTGTCCTATCTTCTTGGTGAAGAGAGTGGTGTCCACCTTGCCCATCTTGAATCCTTTAGAGATGAGAAAATCTCTCAACCTCTCATACCATGCTCTAGGTGCTTGTTTCAACCCATACAAAGCTTTCTTCAACTTGTACACATGGTTGGGATACTTGTCATCTTCAAAACCCGGTGGTTGTTCAACATATACCAACTCATTGATGAAGCCATTCAAGAATGCACTCTTCACATCCATTTGATATAACTTGATATCATGAGCAGATGCATAAGCTAGCAAGATTCTTATTGCTTCCAATCTAGCAACCGGTGCATAGGTTTCTCCAAAGTCAAGACCCTCTACTTGTGTGTACCCTTGTGCCACTAGTCTTGCCTTGTTTCTAACCACAATTCCATCTTGATCTTGCTTGTTCTTGAAGACCCACTTGGTTCCAATCACATTGTAGTCCTTTGGCCTTTCCACCAATTCCCAAACATCATTTCTCTTGAAGTTGTGTAGCTCTTCATGCATAGCATTGATCCAATCTTCCTTCTCTAATGCCTTCTCAATATTCTTTGGTTCTTCTTGAGACACAAAGGCATGGTGTGTACAAAATGAAGCCAATCTTCCTCTTGTAATCACTCCACTATTAATGTCACCAATAATTTGATCTAGTGGATGATCTCTTGCAATGTTTGAAGGTTGCATCACTTGTACTTGATGACTAGGATGAGATGGTGTACTAGCTTGTTGATCTTGATCTACATCTTGAGTACCACTAGTGCTTGCTTCATTTGCTTCAATCTCAACCGTAGTGGTAGGCAATGGAGTATCATCATCATCTTCAACCTGTCTTGGTCTAATGTCTCCAATGTCCATGTTTCTCATTGCATTCTCCAAGTTGGAACCACTAACATCATCATGATTTTCAACTTCACTTTGAGAGCCTTGGGTTTCATCAAATTCAACATCATGAACTTCTTCAAGTTGACCACTGCCCAAGTTCCACACTCTATATGCTTTGCTTGTGGTTGAATATCCAACTAGGAAACCTTCATCACATTTCTTATCAAACTTGCCCAATCTTGTGCCTTTCTTGAGAATATAGCATTTGCATCCAAAGACTCTAAAGTAACCAATGTTGGGCTTCCTTCCATTCAACAACTCATAGGGCGTCTTGCCAAGCATCCCATGGCAATATAGGCGGTTGCTACAATAGCAAGCCGTGTTGATAGCTTCGGCCCAAAAGGAATGGCTAACATTGTATTCACTAAGCATGGATCTTGCCATTTCAATCAAGGTTCTATTCTTCCTCTCAACTACACCATTGGATTGAGGAGTGTAGGTTGGTGAGAATTGATGTCCTATTCTAAGCTCATCACACAACTCTTCAATTCTTGTATTCTTGAACTCACTCCCATTGTCGTTTCTAATCTTCTTGATGGATGTTTCAAACTCATTTTGACATCTCTTGACAAAAGTCTTGAATAGCTCAAATACATCACTCTTGTCATGAAGAAAGAACACCCAAGTGTATCTAGTGTAGTCATCAACTATGACAAAACCATATTTATTGCCACCAATGCTAGTGTATGTTGTTGGCCCAAACAAGTCCATGTGCAACAACTCAAATGCTTTGCTTGTACTCATTGTGCTCTTGGATGGATGTGCATTGCCATGTTGTTTGCCAGCTTGACATGCTCCACAAGGTTTGTCCTTCTCAAACTTGACATCACTCAAGCCTCTAACCAAGTCATGCTTCACTAACTTGTTCAATTGCTTCATCCCAACATGACCAAGCCTTCTATGCCACAACCAACCTTTACTAGCCTTTGAGAGTAAACATGTTGTCAACTTGGCTTCTTTGGATTTGAAATAAACTAGATAGAGATCACCATATCTAAATCCCTTGAAGATCATATTTGCGCCATCACCACTAACCACTTCAACTTCTTGACTTGTGAATATACATTTGTAGCCAAGATTACAAAGTTGAGAGACCGACAAGAGGTTGTAATCAAGATAGTCAACTAGCAAAACTTTGGATAAGCTCTTCTCTTGTGTAATTGCAATCTTTCCAAGCCCCAATACATTTCTCTTCTTGTCATTTCCAAATGTGATAGACTCATACTCATCAATGCCTTTGATGCTAATAGACTTGAACATGTGAGAATCCCCGGTCATATGTTGAGTGCACCCACTATCTATTATCTAATGCTTCTCCTCCGATACGATAATTAACCTACAAAAAGAAATCAATTCTTCTTAGGTACCCAAACTTGCTTGGGTCCTTCAAGGTTAGTCACCAAGGTCTTTGGTACACAAATGGCTTTCTTCCTTGAGCCCATCCATGGTGCACCAATGAACCTAGCACGAACACCATTGTCTTTCTTCACAAGCATATAAAAATTGTCAAGCTTGATGGAAGAAACATTGGTCCTCTTGTTCATGCATTTTTGCTCTACATGACCAACTTGCTTGCAAACTTTGCAATAGCTACCATTGTTCTTCACAAAGCTTGTTTTGTGACTAACAAAGGTGGCCTTGCCTTTTTTGGGGATATAGCCCAAACCCTCTTTGTAGAGAGATGCTCTTTGGCTACCCAAGCACATAAGCAAGCGGTCCTCACCACCATAAGCCTTAGCCAAGGTGTGATTGAACTTCTTTACTTCACTCTTCAAATTAGCATTCTCATTCAAGAGCATAGCATTGCAAGTTGCATCACTAGAAATAGATGTGCTAGAAGTACTAGTAGAAGCAACACATGAAGTAGCAACATATGTAGGAGCAACATGTGATGAACTAGACAAAGGATCAACAAGTATATCACAAGATATGCTAGCATCACAAGTAACAACCTTGCTATCAATCAAAGACAACTCATGCTCTTTGAGTAGAGAGGAATGAGCTTTCTCAAGCTTGAAGTGAGACTTCTTAAGCTTCTTATGGTCTTCCTTTAGACTCTCATAAGATGCCCGAAGCTCATCAAGTTCTTGCTTAAGGCTTTTCTTTTCCTTATTCAAGCCCTTGCATTCCTTCCTACTTTCCTTGTACATGTCAATGCAATCATCAAGCATAACTTGTAGCTCTCCTATGGTATATGTAGGCTCCTCATCATCACTATCACTATCACTACTACTAGCATCATCATCATTTTGAGTGATAGGTTATACCTTGGTGGCCTTAGCCACGAAGCATGAAGAAGGTCTATCAAATAGAGAAATCCTCTCATGCATAGCAACATGAGCTTGTCCCTTCTTCTTGCTCTTCTTGTCCTCTTCTTCATCACTTGAAGAGGATGAGCCATCACTATCCCATGTAGCCACATGAGACTCATTCTTTTTCTTCGGCTTGTCATTCTTCTTATCATTCTTCTTCCTTACTTTCTTGATGCCCTTCTCATCTTCACTATCATATGGGCATTCGGCAAATAGATGACAATCATCATGGCATCTAAAGCATTTTATGTTGCCTTCATTCTTGCCACCCTTCTTCTTGGATGAGTGTTTCTTCTTCTTCTTGGAGATGTAGCTCTTCTTGACATATTTGCCTAATTTCTTCACAAAGAGAGCCATGTGTTCATCAATCTCACTTCCACTACTAGAAGTGCCGTCTTCTTCATCACTAGACTCCACTTTCTTGCTCTTGCCCTTTGATGATGAACTAGCCTTGAGTGCCAAGCTTTTCTTGTTATCTTTCTTGTCATCATCCTTGTTCTTCTTGTTGGCCTTGTTGATGAGCTCTTGCTTCTTCTTGTCATCTCTATATGAATCATCGGTCACAACCTCATCAAGCAATTGGTTGGGAGTCAAATCCTTCAAATTTGTCCTCACAAGCACGGTGATGAACATCCCAAACCGCTCCGGCAAACACCTCAAGAACTTCATGTTGAAGGTCTTGTCCTTGATCTCTTCTCCAAGAGCATTGAGATCATTCACCAACACTTGCATGCGGTGAAACATCTCGGAACACTCTCATCCTCTTCTATCTTGAAGCTATTGAATTGCTCAAGCTTAATGTAGGTCTTTGCTTGCTTGACGCCTTTGGTGTCCTCATAGCACTCTTCTAGCTTCTTCCATATATCATAAGCAATTTCAAGTGTCTTCACTTGCTCAAACACTTTGTCATTGAACGCCTCATGGAAAGCGCTCACGGCTATATCATTTGCTTGAAGCTTCTTCTCCTCAACCGGTATTGGAGCTTCCTTATTTGCCACCTCAAACTTGCTCTCCGTCACCTTCCACACTTCTCTATTTATTGACTTGAGGTGTGCGGTTATTTTCACCTTCCAGTAGGCGAAATTTGTGCCATCAAACGGTGGCGCCTTCTTGGTGTTGTTGATATGCATTGTCAACGCCATTTTATCACCGTAGGATGTTAAGCCCTCTAAATACGGTGCCTCGGCTCTGATACCACTTGAAAGGTCCTAATGGCTAGAGGGGGGGTGAATAGCCTATTAAAAATTCTACAAACAACACTTAACAAGGCGGTTAGTAAATAAGATGGCGAAGCAAATATAGCGGTGCTACAAACTAGCTATGCAAGCCACAAGTCAAATATAGCAATTCTAATATCTCTAGGTTCACACAAGTGCTAGGTTGCTAGATTACTCCTAGGTGGACAAGATAAGCTAACTAATTCGACCACTAGGAGCTAAACTATTCTAGTCAACTAAACAACCTAAGCAAAGCTACACAAGTATATCAAATGTAAATGCTAGAGAAGGAGTGATCGATATACCGACGTCGACGTGTAGAGGTGGAAGCCAATCACCGTGATCAATATGAAATCTCCAACGAGCAAGAACAAGATTGACACGATGATTTTTCACCGAGGTTCACGTGCTTGCTGGCACGCTAGTCCCCGTTGTGGCGATACACCCACTAGATGTTTCACAAGCTCAATGAAACAATCACTAGAGGGGATTCAAAAGCCACGAGCAATCCACTAGTGCTCCTTTCGCAAATCTCCCGCGGGGTAAGGAACGACCCCTCACAAATCCACCGGTGTGGCCTCGAACAAGCTCCAATCGAGCTCAACACCGCCTCAAACTCCAAGCCGCTGTTGACGGTCACTAACGACATATTTTTCCCGTCAACTTACTACCATAAAGGGAGTAAAACTATACGTTTTTATACTCATATACATTTATTACTAACATATTTCCACTTGTAGTGTTCAAAATGTATTTTGTAGTATTTATAATAAATACAGGTGGAAATACGACCAAAAGGCGCGACCCTGGAAAGCGTATTCCTGAAGATCACAAGCCCAGGGCGGAAATGGACCGAAACGACACAATTGGACCAAGCCAAGCCCACACTACAACTTTTCAGGCCCAAACAAGACACCACGCCGAGGCTCAGACCGGGCCGAGCCCAAAGGGGTGTGGCCGCACCCTCCTGGGGGCGGTTCGAGCCCAGCTTTGGCGAGGCGGTCCATTCAATGCTGAATCAGGCGGTTCGGGGTGTGATGGCCGGTTCACTGTACCTGGACGTGTCCATTAGGTCGGTTTAGGGGCATTAGGGTCATTTGGCCACCTCTCTCATGTGTATAAATAGGTCCCCTCTCTCCCTCACTCACACACACCATTTGGAGCAACCTCTCTCACCACACTCCTCTCTACTCCACCTCTCTTTAGTTCTTTTAGCTTTAGTAGGATTTGGAGCAAGGCTAAAGCTTCATTGGAGAGCTTGTACTTGGGAGAAAGGAATATCGGTATGAATCCAATTATGGTTTCTTCTCAAGTCTTGTTCTTATATAGTTGTGCAATAGAGCTAGAGTATTTACATGTTATAGACATGACATATGAACTAGCATATAGTTTCTATGTTATATTCTTGACATGTTGTTCTCGACACGATCATGTGTAAGGTCCTAGATGGCTAGAGGGGGGGTGAATAGCCTATAAAAATTTTCTACATGCGCAACTAAACAAACCGATTAGTATAAAACACGGCGTAAAGCGGTTTGCACTAGCTCTAATGGTCAAGCAAGCCTTCTAGTGACAAGACTAAATAATTCTATGATCTCTAGTCCACTCAAGGTCTATGTCACTACTCTAACTAATGAACAATCCTAATATGGTCCTTATGCTAGCAAGAACAACTACACAAGGCAAAGCTAGCTCTCTACACAAAGTAAACTAGGAAAGTAAAGCAAGAGTGAGAAGCTCGTTATACCGCCTTGTAGAGGATGTCAACCAATCAGGGATGAAGATGAACAATCAATCACTCGATGGTGATGATCCACACAGATGAACAATGAACAAGTTGATTTGTTCACACGAAGCTTGTACTCGACAACTACTTCGGTTGTGTGAACAAAGGATGGTGTTTGAGCTAGGTGGTGCCCTTGCTAGCCTCAACACACCACTCAACAATGTGGTACCCAAAGCTTCGAGCAATGTATTCCTTGCACTTTGTCTTCAAGTCGTAATCCTCTCACAAATCAACCAGGAGGTGGAAGAAACAATCACCTCTTCTTGCCAACGCCTCCACCACTTCATAGGAGCGGTGCCTCAAAGAAGCGGGAAATCCACCGTCACAACCACGATCCTCAAGTGCCTCTAGATGCAAGAACTCGATGCAATGCACTTGGATCACTCTTCTCTCAAGAATGAAGCTCAAATCAAGAATGAGAGGAGGGAGGCTTGTTGCTTGCTCAAAGATGTTAGGAATGATTCAAAATAACCAAGAGGGAGGATGCCAAGGTGGTATATATAGGCCACACCAAAATGTGGTGGAAAAGTGTCACACTTTGTGCTTGGCCGGACTCACCAACCTTGGATCGGTCTCCTCCATAGCGTCCGTCCGGAGTCGGTCAGCACCGGAATATCCAATCCAAAAGCGGTGTGTCAAAGTTGAGCCGCGAAATCCGTCCCTTCGGGACTTCCATCACTTGTTTCCACGCCGAAGAACACCCGACACCATGTTTAGCATTTTGAAACCAATTGTGCTTCACTTTAGGTTAGGATGCATGCATATGAGACTTGAACCTAAAGGCACGTGAGGATCGATATGTATGAAAGTTTTCCCCTCTTTATAGTGACTTATCGATCCTATAAACACCCACACTCTCTATAGTGTCTTGGGTGTGAAATCAAAAGCCCTATGGTTATACCTTTGCCTTGGGACCTTTGATCTCGAAACTCCACCGAGTTGCATGCTTGATCAACTTTTGGATCACCTTGACCCTTCATCCATAATCACCACACACACCAACTCGGCCACGACCAATCTCCAATCATGTCACACACTTAGCATTGAGAGATTAGTCCTTAGGTGTCACTAATTAGCCAAAGCCAAAACCAAAACCAATCAATGACCTATAGTGCCTTTGATCAACCATATTGCCACTTTCATCATTGTCCAATGATCCATTGGTACCCATTGGTGTATTGGTGCCCTTTGCATCTTGCAATCCAAACCTCTTGACCATGTCTCTAATGTATTTCCCTTGACTAATGAAGGTACCATTCTTCATTTGCTTGATTTGAAGACCAAGGAAATATGTAAGCTCTCCAAGCATAGACATTTTAAACTCTTTTGCCATCATCTTGGCAAACTCTTCACAATACTCTTGATTTGTTGATCCAAAGATGATATCATCAACATATATTTGCATGACAAACAAATCCTTCTCAATCTTCTTGGTGAATAGAGTAGTGTCAACTTTACCCATCTTGAAGCCTTTCTTGAGTAGAAAGTCTCTCAACCTCTCATACCATGCTCTAGATGCTTGCTTCAACCCATACAATGCCTTGTTCAACTTGTACACATGGTTGGGATGATGATAGTCTTCAAAACCGGGCGGTTGCTCAACATACACTAGCTCATTGATGAAGCCATTGAGAAAAGCACTCTTGACATCCATTTGATAGAGCTTGATGTTGTGTGCACATGCATAGGCCAATAGGATTCTAATTGCCTCTAATCTTGCAACCGGAGCATATGTTTCACCAAAGTCAAGACCCTCTACTTGAGTGTAACCTTGTGCAACTAGTCTCGCTTTGTTTCTCACAACAATGCCATCTTCATCTTGCTTGTTCTTGAACACCCATTTGGTTCCAATGACATTGTAGTCCTTCGGTCTCTCTACCAATTCCCAAACCTTGTTTCTATCAAAGTTGTTGAGCTCTTCTTGCATTGCAATGACCCATTCTTCATCCTTCAATGCATCATCTATCTTTTCGGGCTCCTCTTGTGACACAAATGCAAAGTGTTCACAAAAGGCCGCTAGTCTTCCTCTTGTTTGTACTCCACTTGCAATATCACCAACAATTTGATCAATTGGGTGATCTCTAGCTACGCTTGAGCTTTGGAGTATTGGAGCTTGATTGCTTGAGCTTGGTTGGCCACTAGTTGTTGCTTGAGATGATGTACTAGCTTGTTGTTGATCTTGAGGTTGAGCACCACTAGCTTGGGTGATTTGCACTTCATCTTTGTCATCATCAACTTGAGTTGGCCTAATATCACCAATGTCCATGCCTCTCATAGCATTGACCAATTGAGTTCCACTAACATCATTGAGGTTCTCATCTTCATCTTGGGACTCATTGGTTTCATCAAATTCAACATCATGGACTTCTTCTAGCACTCCACTTGAGTTGTTCCACACTCTATATGATTTGCTTGTGGTGGAATAACCAAGTAGGAATCCTTCATCACACCTCTTGTCAAACTTGCCAAGTCTTGCACCCTTCTTCAATATGTAGCATTTGCATCCAAACACTCTAAAGTATGCAATGGTTGGCTTTCTTCCATTCAAAAGCTCATAAGGTGTCTTGTTCATCATGGGATGGCAATACAATCTATTTATGTAATGACATGCGGTGTTGATTGCTTCGGCCCAAAATAATTGACTCACATTGTATTCACTAAGCATGGATCTTACCATCTCAATGAGAGTCCTATTCTTCCTCTCAACTAGGCCATTTGATTCCGGTGTGTACTTGGCCGAAAGTTGATGCATAATCCCATAGTCATCACATAGCTCATCAACTCTTGTGTTCTTGAACTCACTTCCATTGTCACTTCTCACTTTCTTCACTATGATATCAAACTCATTTTGCACCCTCTTGAGAAATATCTTGAACAATGAATACACATCACTCTTGTCATTAAGAAAGAACACCTAAGTGAATCTTGTATAGTCATCCACAATCATAAATCCATACTTGTTGCCACCAATGCTTGTGTATGCGGTTGGGCCAAACAAGTCAATATGAATCAAGTCAAATGCCTTGCAAGTACTCATGAAGCTCTTCTTTGGATGAGTGTTTGCAACTTGCTTGCCGGCTTGACATGCACTACATAGCTTGTCCTTGTCAAAGTGAACATCCTTCAAGCCTCTTACTAGATCATGTGTCACTAACTTGTTGAGTTGCTTCATGCCAACATGACCAAGCCTTCTATGCCATAGCCAACCCATGCTAGATTGTGATATCAAGCATGTACTAAGTTGAGTCTCACTTGCACCAAAATCCACAAGGTAGAGGTTGTCAAACCTTATTCCCTTGAAGATCAAGCTTGAATCTTTTGTGCTCACAATCTCAACACTATCTCCTGAGCTGCGAAAATCCGTCGTTTCGTCGTCGTTCCTTCGCCTTTGCTCCAAACCGACTTCCGTCACTTGTTTCTTGTTGCCGACACGCCGAAGAACACCTCGACACCATGTGTTAGCATTTTCGAAACCAATTCCACCAAGGACGGAGTTAGCACTTTAGGTTAGGATGCATGCATATGAGACTTCAACCTAAAGGCACGTGAGGATCGATATGTATGTAAAAGTTTTTTCCCTCTTTTATAGTACGGCTTATCGATCCTATAAACACCCCACTCTCTATAGTGTCTTGGGTGTGAAATCAAAAGCCCTATGGTTATACCTTTGCCTTGGGACCTTTGATCTCGAAACTCCACCGAGTTGCATGCTTGATCAACTTTTGGATCACCTTGACCCTTCATCCATGATCACCACACACCAACTCCGGCACGACCAATCTCCAATCATGTCACACACTTAGCATTGAGAGATTAGTCCTTAGGTGTCACTAATTAGCCAAAACCAAACAAGAGATCTTCATCATGATATAAGAACTAGACTATAGTTCCTATGTCATGGTTAGTAAATATAGAACTTTAGGCTTAACCATTCGTGCCATGCATTTGAGTAGAGTAAGAGTTGTCTTTGAGATGGCGGTTCGTCGTGGTTTTCGGACCTGTCCATGTTCTAGCTCGTTCATCCGTAGGGTGAGAGTCCGCGGGGGACATGGGATGTACCTTAACATGCGGGCATGGTGCCCGGATGAGCGGGGACCTTCGGATATGAGAGCATGCCACGGTCGTGAGGGTAGGCGGCAGGGGTCGCGGACAGCTCGTCCGTCCCCTTGTAATCCCTCCACGTTCGTATGTGATGTAGGAGTTAAGTAAATGCCTTCCATTGGGCGGATGGTACCGGGAGGGTCTGCCCGGCCCATCTCACTCTCAACCTAAAACTCGGTCATTTATGTTTGCATGATTATTAACTTGTTCTTTGCTGACTATACATTAGGAATGCACGCTTCACTTAGGAATATTCTTTATTCTTTATTTTCCTTTTATCCTTGAGGTTGGCCCAAGTGTGTGTCACACTATCTTATGAACTATCATAACTTACCCCTGCATTGAGTATTGGTCAACTGCATAGACATGTCGTCTTGTTCATGCCCCTGCTAGAATCCTACACCATGCCTTCCCTTGGGAAAAATATAAATAACGATACCCTGAATATCTCCGGGTGAAATGCTACAACGGTATTTCCGTGCGCTTGCGGACTTGTTCGTCAGAACGTTACGAGAATGCCACCCGACATCTGTGGTGATATTGCCGGAATGTAACAATTCGGTGAAGTCATCGTGGGAAGTCAACCTTTGGTTTTCCAAAGACTCTGCCTTTTTGGCGATTGCGCTCTGATTACCAATAGGCATTTCTAAGCGTGATTGCCTTTTTGGTGACTGCACTAAGAAATGTCAACAGCCGCTAGGGAACCAAGCAAATTCCCAAGAGAAACAAGATCCCGCAGCTCCTCCAAGGATAAAGTGCCTCTAGATGCAAGCAATCAAGCAAATGCACTTCTATCTCTCTCAATCTCACCCAAGATTCGAAGTTAGGATGAAGAGATGAGTGGAGTGGAGTCTCACAAGCTCACAAGCAAGTAGGAGTGTTCAAATGTGCAAGAGAGGGCTCAAAGACCCGGCCATCCAAGTATATATAGAGCCCACTCAAAAACATAGCCGTTGGGGGTTTTAGCAAGATTGGCCAGGACTCGCCGCCCGGACGCACAAGCGGCTCGGTCGGCGTCGCCGCCTCGACCGGCCGGCGTCCGGTCAGATAGGGATGAGCCCCCGGCCCCCCACAACCGACAACCATCTTGATGCTTCCGGTCGAAGCGTCCGCCACAACCGGATCCTTCATTTCATGCGTCCGGTCGATCCACCAAGTTGAGCCCGAAAAACATGCTTACTGGAATTCTGACCGGACTCGCTCGACCGGACCGTCCGGTCAAAACCGAGCGTCCGGTCCAGCGTCCGGTCGACGGGTCCGGTCGCCGTCTTCTGCGATTTTCAGCATTTTGTCGTCGCCTTTGCTTCAACCTTGCTTCGCCTCTTGCCACAAGTTGCCAACATGTCGAAGATGATCTCAATATCATATATGTTAGCATGTCGCGATCGATTAGGCAAGAACGAAGTTAGTGCTCTCTAGTCTAAATGCAATATGCAAGTCAAATGGACCTAGAAGCACTTCACCAAAGGATTAGTCGCGGCATCCCCTCTTGATAGTCGGCCATCTATCCTATAATGTGATCACACGCTCTATCGTGTCTTGATCACCGAAAGAAAAACCTATCAAGTATACCTTTGCCTTGATCTCCGGGTTGCTTCCAAACCGACAATCCGAGCTTGACGATCCATCATGTCCATCATCATCGTCCATGTTCATGATCATCATGCTCCATATCATTCATGCAATCCTATCTCTCAAGTCACACTTAGAGCAAAAGATTAGCATAACAAAGTGTCATCAATTTCCAAAACCAAACATGAGATTTCAGCTTTGACGTTAATGCTATAATTGAGGGACCTAGAGCGGTAATGGAAGGATGGGGATAGTATGACGGTGAGCCAAGAAAGTGTCATCAATTTTCAAAACCAAACATGAGATTTCAGCTTTGACGTTAATGCTATAATTGAGGGACCTAGAGCGGTAATGGAAGGATGGGGATAGTATGACGGTGAGCCAAGCAGGGAGAGTGTAGCGATGTTATGCTTGCTTGGTTAGCCATTGGGAACTTTAGCACACGATGTGTCATGGTTTCTTGTGTGCATGAGGTGAGGGGATTTTGGGTGAATTGGAAGGTGGAGCGAGAGAGGGTGAATTATCACCATGGAGCAAGAGCTAGAATTCTACTAGCAACCTGCTGCTGGTTTTGCTGAACTTGGTTTGGCGATCCAAATTTAAAACCAGTTTTTTTTTTTAAGCCGGCTAAGAAGCTACTAGTTTTGGCTTTAAAATAAAACTCGAAGCTATGCCATCTTTTGCTAGTTGTCTAGATTTTAGATGCCATTTCACAGTTTGAAATTAATTAAATTGGCTTATAACATAGTAGCGGACCCAGTACGAATGGAGCCTAAAAGAAAATTAAGGTCACCTATGAAGTCACATATTTTGAAGCTTATTACAAAGGGTGCTGCAATGAAGGCCCAAACGTGCGCCGCCATTGGATCCTGGTCAAGGCCCTAGCGCCTAGCTATGGGTCGCCAAGCTCTAGGTCCGCTTTAGGTTCCACAACAAAACATGCCAGACGTAAGTTGGACAATCTCATATAGTTTGGCTTATTGCGATTGAAGTCTCTCAATTAACTTCTCTTTTATGGTTCCATCCACAATCCTATGCATCCAAATCGAACACTAGGCGTTACTACCAGTGGCGCCAGGTAGGGAGGAAAGCAATACCAATAGGCCCCTTAATTCACGAAAGAATCCACACCATCCGTCCCTCAAATAAACGCACATAACAAGAGCGCTCTACTGTTCAAATTCGGTGGAAGAATTATTATCCGCACGCGCTACAGGTAAAATAAATAAAACAAAAAATGAATCGAGCAAGCAACAGTAGTTTGCACGATATGGATTCACATATCGCTGTAGTGTGAGCGGCCAAGTAACTTCCAGGGAGATTCTGGAAGGAGTTTACGAAACCGGCGCGCGGTCGAAGGATGACGACAGTGGACTTGGTTCGCCGGCTACCCTGGTTGCCGGGGCAGAGTGGGCTGCCGGGCTAGCTTGTCAGATCAGAGAAGCCACCGATGGCGTACATACGTTCAGCTGCCTGAGGCGCCGCCGCGAGGAAGGTAGATGGAGTAAGCTTGACGCAACAGGGCTCCCTATAAAAGCCCCCTTTTCCCCTCTCTCCTCCCCACAGCTTCTCCATCCCTCAGGCACACCCGCACACCCCCAGCTCTCTCCCTCGCTCTCTCTGTTCAATCTCTCGCTCGCCATGGATGCTTCTACAAGCACCTGCGCGCGCTAAGTAATCAGAGAAGAAGCAGCTGAGAAAGCTCCCTCAGCTTGTCCCTGTACCAAGTAAAACAGGAGGTGCACGCCGCCGGCGCAGGAGGTAGCAAGCACCGCAGTGCACGCCGCCGGCGCAGGTGTAGCTTGTTGTTAGCTGCGTACTAGCTATCGGTGTAGCGGCAGCTAGCACAGTAGCACAGTAGCTAGCCGGGTGGTGGTAAATTAAAAGGAACTTTTCTTGGACGTATGGCGGCGGAGAGAGCACCGGTGCTGGTGAGGCACGGCGACGGCGGCGTGGAAGCGCTGCGGCAGCTCCCGCCGGGGTTCCGGTTCCGCCCAACTGACGAGGAGCTGGTGGTGCAGTACCTCCGTCGCAAGGCCTTGGGCGTGCCGCTCCCCGCCGCCGTCATCCCCGTCGTCCACAACCTCTACAGCCTCGACCCATGGGACGTCGTCGTCCCTGCCCCTGGACCTGGTAACTACTACTACACCACGACGACGACGACGACGAGGCTTCATTCAATTCGAACGATCGACGAACATCTATCGTGTCTGTCAGTCGATCACTAAGCTGCAATCTTTTTGCTTTTCGATCGCTCTCCAGATGCGAGCAGTGAAGGGGAGAAATACTTCTTCGCGGTGCGGCCGCCGGCGAACGGCGGCGGCAAGAGCGTCGGTGGTGCTAGGGCGACCTCGAGCGGCGGGCGGTGGAAGCCGGCAGGGAAGGAGAAGCCTGTTGTCCTGCCCCGCCCCTGCGGCGGAGGGAGCCTCCTGGTGGGCGTGAAGAGGGCGATGACGTTCGTGCCACGGCGGAATAAGAAGAAGTCGTCGGCGTCGGCGTCGGCGTCGTTGGCGTCGGCAGCCCTGGCGACTGGCTGGGTCATGCACGAGTATCGCCTCGCCGTGCCGCTGCACAAGAACGTGAGTGATTCTTCTTCATAGTTCCATATACGCAACGTGCATGTTTCTCTCTCTAAAACTCTCATAATAAGTCATATATAGATCTGCTGACTAATCTAATTGCAGTGGAAAGGTTATGAAATCGGTAGAAGTAAATGATTGATCGCTTAAAGATATACTAATTAGGTCAGAACAGGAGATCGACGACTGTGAGGGATGAACATGAACTAGGTAGTAGTGAGCTTAGCGCCTAGAGCCATGGGGATAGAAATAGAATAGAGCTAGGCCGGCCGGCCGGCCGGCGAGTAGATAGATGGTGGAGCATGCACCACACCCACACACCCAGGAGTGTCAAGTTGTTCATCTTGGCACATCCATCTTGGAGTTTTCCTACCTAATCGGACCTGTCAATCTGGCATGATCACGCTGCTAATTAATCATGTGCATATATCATAACAAAACTGCATCCATGTTCGTCTTCTCTTCTCTGTACGTCCATCATATTAATTTAATTAATTATTAACCCTAATTAACTTGGTCCACACTAAGCCCGCCCGCGCTAGCTAATGTTAAGCTATGAATGTACTCTTGTAGGAGAGTTTTTCTTTTTGGTTAAGAAGAAAAATCATGCTTTGGTTGTTTGGTTTATTTCAAGATCAGAAAAAAAAAGTCGATTTTTGCATCCAGCAAAAAAAAAGGAAAAAAGAGATAAAATTATTTTGAGTGACGAATTAGGAGTTATAGTTATAGTTATGGGCTGTCGAGATCAACCATAAACCGCTGTGTTTAATCACCTGCCTGCTGCCTCCCATCATATATATACCCCTGGTGGTTGCAAATTTATGCCGACACCGAGTGGTAGCTGTGTACTAGATGTACTAGATGCTGCTTGATTGTGTAGTTGCTGCTCTCTGCTCCTGCTCCTGATCGATCGGATTCCGCCGACGCTGTCTCTGCTTGACTGCTTGTCCCTCGCTCACCGGCTCATGGATCCCCCACCATAAACCAAGCCAACCAATCAACCAAACCAAGCAGCGCCTGAACTACTGCCACTTAATTCCGACGACGCCGACCTTCATTAGCCTGCAAATTAATATACTGCATCTACTGCATCATCAGTGTATATCTACCCACCTGCCGATCAATTTGGTGATCACTGAATCCGGTGAGGATATCTGTGTGTTGTGTTGGTTCATCAGTAGCCATACATACGTCCTGAAGTCCTGGAGATCGACGTACAACGGTACAAGGCACCCCTGCTGCATACAGTATATCACGAGCAGTACTCGCCGGTCATCGATCGTGCGTCTGTCGTCTTGATCACACACGATCCTGTCGGTGTGCATGGCCTGTCGTCTGATCGGAGTACTGTATCTGTATGTGCAATAGCATTGCTCACACTCACACTGCCTGTAGTACTACAGTACTAGTAGTAGCTGCTCATCTTGATCGATTGGCATGCAACGCCTGCCTACACACTGGAGTACACTACAGTAGTCTCCCTTCATTCACCTTTGCAGCACCAGTCGTTTCAGCAGTTGTTGAGCAGTAATAATGAAGCCATGCTCCGATCCACTGACCATTGTGCCGGCCTTGCATTGCTTTTGCTCGTTTGACGCTGATGCTGACACTTCGTTTTGGGTCCTTGGCATCGATGCAGGGCTGCAGCCTGGCTCAAGCTCAAGGAGAGTGGGTCGTCTGCCGCGTCTTCCACAAGGGGCAGCAGCAGCAGGCCAAGCAGGAGGCGAGCGGTGCCAGTGCCGGCCGCCGTCGCGTCGCCATCGCCGTCGTCCGCTAGCAGCTGCGTCACGGATGGGTCCAACTCGGACCTGGACGAGGTCAGCAGCTAGCTAGCTAGCCGAGTCACCGACCGCTCCAGCCAACGACCGACCGGCCGGCCGGCCACACAACAAGTCAAGAACGTATACCACAGCTATCAGCTGCCGGCGATATGATCGACGGCGGCCAGCTATGCCTCTCAAAAGAGAGAGGATCAACTCAAGCTGATGAGTTAGCCTAGCCTTAGGCGGCCTGGAAACGGAAGAGCTAGCATTTGCTTGCGCCCACCGACATTTCTTGTCACTTGAATTAGTTTCCTTTTTTTGCTTCTTCTTTTTTCCTTTAATTATTTCTTCTTGCTTTCATTTTCACTCTGTGGAATGTAATGTAATGCAGTGTAATTTAATTAGTGAGAGAAGCTAGCAAAGCACTACTACCGGCCGGATTAGTAGTTAACACCAAATTACTGCAAAGGTTCAGGAAGCTTCTTGTTGAGGTTTCAGAATCAGAAGCCATATGACGTATGCATCTATACGTACGTACGTACGTGTACGTGTATGTGTATATGTAATATGTACGTACCAGCTGCAGAAATTAATCTGCTCTGCATATATATGGTCAAATATGTACCTTGCATGATGGTTGTCCGTAAAGTCTCTGTAATATTAATTAATTTCTTCAAGGAGGAGGAATCTGATTATCTGAATCCATAGCAACAAAGTGTTGTTGTATGCGTTGGGCTGTGTGTGCTATTTGGGAAAGTAAATTCTACGGATTTTGATCTGTCAATTTTATGTTGTATACTATGCTTGATAAGTCGTGGTGATTAAGTTCAAACGAATAAAGAAGGAGAAGTGCTGATAAAGGTTTCGTAAAAGGGAAAACATTAATTGAAAAGAAAATAAAATTTGAAAGAAGTAGCAGGGGAAGAACACAACATAAGGGAACGACGTCATGCAACGGAACACCGGCTAGCTACCCAATCGCTACGCTAATCAAAAGGGGAAGCGTAGCTGTTTTTGGCCGGTGCAAAATCAAAGTAAATTCAACCATGTACATGATTAATTTGGCGAGTCAAATTTATATTCTTCAGGCACAGTTCCTATCCTCTATCATTATCGTTAAGAAGAAGTCTATTTTCTTTTACCATCAACTATAGTCAGAGTTTAGTTTTGACCCCAAAATTCTAAAAGAAAATTTTATTTTGACCAGCCGTTCACATGTGTCCATTATGCTACCGGAACGGTAAATTTCGCTTACATGGACGACACGTGGTAGTGGGCCTCACGTGCCAGATGTCTCTGCCTCCTCTCCGCACACATTCTCTCTCTCCCCCTCCCCCAGGGGCCCAAATCCACACAACCTATTAAAGAAAAGGTCGATATGAAAGAAACATTGATGGTCTATTACTATTTCTCATTGCATTGGTGATTTGTTACTGATTGCATTGACATATGAGGGAGAGCCTTGCACCACTTGATTATTCCATGATCCACTTGATCTCTTGAGTCCCAAGTGCTTCACTTGACTTCCTAATTGATCTCCTTCAATCTCTAGTTCTTTGATCATCTTGCCATCAGCCATTGTAGATGTCTTCATTCTAAGCATTGTGTGGCCTAGTGTTAGCAATTGATCCTCCAATCCATACACTAGCCATACGTTGCCAAGTTGTCCTTAACTTGCTTCTTCATCCATGCTTTCAGGACACTTCTTTATCTTTATGCTTTGCATTGTGACCTAACATAAAACCCGTTACTCAAAAACATTCATTAATCACAAAATTAGTGTTATCATTAACCACTGAAATCACTTATACCTAAGGGGCCTAAAAACTCACTGAGGGACTAGCTAATTGATATAGTGCCCTAAGGAAATTAATCTATGGAGATTCATCTCGATTCAAGGTGGCGCCAATGGACCATGAATCAATGGTGGGGCCATCTAATGGGTCCAGTGCTAGGCACTGACGCGTCCGACGCCACTTTAACAACGCGCTTGAAATTGTTGTGACCGTTGGTGATCAACGGCCACGGTTCAAAACGCCGACATGTAGCACCGATCGGAACACAAGATGTTGTGCACGGCAAGGCCCCGGTCTGAGGATTTCGAGCCTAACGGCTATGGCAGCCATGGGCTGCCTATATATATGATTCGGCTGGCTCCTTGGGATCTCTCTTGCACATTTGAATCATTTGACATCCCTTTGAGCTAGCAAACACAACCCCACTCACTCTCTTGCTTGGTTTTGCATTCTTTGTGAGATTTGGGAGAGTCTTAGTGCATTGCTTGCTTGTTTGCATCTAGTAGCACTTGAAGTGTGGCTAATGGATTTCTTGTTAATCTTAGAGAGTACTGCTCCTAGATGGCTTGGTGATTGTTGGAGGCGTTGGCAAGAGTACGAGATTGTTCTTGGCCACCTCCCGGTGAATTGTAAGGGGTTCTTGTTGGGCTTCCCTGTTCGAGCGACGAATTACCAGTTTCGTGGAATGCTCATGTCGTTGAGTTACCATACTTGCTAGTGATGTCTTGGGGTGCCTTGTGGGGCATTGGCTTGGAGAGCCTCACCGAAGAACCATAGAGGTATTGGTCGACACAACCGGAGAATAGCTTATCGATGCACAAGTGAACTCCAGGTGAACAAATCAGTTGTCTCTTGGTAATTGGCTTCATCTCTTATTAATTGTTCATTGTTTTTGGTCATTTGATCATTGCCCCTACGCATTGGTATAACAAGCTCATTCCCTCCTTGTAATTACATTTGATTATATTGATATCTTGTGTAGCTTATGTAATTGAGTAGCTTGTTTAGTTGGTTAATTGGTTGTGCTACTTGCTTCTTTAGTGTTATATAGTATATATCTTGATCATTATGTGAATTAGAGATCATAGCAACTAGAATTATGAAATAGATGACTTGCCTAGCCATTAGAGTTAAAGCAAACCGCATTACGCCATTTGTTTTACTAACAAGTTTGGTCTAGTGAATTTGTAGAATTTTTTATAGGTTATTCACCCTCTCTAGTTATATTAGGACCTTTCGGTGGAGGACCTTTTTTCACCACCCATGGCGGACCTTTTCACCACTCATGGCGGTGGTAGGGTGTTCCACAATTCATCATAGACCCTTAAAACCGGTGCCCTCGTCCCTAAGGCATCATATCTCCTTCTCGACCGATGTTGTCACTGTCTTGCCGCGGTCTAGACCATCGCCACCGCCGGCCTCACCGAAAACCCCTTCTATTCTTCTAACCCTTGAGACATGGAAACCCCCCGCCCTCAAAAAACGTGTACCCTAACTCAAGTCCCGAACCTAACCACCCGACGAGCTCTTCATCTTGGAGTGTCGTCTCCACCATTATCTCCATGTGAGTTTTTTTTTTTTTCATCCTCTAGTAGTTAGGGTGGCCCTTGATGCATGACGCCGCACCTTCTTATGGGAAGGCACCGACAAAGCCGGTGGGGCTAAGTGCCTAGTGGCCGGGAGCAAGTCTGTGGCGTTGAAGGAGGATGGTGGGTTGGGTGACAAGAGGATTGTAACACCCCCGGTGTTACTGTTACTAAAACATGCCATGTCATCATGATCATCGCAAAGCATGCATGATTAGAAAATTTGAAATGCATCAAATTAAAATAAGTTTATATTTTAGAGAATTGTTTGTGCTAAGAATTTTAGAGTGATTAAATTTTAAATTTATGTTTTTTGATCCTAAGTGTGTTGTTGGATGAGGGTTTGGAAGTTATAGGTTGGGAATCTGAAATTTGAATCAAATTCAAGTTTGAATTGAACTTCTAAAAACCCCTAATTTCTATCCCCTTTTTACCCCCTTTTCCATAATTCAAAATCTAAGCAAAATTTGCCAAAACTTCCAAAAGCCAAGTTGTAGATCTTGTTTTGATGTACAAAAGAGGTGTACAAAGTTTTTGAAGTTTTTAAATAAATTTTAAAGTAATTTTGAATTCAAATTTGTCCCTTTTTGACCCCATTTCAAAAAGTCATATTTAGAGGCCGAATTTGAAAATCTTCCAATTGTGAAAATTCTAGAACTTGAAAAATTAGGCCAAGTTACTTTTTGGAGTTTTTCAAGTACAGTTCAAATTTGGGGAGAATTTGACAAATTTTAGAAAAAGTTAGGGTTAGGATGCTACAATGCACGTGGGTTCATTAGCCGCCATACCGGCGTGTCGCCGCAACCGCCGCCGCCGCCGCCTCGCGGCGCCGCGACGCGTGGTCGATTTGTCGGACGGCTTCACGAACGTCCCCGCCACGCCCATCGCCCATCGCCGCCGCCCAGATATAAAGAGCACCGCCGCCGCCGTTTTTTTTTTTCTTTCCCTTCGCCGCGCCGTCGTCGACTTCACCTTTTTGCCGGATTTCGCTTCGCCCTCGTTTCACCTCTAGCCAAACCATCCTGCCACTCGCTGCCGCAACCGTTGGGCGCACGCGTTGAGTAGTTGGCGCCTTGCTCGCCATGGCGGGCGGGCGGCCGCGCTTCGTCTTCTTGGGTGGCGGCAACGCGCCGCCGCACGCGTCTCACCGCGGGCCGGCACGCACGGTGAGCTTCACGGGCGAACCAACTCAGCGCCCCTAGCTCCGTTCGTCATCCTAATTCTCGTGCGCTCGATGGAGCCGAGGTCGGGGTCTCAAGTCGGGGAGCGATCCTTGCCGCCGATTACACCGCCGTTGCCGCTCTCACCGCCGACGCATCCTTCTCCGTCATATCTCGACCCATCCAACGTGAGCACCGTGTTCCTCGTGATCCGGTCTGGCCGTAGCACCTTTTATTTTGAACTCTACCACACTTTGTGGTCGCCGGAACGTCGGCGCCACCGCAGGTTCGCTGTCGGTGGCGCCGCTAGCCGCCGCGTTGTTGTTCGCGCGCATAGGACCGGTTAGGGCTAGTTTAGTTGAGGGTTCGGTTCGCCGGATGGTGCCGGACTCGCCGGTACCCTCATCGCCGCCCGAGTTGGCTCCGCGGTGAGCCGCTGCCATCGTCCGCCGGCGTCGCCGGGCCACCATGGCTGCCGACGTGTTCGGCTGGCAGCGCTTTGAGGGAGGGCAAAAGGGTGCTAGGTGATGCTGCGTGTCGAGGGGAGTCCGTGGGTGCAAAGCCGCCGAGACCTCGCGAGATTTCGGCCAAGACTGCCGCGGTCGGTCGGCGTGGACGTCTTCTTGGCCGCCCGCCTAAGTTTGGGCACAAGGCGGCTGTCGCGGCTAAAAAAGCCGCAGCCAAGCCGGGCCAGAATCGCCCAATGGCCGTTTTCTTTTTAAGTTTTGTTTTATCTTTTTTTTCTTTATGAATGAATAGTGTCCGGTTTTGTAAAATTCATAGAAATTGAAAATAGTTTCAAAAATTCTGAAAAATTTTTGTAGAACCTTCCTATGAGTATGTGTATCCATGAAAAATTTGAAACTTTGATTTTGAGTAGTTCTTGCATGATTTAAAAATACAAATTTTAATTGAAAAATGCATCTTCTATGATTTTTTTAAAATTAAAATATTTATTCAAAAATCGTATAAATTTATTTGGTACTGTTTTATGATGTGTCTTTCTTGTATAAAAAGTTTGGAGTCGTTTTTTGAAATGTTTAAATAATTTTCTATCTTAAGCTCTATTATTTCATGTGGTTTATAAATTGTTTAGTGTTAAATAATTTAGGTTTTTGTGTGACTTTTGGGTTGTTTTGTGAATCTTGGATTATACCACAATTAAATGGTCCTTGAGAACTCCTTAGGCAATGGTGATGATATCTTGTAGAGTAGTTCAACAAGTTGGTTTTGTTGGGTTGCAACTTTATCGTGAAGTAAAATTATGTTCCTGTGTTTATCATTTCTCATGCACCCGCAAGCATCATATTTAAATATATGGCATCATGTTGAGGCATACTTTATTTCGTGTAGTGAACGAGATCGAGAGTGTCAAGTCCGAGCCGGTTCTCGAGGAGGTTCTTTATCCAAAGGGAAGCGGGTTCGATTTCTCCGGGTTTTCTAAAGAAATAGTTTATTCCGTCAACGAAGGCAAGCCCCGGTTACATTAAACCCTTCCTTGATGTTTTAAAAGTTTTATATCACTTATGTCTATGCTATGTTGCATTAAGTAATTAGGAGTTGAGTGATAACCTAATTGCCGCATTCCCATCCTTGTTTATTTCAATACCATCCTTGATAACCTGTTTCATTTCGAAAATGCTTAGTGATGCTTAGCCCCGCTTTTAATTAGTTAAGCTTTTTTCATCAAAATGTTTTGTTTGAGGAGATGGTACCGTTTTAGGAAAAGAAAGAGTTGTAGTGATGAATTTGAGATCGGACGGGGACGTAGGTGGAAAGCCGGCGGGATTCCTAGCCGTGCTTGTCCCGTGTTGGTCGTTTAAGGACCGGCCCGTTGTTTGGCCCGAGTGAAATCGGGACATTTTGAACGCATATTGCGCTCGAGACCTTTTGGTCAATGGCACGTCGACTTGGTAAATCACCCCAGTCAATCGACCCTAACTAGCCACATACTCCGTAAGCCGGATCTCGGTGGAGCCAAATCGGGAATGCAACCACGACTTTGGGAGTGGAGAGATGGCGGGAGTAGCGTGTACCCACCCCACGGGTCAAACCGTCATTAGGGGAGGGGGTAGGGAGGTGGAGTCTTGTGCTCTCGGTGGTCGGCCTCGTTCCCGTTTTGGACAAATCTGAAAGAATGTTGATATATGCAAGCTTAAGTGCTACATATGTCGTGGTGGTTAGGGATCCCCTTTGGGATTATAATCGGTTCATGAATCGCCGTTGCTTCGGAGAAGGAGACCCGATTCCACGACCTTCATCGTAGTAAATGATGGAATATGTTTTTGAGGACAGAGAGTTGAAATAAGAAAAATATGTTTGCTCTAGAATAGGATAACCTAGAGTATATGAGCTACTAATCGAATTAAAAAAATACCGAAAAGTAAGGATTCACTTATAGTAAGCTTTTTCCGCAAAAGAGTCCTTGATTCTTGCTAAAGCCTTACCTTGACTCCTAATACTAGCATTCCCGAAGTCTTCTCCTCTTTTCTTGGTCGGGTAAGTCTTGTTGAGTACTCCCATACTCGGGGTTCTTTGACCCTTGTTGCGGGAGCAGGTCATGAGCAGGCTTGTTTTGGTCCCTGGCCGTATGACGATTGTACCGGGAGGAAGAGGGCGAGTAGAGGTGAACCCTTGGGCGGGGTTGTCGGTGTGTTATATGTATAAAGTTACTCCAATAATCTCGGGCATGTAATAATACTATTTAAAGTTGCGTATTTGAACAAATGGTTTGTAAAATTAGGGTTATGTAATCCTTCCGCCGTTTACTCGATGTATTTTGAATAAAGTGTTGTAATCTTTGGAGTGACTTGTTAATGAGATCTTGTTAGGAAGATTAATAGCACTTTCTAGATTATTGGGAACTCGTGCATAATGATCGAGGTCTTAATAACAATGATAAGTGCATGTGGGCCCCTGTAATTTAGGAGGTTACTCGTTACAAGGATCGACACTCGTAAGCCAGTGCCTCCCTACTCAAGCTCATCCACCACCTTCATCACCGTAAAGGATCGCGTGGGCGGGCTAGGTGCACGAGCAAGTCCAATTGTCGGGACCTCGGTGGCAAGCTCATTTGGATCGCGACTTTGGGAGGCTCTGCGACGGCTCCTTCCGCCTAAGAAGCATCACTGCGTCGAGGTTGGGAACCGGGAAACACCAACTTTTGGCATCTCTTACCATACGATTCAGCAACAAAAGCGGCCGACCAAAGATGGCCATCGTCGCCGGGCAATTCCGCCGTCCGTCGGCGAGCGGACGACGGATCGGGCGGTCCTCGGCCATTTTAAAAAAAGTCCTCAAACTCTAGCAAAATACGACCCCGGTCCGGGCCTCCTCTCTTTTTTTTTGCATAAAAGATCCCAAACTTTCGGGGAATACAACACACGGCCGGGGCCTTCTTGGGCTGCTTTGCCACTCGCCTCCGTGGGCCTCCGGTTGGACCGTATTTGGCCCTGAACCTGGTTTGCCTTACCTATTATTCTTTTCCAATTACGAATAAATTTTCTCAAAATTCAAATTGCGTAGCAAATCACCGAAAAATCAAAAAATAGAAAATCAAATTCTTTCGAAATCCTCATGAATAGGTCTTAAGCGTCGATCCATAATAGAGTATATTTTACTACAATTTTTAATTTGTACACTTTTGGCTATGTTTTTAATGGGCAAATATGAAAGCTTAAAACTAACTCCTCTTTCCCACCTTAACACAACCTCCGCCCACAAATAAGTGCATCTTTTGACTTTTATAATTTTTATTTGACCATTCATTTTATTTAAAATTTTTAAGCACATAATAAATTCTTCAACCACAACAAGCATAGCCAACAAACATAATATATCACAATGCTACAAAAAAAGGTCATCCCTCAAAATATATAAACAACAAAAAAAAAAAAAAATCCACGGTTCGCATATATAACCACCGGTAAATGATAATTTCTAATTAACACAAAAACCACTAATATGCTACGTCAACAATAATTCGGATAATATTAGACCTATTCATATAACTAACTACAAAGGGGAAAAAAAGAAACACTTCTATGATACACAAAGCAATAGCTCAAACAACGATTTGGAGTACATAAAATTTATCTTTGCCCGAACTAATCATCAACTTCAAGAATACAACGGCCACATCCACTGGCTATAAGCGGCAACGCCGCGATTTTTCTAGTGACAACTAGAACGATGAATGGATGCTTGCAGAGTGCATGCCAGCCCTGTACTCACACTTTGAAGGCACAAGGTCGTCGGTCCGTGACGTCCTAGACGACGACCTGAGAGGAACATGCTACAACGACGGCTCACCCCAAGAGCTGTAGCTGAACTGGAGCACCTGGAGAGACTCCTCGCCGGGGTCACCCTCTCACCCACACCTGACGAACGGCGCTGCTTCTTCAAAGACGGTGAACACAAGCTATCATCAAAATTGATCTACCGAGCATCGACGCGAGGTGACCATACGTGGAAGAACTATGCTTTTTGTGTGGAAGAACTTCGCTCTGCCACAGGAAGATTGGAGTTGCAAGATCCCTAAGAAAGACCGCGCCATAGTTGCTACATGGAGAGAATCATTTGTCATGTAATTTCCTTCGTTCCAAAATCTGATGTATAACACTCAGTAACTCGTTTTGGGCTCTGCCCCTCCACCCTGGGCGATCGACATTAGTGGAAAATGAATCAGGTGGGGATCGCTTTGATACCCCCGTTGCTCGGGTAAAAAAAAAAGTGGTGTGCTTTGGCACGCGCACACTAGTCACGAGGTGCGCGCGTGTGAAAATTAAAGAAACATTCACGTCAAATCTATTCACATGTCCTGATCTACGAGCTAATAAAACAAAAAGGAGTCGAGTAAGCACAGGCAAGCGGATAAGGGCTTTGCAGCAGCAGCCGGAGACGAGTGGTTGGAAGAGATGGATCCAGATGCTTGCTTCCAGTGTGCCAAAAATGCGGGTGCCTTGAGCTCCATTGGTCCGTCGCTACTCGCTAGCTGTGGCCGATGAGCCGGGAACGGGACGAGGATGATGGACGTGCGTGGAGCCCGCGACAGGCACAGCCTTACCCGAGCGTATCTATGCTAGATCTCGCTTTGAATAGACAAGCGTCATCCGTCGCATCGATCACAACAGTGACAGCATGCGATTAACAGCATGCCCGACACCATTTAGCCTTACTGATTGATCTGTGGTGTTCCATAACAACCTAAGCTATAGTATATGCTTGGCCAATCGATCTCTGCTCATCATGCGTGTTTTTTATTTGCATCGCCAGGGTTTCCGGATTGAAGGGTTGATCACTGTCGTCAGTACAGACAGACAAGCTGGACGGACATGAGGTTGGAGGTGGCGTGCTAGACCAGGGTTCTTTGATTGATTGAAAGTTGGTTTTTTTTTTTTTTTTTTTTAGACTTGTTTTCTCTTAGGTATATGACTTTTATTTACGCCTGTTTTTGGCACACCCTTCTTCAGCAAATAAATATGTTCTTTGCCAAACGATTTCAAATGGAACACCTTCTCAAATGAAGCTCCTTCTGATGAGAGATTTTTTACTACTTTTTTTTTTTTTGCTAATTATTGGTTTCACCAGTGGAACTGCTTATAGATTGAGTTGTAGCAAAAAAAAATAATAATAAATACTCCACCAATACATATAGCAGAGCTATAGTGGTATATCATACTCAGTTCGAGATATCCTGCTTGTTTTGTGATGATTGAACTCACAATCTTGTTTGTTTACCCGCCGGTCTATATAACCCAACCAACCATAAGACGTTTGACTTTTTAACTTAAAATTTGACCACTCATCTTATTTAAAAAGTCTATACAAACATTGTCGAATTTAAATTATTTTACAAACCTTTTATTAATAAAGTAAGCCAGAATAAAAGATGTGATACTTTGCACAATTTTTTTAAATAAGATGAGTGGTCACACTTTGCATTAAAAAGTTTTTTAGAGAGCATGCCAAGACATGTATTTCATTAAGCGAGTAAAGCAGAATTTTTTTTTTTAGTACACATGAGTAATCCAAAGATTACTCACAACCTACACACACTAGAGCTCGCACGAGGTCGTAATGAAACACATGCCTTGGCATTAAAAAAATCAAACATCTTAAAATTGGGAACGATTAATATAGTATATAGGAAGATGATAATTGATAATAAAAAATAAAAGAAGGTACCGAGCGTGCTTGTGTTGCTCACGCACGCGTACGTGGCTGCCAACCACTCGGTGCTCCCCATTCAGTTCCCCGGATCCTAAAATTGCATCTTTGTCCGCCACCTCCTGTCACTGGAGCGCGACAGCGCGCGGCCTCGTCGCACCGCGCTTGCGCTTGCTTGGGCTCCCCGAACTCGTGCACAGTGACACTTCTGACAGTGCAGTGACAGACACCCACACACGGACATGGACACGGTGGTCGTGGTCGATGAGCTAGCGCCGCACGCAACGATCGAGCTGCTCGTAGGCGGCGTGCTGCTCCAGTCCCCGTCCGACGACGACCCGCAATCTTGCCGCGCGATCCGCTGCAAACCAGCGCTGCGCGACGGACGGATGAGTCGCCACTCGCCAATCGGCCGGCACGGCGGATCGATCGAGATCGACACGTACGTTCTCCGGCCTTGGCCTTTGCGTCCGCGGAGGAGCTGCCTGCCTGCCCGGCCTGTCGGAGAGGGAGCAAGCAAGCATGTGGCAGCAGGACGGCTGTTGGGGGTTGAATTCCGGCCGGGCGGAGGATCGATGGCTGGCTGGCTGCCTATTCCGAGTTGAATTCCGCCGACGGCGACGTACGGGGCTATTTGCAGGGAGGAAAGACGGGGCCGGAAGCAAGCAACGCGGACCGGGGACGGGGAGCAGATTCCACTGTGCCGGGATAGATGGATGGATGGGCACGCACGCACACACTGTCACTGACATTACGATGGCGATGGCGATCTATACTATCTGCAGGTGCGTGCGTCCGGGCACTGCGTGCAGATCGCTCTCCGCCTGTGGAGAGGGCTGGAGCCCTGGAGGTGGCCGGACGCAGCCCGGGCCGGACCAACCGGACCGGAGCGGCCGTCGTCGTCGTCTCTAGCTAGCTCTTGAATGCATCGGTCGTCCCGGCCGGCCGGGTCCAACCTCCGGCAGCACTGCGTGGCTGGTCCATACCATAGACACGTAGTACATGGACCGACGGCGATTGTTCATCACTAGGAGTACTAGCTGCATGTAGTGCACACAGTGCATTGCAGTGTGTATGTACGACTCCGATCAGCTTTGTCCACCACCAGTCGATCCATCTAATCCAATCTAACAGTGAGATGGCTGAATCGATCATCATAATGTGAGACTAATTAATTGCTGTACTTAGCGACTACTGTAGCATGGACGAGATAGCTGATGATGATGATACAGTGAGACGCCTGATACTACAGTAGCTGCGTGTAGTGTGCTGGCTTTATTTATGCATCGCCATACCGCACATTACTACTTTATACTCCCTCCCTCCGTCCTTTTTTTAGATGTCGCTATGGGGTTCGGTTCGGTCAAACTTTTTCATCTTTAACTATGTTTTTTAAAATATGTGCAACATTTATATCTCTAAATAAATTTATTTAAAAAACTAGACTTAAAGATCTTTTAGATGATACTAATTACTTAACATAAATATTTATATATTTTAATATATAATTATCGGTAGTTTGAAAACGCGTTTCTCCGGAGGCGAGAATGACATCTATTTGGGACGGGAGGAGTACTCTAACCGGGTGCTGTCGGCTGCCACATGTACTGGCTGGCGAATGGCGATCGATCAGCCAGCCTCGGACTGGCCCAGGCCGCCTCTGCCGGCCTGTGCAGCAGCTGTGCGTGCAATGGTACAGCAACAATTGACAGTCACATCACATCGCTCTGAATATACGTACGTTACTGCAGATGATCAATGATGTTGCAAGAACATCGGAGTACTCCCTCTATCTCAAAATAACCGCCGTGTCATAAGTTTTAACTCAATTTATATAAAATACGTGTAATATTTGTATCTCCAAATAAATTTATTAAAAACTAGACTCAAAGATCTTTCCAATGATACTAATTATGTACCATAATTATTTATAATTTTTATATATAATTTGTTGGAGTTGTTTAAGCGGTAAGCGTAAGCGACAAACATTTTGGGACGAAGGGAGTACATGCGTACAGTCCATCCAGCTTAACGATCGATCGATAGGCTCGCTCGATGCGGCGGGCGCCCAATTGAGCAGCAAGTTGAGTAGAAAATGGAGAGGCGAGCACAGTCCACAAGCAAGCTGGTGCTTCAAGGCTGGCTGTATGGTGAATCGATCGATGTATACAGCTCGAATGCACGGATTGACCAAGGTGTTTCAGTCTCCCACGAACTCCTGCACACCGGCCGCTGATACGCACAAAGCCAGCGAACAGTCTCATCTCATCACTGTCTCACTCTGCTGATGATTCATTCCACTTGAGTTCCACCACCCCTGGACACAGACAGACACGTTGCTTTCAGATGGTAATAAAGCCGATCCATCGATTCACACTACTGCTGGCCGCTCTGCCCGGCAGCAAGCAACATGCGTCGATCCACCGCCCCGCCCTGGTACGTCTCTCTAGTCTCTAGGCCGGCTGTAGCCAGGACAACCGTCGCCGTCGTCCTCCTGCTGCTGGTTGCTGTGCTGGTTGCCATGAGTTTCGGTAACTCGCTGGGCCACGACGTACGGGCCTGCAGATGCAGTGTTAGCATCTATCGATCTCACCTCTTCGTTCTTGCCCCTGCTGCTCATCATCTATCGTGGTGTTAGCAACTAAGCATGCATGGGCTGGCTGCTAGCGATATATGCGAACGGCGACGGCGATGTGAGTCCGTCGGACATCCCTGGCCGGTGAGACGTCGTCTTTTCAGTGCAGCTAGCAACGATGAGTACATACATATAGAGTCATGAGAGCTAGGAGCCGGGACCATATAGAGAGGACATACGGATCAGCAAATAACAAAAGGCGATTGATGCATGGAACAAGATGATTATTAGCAGTGGTTTGACTCTATTATTCAGACTTCACATGATAGTACTGACTGGCTACTGAGTCGTCCTTATGTTATGATGATGATTACGCCTACCTGTCGTCGTCTCGGTCCTACACCCACGAATGCATCTGAGTGTCGATCCTATTCAGGCATTTTTTGACAAGATCTATCCCATCTACCAAGGCATTGAACAGTATGTAGTAGTCTGCAGTATACAGCAGCACCAGACCAGCAACCAACCACTAGAAGTTCTCGATGAACTGGAGAGAGAGAGAGAGAGAAATAAAACCACGCGTTGTTGTGAGACTTTCAAGTGATTTAAGGCTATATATGTTGCTAGTAACACAAATGCTTGTCAATTCAAAATTAGCATATAGAATTATGGTTAATGTTTTTTTTTAAAAAAAAAAGAATGATCAATATTGAAAGTGTGGTAGGATTAAAGTGATTCTTAAATAGAAAGAAAGAGTGTCATCTATAAGGTTTCTCTGAAACCCATGGTCGGTATCTTTGTATTATTACTGGACGCAAAATTATTCTAACTCGTATGAAACATACCTACTCGTGCATTTGAAGAAGCAGTTGCTTGCTCAGCTCGGAGCCTTGGATTTTTTATATATATTTTTTAAAAAAGCTGGGAGCCTAGGATGCACCGCGCATCATCACGTAGACGAATGCACGACCAGCCGCGGCCGGGCAGTGACAGTGAGCATGTGCAATATGGGCCGGTGGAGGGAGCAGCTCCATGACGATCGGATAGGGTTGGGCCGAAGAACCCAACAGGCCATCAATTCTTGGCTAATCAGCTACCGACCAGGCCCAGAAATTTACCAGTACCGCATACTCCAGCCCAAGCAGAAGGCCTGTGGGCCGCTGGGCCATGCATATTCAGCAAGCAAACATATGCTCTGATGCCTGAAACAAGATTGACCTTTTCTTGTCCACATGAATTCGAGGGGGCAGGATCTTGACCTAATGCTGTTGGGAGGCGCAAATTTGCGTCCCACTTCAAACTCCGCTCATCTGCACAATTTCGAAGCTCACAAAGTCCAAGATGTTAAATGGTGATTAATACCGTGGAACACGGTACATGTGCTTGACACATTGTACGTACACGTGGTTGAGACTAGGATCTTTCGGTTATAGGAGTTCCTAGTTTGTTGCTCAAGTTGGTAGGTAGGATAGATATCCTTTGTCGTTTGTTGTAACTAGATCTTCTTGATGTACAAGCTACCGTGGGGCTGTTCCCACACCATTTAACACGAAACCGAGTTCCCTAGCAAGGCTACTCGTTTCCTCACTTTAACATGGTATCAAATCCATTGAGCTCAACACGGGGAATTCCATGGCGTTCCATCTTGCATCTTCCTCCTCCGCTACGCTTGTTTTGTTCTTTCTAGTTTTGTTTTAAACCTCCGATAAACGAATCGAAATAAATAGGAGAGGGTATGCTTTCTAGAAATGACTTCGTGCCTACTATCAATAAGCGATCTACAAGAGGGGCCGGGGGCTCTAGCCCCCACAAAAAAAGTTGTAGGGGGCTAGAGCCTCCACCCCCTCTTCTAGATTTGTTCTCGATAGTAGGCACGAGTCATTCCTCGTACTCGGCGTTTATCCATGTGAGCTACGTGTACTCGGCGTTGGAGTACTGCTTGTACTGTAGATCTTTGAACAAGTGATCGTGCTGGATATTTCCTGAGAAATGTGGTAATGGATGATTGCAACTCAAATCACGTTTGACTCCTATCCCCGTGGAGGTGGTACGGTGGTGCATGTGTCAACCTTAACTCAATAATTTGATGATTTACCCAAGTTTTTCAAGTATATAACAGCTAACCATGACTATAAATTCTCCTTTATTTTACTACAAGAATTTGGTCTAATATCATCACAAAATCATATGCTATTATGAGACAAGAACTAAAATTTTAAATAATTTGGAGACATGATTATATAATTATACATTGATTTGAGTTCGAGTTAAGGAGAAACATCGAAAGTGGTAAATTCCTGCCTGCCTGCCTTTGTAGTTGCCCACCATTATGAGCTTGTAACCATGCTGCCGCCATCCTAGTCACCTTCCTGCCATTACGCGCTAGTCTCGAGCAACATATTGAAGTGAAGCATCATCAAGCAATAACTCGCGAACGTCAGGAATACGTGTGATGTGTGTTATATACGTTTATTTGTGATGGACTTTGACGTTCATAGCTTCCTTGTTAGGCAGCAAGCTACCACTACTATGCGAGCACCGGCATTTGGACTGGACATCAAGATTTTGGGCTAAAAAACAATAGAGTTATTAGGGTTTTTTTTTTGTTGAGGGGGCCATGGCCCCTACCCCCCTCCTCCCCAGTTCCGCCACTGATCCAATGTGGAAGCTGGAAGTTACGTCAGCACTTAAGGGCGTGCAACTATACTCACTCCAACTCTGATCCACCATTGCCATTTCTGGAATCCACAGAGGAAAAGAAGGAGGGACCGAAACCTAACCCAGACTGAGTCATGGGTTGCCAAGGACCATATGGTCCCTAACTTCCTTCAATCTGCACTGTGCAAAGAAATCTCTAGGCAAGACCGCTGTGGTCAACGCTAAAGAGGCATGGGGAGGCCATTGAAGGGATGTTCGCATCTTAATCCCGTGTGCACATCACTAGCACAAGGATGGCCTTTGGTTACTATGTCCAAAGGGACACAGTGATGTTCATGTGTCAAATACCTAGGGCCTCCAACCATGTCCTAGACACGAGGCTTTTGAGAGATACTAGGCCATCTCTGTTAATCAGTTGTTGGCCTCCAAGCATGAGGCTCCTTAGGGCTTCTCCAACGCCACAACTTGGCGTGCTGCCTCGTGCTTGTAGTCCGTCAATGACTCCTACAAAAGATGCGACCGCTTCATTTGCGAAAAGGAGCGGGCAACAACTAGAGCAAAGGCGTTGCAGCGATGGGGCATCTACTTTAGCTCTCTACTCCTTCATGTACGCACGTTGTGGGAAGGAATAAAGCGACTAGCGCCCCTAAGAGCAACTCCAACAATAGCCTCTAAATCAAAGCCGGTAGTAGATGGAGCAACATGGAGCTGTACAAGCCGCCCGTGGCGACCTCTCACCGGTACCACGACGGCACCGCATTGGCGGTGACACCCTCGTCTCCGTGCTGCGTACGACCGCTTCATGCCCCCGCAGATGGCCATCGTCACCGACTTCCTCGTCTCCCTCCCTCTCGGGTCGCCGCCGCCCCCTCGCCCGTTCTGGGCGGTGGTGGAGCAACATCAACCCAGCTCTATATCTCCCAAGGCGGTGGCGGCCGCCGCAGAAGAATGGCGGACACGGCGCCAAGAACGCTGGGTGGTCTTGGCTAGCCGGGTCTTCGGCGAAGGGTGCTCGCTGAGGAGCTGTAGCTTGCCCGGCTCTCGGCGCTAGTGTCGGGCGTCGCGAAGGGCGGCGGGGCTCGCGTTGGTGCTCACGGCGCAGGGCGTGGCGGTGGAGGGCTTCTGCATGAGCGGTCGCGGCCACCACGGGTAAATGCGCTCGCATGGCAGCGGCGACAACAGAGGAAACCGTAGCTCCCTACCGGATGGGGGCTGGGGTGTGACCCAACAAATTTGTTGGCTCTTGGGTAGAATTTGTTGGATCAACAAATTTGGGGTCCCTAGGTAGGGATCCTATTAGAGTTGAATTTTTTGCCCGAGACCCCAAATTTAACTATAAAGGCTCAAGTAGGACCTTGTTGGAGTTGCTCGCCAGCCCAAACCAACCGTGTCGACGTGGACTGCACTTCAATCGCGAGGCATACAGTACTCACTCGCTGCCGGCATTGTAAGAAGCCCTTAGGCTCTATTCTCCGATGGTGCGGGTCCGGATCCTGTGGTCATGGAGCTAGCTAGGCTTTGTTGTTTGGTTGTATCACGATGCTCTCTAGCCTGTATCACGATGCTCTCTAGCCTGTATTCAAGGTCGGATGTTGCGTTGCAAGTTGATACTATTTTGATGCTCGCCGCTGTGCCAGTACGACAATGTTGTCACGAAATAGTTTATTTTAATCAACTGGCGCTCAGGTTTGGACAATTTATATTATCAAATATTTTATTTAGATAGAGTTAAGGGACTACAGTGTGGCTTCACGGGACACATTATTCTCTTGACATTTTATTTGGACCAAAGCCAAAACTAGCGTCTTAACTGGTGGCTTAATCACGTGGCCAGCGTGGTCGGGAAGCAGCTGTCGTGCACGCATCGGAGCACGTCGCGGTAGTCCCTGTCGATAGTGAAGGAGTCGTAGACCTGGCCGTCGCTGCTCTTCTTGTACTCGAACAGCAGCGACGAGTGGTTGAACGCCGTGAGCTTAGTGAAGCCGAAGTCAAGGTCGCGGTAGACGCTCCACCTGGGGATCGCCGTCGTGTACGCCGACAGGTGGCAGCCGCCGCCGCCGGCCACCACGAAGATGGTCCCGTTCATCGTCCCGAGTAGTGGCTCTTCTCGCTCGTCATGCACTGGCTCTGGTACATCGGGCAGGTCCTCTCGTAGTTATGGACATGGCCAAAGTAGGCGATGTCGACGCGGTACTTCTGCCAGAGCTTCTGCAGGTTCTCGCGGCCCTCAGGCTCCTCGAAGGACCCTTCGCCGGCGTACCAGGCGTTGGAGGAGTAGCCCAGCACGCGGTGCGTCGCGAAGATGAGCCATGGCTGGTGCTTCCGGTCCACCGTCGACAGGCAGTGCTCGATGAACTCGTACTGCGGCGTGCCCACGCGCCAGTCGTGCTCCGAGTCGGCGACGCAGAAGCGGAACATGCCGTAGTCCACCTTGTACCAGAAGTTGGCCCTGTTCTCGGCGGGGTAGTAGTAGTAGGTCTCGGCCGGCACGCCGCACTCGCCGCCGGAGTCCTCCGTGTTCCAGAACGCCGCCGTGTCGGGCCAGTCTCGCTCGTGGTTGCCGCTGGCCACCATGTAGGGCTTCCTGGCCGTGATGGGCGCCACCTGGGCAGTGAACTGGTCCCACTGCGAGATGTAGCCGTTGGCGTACGGCATGTCGCCGATGTGGAACACGATGTCGTAGTTGTCCAGGTCGCTGATCAGCGTGTCCGTCGTGTTCAGCGACCCGGGTTGGTACGCCGCGTACTCGTTGGACCCGTCCCTCTCCGCCTTTCCCATGTCGCCGAACACGATGACGCGCTGCAGCGACTTCTGCCCCGGCGACGGCGGCGCCCGGAACGAGTAGGGCTTCCCCACACCACGGACCCGTCCGGGGAGCTCGTGCCCGATCCTGTAGTAGTACCTGAATCATCGATCACAAGTCCAGAGCAGACTAGGTTATTAGCTCACAATCATCGATCACATTTCAAGGCCGGTGAAGTGAAGTGGAATGGCAGTGTACTGACTCCTTGTTGGGCCAGAGGTCTCTGAGGAAGGCGGTGTGGATGAAGCCGGGGTCTCTCCACCCGACGGTGCGCGCCGGCTCGCCGCACATGCTGCCGCGGTTGAAGGTGAGCGTCCCGGCGGGCGCGCGCGCGGTCTGCTGTGGCTGGTCGGCGCCGGCGGCCAAGGCGCCCCACTCCACGAACGGGTAGGCCTCGGTGATGTCGTAGCCGCTAGTCCACGTCACCGTCATCTCGTCGTGGGACTTGCCTTGCGCGAGGCGTGGGAACACCGGCGCCTTGGGGTTCTTGAACGAGATCGGCTCCGACACCGCGATCAGCGTCGGCTGCATTCATGGATCGATCGATGGATGTCAGTCCAAGACCTTGGGTTCGTTCTCGCGGTGATCGTGCGTGTATGCAGAGAGGCAGAGGTCACGTAGTACGTTGTGGAGGCCGCCGGTGAAGAGGGCGAAGGCGAAGTCGGAGCGCTGGTTGATGAGCTGCAGCTGGATGCTGCCCTTGCCCCAGTAGATGTAGTTTGCAGAGTAGTTGGCGTATTGATACTGCGTGCACACATATGCAGCAACACATGCACAATCTTTTCAGTGAATGAAAGAAATAAAGATCGTCTACAGATTATAAGTTCAGACATTGGATATATATTTCTCTTCAATTCGAAGTTCAAGCACTACATGATACCGTTGGAAATTTGCTAAGTAAGCTAGCTAGTTACCTTTATGGGTGCTGTGCAGAGATAGGGTTCTTCTGCTGGCCATGGGTTAGGACACGTAGCCGACGAGCTGCAGCATCGCAGTCGTCGATCGTCAGCCACCCCATTTGATGGGGTTTCAAACTACGTAGTACTGAATTTTGCTGAAACTTACTTGAATTCAGCTGGAGAGAAGACGCCGATCCAGTCGCCGTCGGACGGGTCTGTCCAGCCGAACTTCACCGTCACCCACTCCGTGTCTTCTCCCTGCCACATTCAACAACTTTGACAACCAAGCTTGTATGGTGTGCAATTGCAACTCAAAAGTTTGAAGAACAAGTCATTCAGCGCGCTGATAAATCCTATCATCTACTTCCAATGCCAACGAACGCCAATCCAAGCTGCCGGCGTGCCTAGGGGATACGGGTACGTGCCTGCTCGCCGAGCAGCGACGGGGTGGCCTCCACGAACGCCGCCGGATCAATTTCGACGGTGGTCTTGTGGACGGCGATCTTGGACAGCGGCTGGATCCCTTCCGCCGGGGACGCGCTCGCTGTCCCCACCAACATGGCCGCCGCCGCCGCTGCCACCAGCAGAGCGACCGCCATCGTCGCCGCCGCGCCTCCCGACGACGACCGCGCCATGGAAACCACACTACAACAGCTAGCTAGCGGCTAAGCGCTGCATCACGGGCTGCCGGAGCCGAGTCGCTTTATAACGCCAGTAGACAGTAGTCTACTGGCGACGGCGGATCTAGCTGACGCGGGCTGCCGGCGACGGCGAGTTAAAATAGCCGGCGCGTGTTCCACGCAGGGCATGTGCAATTGGGCATCACCTCCTTTAGTAAACTGTGAGCTCGATCACTGTACTGGCGACGGCCAGTAGCTAGACCTTTAGCAGGCATCACTTTGTCCCGGATGCCGGCCGGATCCCTGTACCTATATTATCAGCCTGTTCAATCGTCTCTGTCATCTCTTACTTTTATCGACAGTGTTCATTTTGATTATCTCAAGTTGAGATATTTTGATCGGCAGAGGGCCCATGGCCCCTCGTCGGCATGTGGCTGATCAGATCCGTCATTTGTGCGCGCCAATTGAAGATCAACGCTCTTGTTGGGCGGTCATTTCTGTGGTTGAAAAATCAGCTGATGTTGATTTGTTATGAGAGAAAAAATAAAGCTAGCTGATAAGTTCAAGCAAATAAGGATGGCGTGGTTATTTGGAGACTATGTGTTAATTTGCTACCACTCTAAATGGCTTGGGTTTCTTAGTACAGTGTGCGGAGAAGATGAAACTGGTCAAGCTGCTTCAACAGTTCATAAAACTACTTCAACCATCACTACATACTAGCAGAAACCCCCGCGCGAATGCGCGGGTTAGTAAGCTTTTTTATGCATAAGATTTGTCATTACAAAACAGCAATACACATTGCACTGGATTTTATCTCTTAGTGATCATAAGGCGTGTCTTCAATTTCTAGGGAACATCCAATGTGTCGGCAACTTTGCCAAACTAAATGAAATCTCCTGTAAGTGCCACTGAAGAACTATTGTGACTGATTTAAAAGCTTCAAGCCACCTCTCTCTGCAGTAAATACCTTGAGAAAAAGAACAAAGCACATAAAAAATTAGAGCAACGATGAAACGATATGCAGCTTTAATCCTCATTAGGGGAATGGTAGCTTTGTTGGACATGTCAGAAGTATAGGAAGAAAATAAATTTTAGAAAAGACTGGCATATAATTTGGTACCTGCGATTGAACTATAACACAAATTTCACAGCAGTGTGTTGTAAATATTAGTGTTTGTGTGGCATGGTAAAGCGGAAAGGTAGGATTAATATTGAGGGTGTCGCTTGCATGACCCAAATTTGAACTTTAACCATACTAAATAACTGTATGATGATTCAGCTAAAAATGAACGCTAAACTGGAAAGGTTGTTCATTGAATGAAAAAAGATTACATGGCACATAGTAAATTCATATTCCTGCAGAACAGAACATTTTTTTTTCTTTTGGGTTTTTTTTTTTTTTTTTTTGGGGGGTGGGGGGTAAGGTAAATGAATATCATATTTGGTATGCACGTCTATTGTAGGTAAATAGTTCCATACACAAATGAATTTCTTTTATCACAGCATGCAATTCTGAGGATTGTATAATGCTCTTTAACAGTACAGCAACAGGTAAAAGCATTATACTTAGGATTAAGGTATGAAAAATTAACTATTCTTTGAAATAACCATTTGTTGTGATCCTATGTATGAGTATGAAGCCAAACAATGTCATTGGTTCCTGGGATGTGCATGGTTTTAAAAGTACTATTGTAATGAGTAAGCCGAAGCAAGGTTAATTCTCTGAATTGGTTTCAGAGACATCCTTAATTTATGCCAAAGTATGTCTGTATCTAGATGAATTACTGAAAAAGGATGTGTGGAAACAGGATGGAAACCCCCAAAGTATGTCCAGGGTTTCAGAACAATAGAAAATCCTAAATCTCTTGATCCAATTATGCAGAACAACAGTAAATCCTAAATCTCTTGACCCAAACTTAGAAGCTTTCTGTACATCGATATAGGACGCCCTGTCAATTGTTCTTGAAAATCTGGGAACTAATTGAACAGCAGTACGCACGCCCTATCAATTGTCCTTGAAATCTGAGAACTGAATGAAGAAATTTAGAAATTTCACAAATAGAATTCACAGTTATGGATGATGTGCGTAACAACTGCTGAACCTTGACGCATGGTAAGTGGATGCAGATACTGACGGGCGGGGCGGTAAGCCAACTCGTAACTATTTGATTTACTCTGTCAATAAGGAATGCTGAAATGGAATTAAATACATATGAAAAATATGTGCATCAAATAGCAGTATGGAGGTTTGTCCAAAATTAGCATGTGTATCTATTGCGATCTTACCTGAGAATTCAGGCTTTGTGCAGGGACACAGTTATTGAACATCAGATGCAACTGTTGTATTGGGTTTATATCATTCAGAACACTGAGATAAGAACCAAAAGCAATGTTACAAATTCAGGCTATATGCAAAGACACAGTAACTCAAAAAATTTCAGTTGAGTGCATGATGAAGTGTTCCATTGAGATTTTTTGAGTGGTGATCTTCGTGCTATCCAGTTCATTGTCTGTGCGTCCACCAAAGGCAACAACCTTGGCCATCAGGTTATGACTCATAATTGACAATTAGTGCACCAGGTCATAATCGTCCACCAAATGCTTAATTCCCGAATCGGTGGGAGAGGATGAGCACGTCATGGTTAGGTAACACAATGACGTGACGATTAGTGCAAATTGGATAAGCTGGAGACACTGAACACTGGTGGAAGCAGGAGTTCAGGCGTAGACGCACCTCGGCAACGTAGCGGCGTTGCAAGTTTCGGGATCCACAGTCGGGCGTGGTCGGGCGGCTGCGCCAGGCCGTGTTCCCGGTCACAGGCTAGCTGTCGCTCGCACGCCGTCGCGCAGGCGATGCCTTCGGAGGCCGGATGGCTGGAAGCGCCAGGCGAAGCGCCGGGGGAGCAGGCGCGTACGCGGTCGAGGCGCCGAGGCGGGCCTGTGTCGCGGCGGTGAAGGAGGCCGCTGTAGGGCGGCGCCGGGGTAGCTTCCTCTGCTGTTGCTTTGGGAAGAGGGCGCACGGAGGAGTCGTTCCTGGCGGCGGCAGGAAGTTGAGTGGCTGCGGTGGGGATGCGGCCACGGCAGCGGAGAGGAGTCGCCAGGCGGACCTCCTGTTGAGGGCTACAGGTCGGAGGTGGACGACGGCAGCGCAGCGGCGTCGAAGCGCCGAGGGAGCCTGCAGGCGCGTGCGGAGGTGGAGGCGTCGCTGGCGGCGATGTTTCTGGAGACTGCGTGGGCGTGCTGGTGTGGAAGGAGGAAAAGATGCGAACGAACGGACGGCCGGATGGATAGTGGAGGGGAATCGGACGTTGATGGAACGTTACTGTTATAAAAACAGTAAAATGAGTCTTAGGCGGAAGTTGTGGGATGGCACGAAAACTATAGGTTATGTATAGATGTGGGTGTCGAAGCCAAAGCTCTCTCAATGTCAAACGCTCCCATAATCACACATCGGACTAGTAGGATGCATAAGTGCACAACCATCACTATATGTGAATGCCGATAGGGAACTTAGGTATAGGTGGAGTTGGATGTACATGGATGTCCGATGGATACCTCCATCAAAATTTGAATTTCTAGTTCATTTTCTTTAAAATCCATCGATGTCCAATTTCTACTAGCCTTTCACGCCTAAACGAGGCTTCTCAAACGAGGCCAGCGTGGATAGGCCATTATTTCGAGCACCGCATGGTTGCGGTTTTTTTTGAAGAAAGTGTTAACAGCATATTGTAGTTGGAGACGGAGGATGTTTGGATGACGCCACGGTTCGCCTCGCCATAAATGTGGCGGCCACCGCTCGCTACTTTTGTCATTATGCACCGCCGGGTTGTCGTTTCGCCTCGCCATAAATGTGGCGGCCACCGCCTCACTATTGTTTGGTTCAAAGCAACTATTTTTTGGCCGCCACCGCCCCATCGCTCGTCATCATGCACCAAAGCGGGTTGTCGTTTAGCATGCGGTTTGTGGCAGACCGTGGCAAGGCGGAGGCGGCGTTTTCATCGCCACAAAAGCGTGGCGAACTTTGTGGCGGTGGCGGCCTACGGCGGCCAACCAAACAAGCCCGTAGTCCGTTACACTGGCCACATGACATGGTCAAAATTATGGCTAGCAAGTCTTGCTGATCACGCAAAAAAAGGTGCGACAATTGCTACCGTGCTACAAAGAAGCCGAGACCATTGATGACATTACACTACTACATTTTTTTTTTTTTTTTTTGTGGCTTTTTTTTTCCATTTTTCTGGGCGATTATTGTAACCGCCACAAAGGGAAGGTCACGGTAAATCAATGGATTGATCGTGGCGATTTTGAAACCCCAAATAACCGCCACGGTTAATAATGGAATAAAAAGAAAAAAAGCCCGGATCGGGCCCGTCCATTTTTTCCGCAGTGATTATTGTAACCGCCACAAAGGGAAGGTTACGGTAAATCAATGGATTGACCGTGGCGATTTTTGGAACCCCAAATAACCGCCCGCGATTAATAATAGAATAAAAAAATAAAAAGAAAGAAAAAAAGCCCGGATCTAGGCCCAAATGGGCCCAAATCTGGCCGCCATCGACGGCGGCGGTTCCGCCCGCTAGGGTTTCCACGCGGGAGGAAGGGAGCCGTCGGAGCCGGATCCGTGGCGCCGGAGCCGGATCCAGCCTCCCATGGCCGACCGCCATCGGGATGGGGGGAGGGGAGGGCGCCGGTCGGGATAGGGAGATCCGCCGTCTAGATAGGGAGCCCGGGCCGCTACGTGCCCGGGCCCCAAATTCCCCGACACGCCGCCCGAGATCCCGCCGGCTCCGCCCGAAGTTCACGACCCGCCGGCCCCAAGATCCGGGGGCGGCCGCGCTACCGAGGGGGACGACGTCCAGCGCGCCCGGCTACCGCCGTCGTGTGCCTCTACCACCGTAGTAGTGGTGATGGAGGCGGCGGCCGACGGGAGGAATGGGGGAAGGGATGATGGTGGCCGCCGGGAGGAGGGGGGGGAAGGGGGCATCCGCGAGTAGCGGGGAAGGGAGGGCGGCGGGGCTCGGAGCGAGGGGAAATGAGGGCGGCGGGGCTGAGTGGGCCGAGGGAGGGAGGGAGTTAGGGTTAGGGTGAGTGTTTCTTTTATGCGGTTGAAGTAATAGTGGGCTGATATGGTGATTTTGGGCTGGATATTTGGGCCGTGGACGGTTATTATAACGACCATGGTTAATTTAAAAAACCGGCATGGTAAATCAAGCTATTTATCGTGGGCGTTTTTTAAAAAAAAACGCCACCATTAATCTTTTGGAAGTGTCTTGCAAAAAAATTTTATAGTAGTGTTATTGTGTCTTGTTCCTACACCAAAAAGAGGTCCGGTGACACATTTTGACCGCCCTAAGGGTTGACGCGAATCAGGTTTGGTGGCCAACATTGCACGAGTTGGTGGAGAACCTAATGATCTTGTTAGCACGGCCACGGAAGAAAAGGCGGTGCAACAAGGATGCTAGCAGGGGCGACGAGCCTAGGTTGTTTAGTTTCCTAAGTACTCCCTCCATCCCAAATTATAAGTCGTTTGACTTTTTTGGCTTCAAGTTTGACCATTCGTCTTATTCAAAAAATTTTGCGTAAATATTGTCAAATTCAAGTCATTCTTTAAGAACTTATATTAATAAAGAAAGCCACGTAAAAAAAAAAGTGATATTTTGCACAAATTTTTGAATAAGACGAGTGGTCAAACTTGTTGTCAAAAAGTCAAACGACTTATAATTTGGGATGGAGGGAGTAATAAACATTGGAAGCTTCTGATAATTAAATCAAATCAAACTAATATACATAAATTTGACTAAGTTATACATGATGAAAAACGCGGATGTGTTTGGTAACCATCAAATTATTATAAAAACATTCCGGATTACTAACACATAAACAAAGTTTTTTTTTTTTTTTTTTCACGACCGAGCCATTCGGTAGTATTTCACACACAAACAAAGGCTATAATCAGAAATACGATTACGAACACACAAAAAAAAAGCAGATGATTTTTTGAGACATATAATCGTCACTATAAATAAAAACTAAGATTCCTACAGTGTGTAGGGATCTTGATAACTAAGGATACATTTAGGGCAATAGGGGCGTTGGATTGTTTGCTTGGCACTCTAAACCAGAGTGGTATGCCCAAACATGCATCTAGACCTCAAGCCTGGGAAATCTCACTAATAGAGAAGGACTATCAATCCACGACTAAAGGTCTCAGCCTTTAATCCAGGATCACGTAACGGGACTAGAGCTCATCTTCGAACGAAAAAAAATAAATGAAATTTTTAAGACCTCTATTGCGGTGTGTGAGATTCCAACCCAAGACCTCTTGCATCATATCGCGTATAGATTCAATTCCTTACTAACACACATGTGTGACAAAGTACGGACACATTCTTTTTGAGCCCGACCCATATAGGGGATCTTTAATCCCGGTGGAAACCTTTAGTCCGGGTTTGTAATACCAACCGGGAAAAGACCACACCTTTAGTCCGGGTTTGTACTAAAAAGACCATGTTTAGTCTAGGATTCAAACATGCTCTAATTTATTTATGGGTTATATCTCTGGTCAATGGCAAACAAATTCATCTAGCTGACGACAGAAAATGAATGAAAGAACAAATAAACAGCTTAGTTGCTCTCTAGCTTATCGACAGTTCGACACCACGCGCCGGCGCGTGGTGTGCATACGCCACGGGCACCGCGTCTTACCTGCTCGCCGAGCAGCGACGGGGTGGCCTGCACGTACGCCGACGGCTGCATTTCGACGGTGGCCTTGTGTACGGCGATCTTGGACAGAGGCTGCACACCTTCCGCCGGGGACGCGCTCGCCGTCCCCGGCAACGTGGCCGCCGAAGCCACCAGCGCCACCAGCAGAGCTACCGCCATCGCCGCCTCTCTTCCCATAGCTGCTGTGTGGTCTGATGAAGTGCATGGCGCCATGGCCTCATCTTTAAAGCTAACGACGGTAGCGGGTCGCCAAGCAGAATATAGCACGTGGTGCACCCGCCTGCATCCTTTATTCGGGCATCAACTTTTTCTGACGCTGAGCCAATGACTGACCGTGACTGGATACAGATCTCGACGCTGCACCGACGCTGACCTTTTTGTAGGCAGGAATGACAGCATTTTTGGGTGCGGCACTACGACGACGACGGTGTAGGGTAGGGGTGCGGCACTAGGACGACGATGGTGTAGCTGTAGGCGTCTCTGTCTTTTTTTTTTTTTTTTTTTGAGAATGACGCAGTACAACGCAGACGCTCACAACACGCACGCACACTCACCCCTATGAACACACGACACGCAAACCCTACCCCTATGAGCACCTCCGAAGGACTGAGCACCCGGCAGATCGGAGATTCTCGAAGTCACCATTGGCGCCTCGTCGTCGACGGAACGTCGCTACCACTTAATGCATAACGCCGGAAATCCCTGGGAAAATCCCAAGAAAAGGTGCGAGCACCAGGGATTTGAACCCTGGTGGGTAGCGTCCCCACCTGGACCGTCCTACCATTGGACTACAAGCCAATTCGCAGGCGTCTCTGTCTTTTGATGCTCCATGCATAATATTCTGTACCACTATAACACTAGTATTTATTTGGGCTTGCATGCGACACCACACGAAATAGGAGATTCTTTGGGTCTCTATACACCGAAAATATCGTGAGACTTCTCCAAGACAAAATGAGGATAAATTGAAGCTCCAAAAATAAATAATAAATCTGGCCACCAGCTCAAGTTCTGCTCTCTCCGTTAAAGCGATTTATTATTATAAATTGAAACAGAGAAAGTAATGCTTATTATTTACAATAGTAAGCATTACTCACATCAGAGACGTTTTGTATAAAATCAATCTAATCAAACACGTCAGAGACTCAATATAGGTAACATGTTTTTCCTACTTCTCTAAAGATACTTAGTTAACATCAGTAAATGTTATTATCTTATCATATAAATTTGGTCAAACTTGAGATGTTTTGACTCTCCAAAATTGTCTAGGAAAATATAATTTGGGATGGAGGGAGTAGTTCTTTTTTTGTAAAAAAATTCTCACAACAAGCTTTATTCATTCAACAAGATAATACATCATTTACAAGCAATTGCCGAATGAAGGCAGGGGATCATATATCCAAACAAGATTTTTTTGCCTATCAAAGTTTTTCCTAGCTAGTTCATGAGCTATGCCATACAATCTCTACTACAATGCCTAGTGGAAATAGAATGAAAATCTTTCCAATACCGGTAGCATTCATCATAGATCGCAACTTCCATAAAATCTGATTGAAATTCCACAACCGATTTGTTGTGCCAATAATAATCCATCTTTTAGAGTTGCTGCTTCAGCCATGGCTGTATAGAACACATGCGAGATATATAACTTTCTCATGACCACTTCTATATATGTTACCCACTTCATCAATATCCCTTCAGAGGGCTTCCTCCGCATCTTGTTTATCTCAGCGGTTTTCTTTGATGCCAACTTGCAATTCATCGTGATCGCGGCAATGGACAGAGCCGACCATGGTGGTGACTGGACAATTTGTCTTCGTTGAGACCAAATATACCAGCACCCTGTCAAAATAAGATCCGCTAGACCAATATTGTTCCAATGCGTAGCTCGTCCGCCTCAATCTCCTGCTCAATCTCAAGTGTGATCCAAACCTGTCTAGCATGAGATCGGGCAAACAATATGTATGTCTCACGTCCTCAGCTTCTGACTGGCACATTGGTCAATTTCCTGAAGTCATAATATGCTTGTTTGCCAACGTAACAAAGCACAGAATAATGCAACCGTGAAGAGTAGTATTTTGTGCATAGTTTTGTTTTTCTAGATTAAAAAAAGGAAACGATAAGCCCAGACTCCTGTATCCAAGCTTGTCGTCGTCGTCATCGTATCAAAATGCATATCCATTATTGGTGCTGTTCCAACATGCCAAAAATATACTTGTCAAAAAAAAAAAAAAACGTGCCAAAAATATAATGTGTGTGGCCGCTGGCCGGGGACAGGCGCTGCGTACCATGGGCGTGTATCTATGCTAGATCTCGCTTTGAATAGGACCTGTTTAGACTGGCCGAGAGATTGTTAAAAGCTGGTTTCACAGTTTTCTACTATCATGGACGATCAGAACATCCTGAGTTTCACCAAAATTATATAAAGAATTATAGGGATTTATGACATCAGGGAGATATATTATGGAAATATAGTTAATGAAGAATCTAATGATACTTATTTAGTATCATAAATGTTATTATTTTGTTATATAAACTTAGTTAAACTTGATATGCTTTTACTCGCTAAGAAAATTGAAATGACTTATAATTTAGAATGGAGTAAGTACTAGACCTTAGAGCAACTACAACTACACCATAAATCAATCTTTCACTAGTACCGAAATCTTTTTTTTGGTGACGGGCGATCTGATTTTTCCGTGGCGGGCATATGCGCCGTCGTCACCAATGTAAGGTCACGGTAAATCGAAGGTTTATCCGTGGCGGGCCACTTGACCGTCACGTTTAATAGATGAACCCGTGGCGGGCGCATTAGGATGCCCGCCACGGTAAAGATTTCGAAAAAATAAAAAAATGCAAAACCCGACAGCCCGCGAAGCTCATCCATGGGCCCGCCGAGCCCATCTAGGGTTGGGGGATCCGCCAAGCGCCGCCGCCTCCGCCGCATGGATCCGCCGCCGGCCGCCGGGCGCCAACTCGTGGAGGAGGAGGCCGCCGCCGCCGAATCGGTGGGGAGGAGGTCGGGCCGGCGAATCCGTGGAGGAGGAGGAGGTCGGGGTCGCCGGATCCGTGGAGGAGGAGGTCGCCGCCGCCGGATCCACGGGGGGAGGAGGTCGTGGGCCGGCGAATCCGTGGAGGAGGAGGTCGGGGTCGCCGGATCCGTGGAGGAGGAGGGCCGCCGCCGCCCGGATCCGTGGAGGAGGAGGCCGTGGCCGGCGAACTGTGGAGGGAGGAGGGTCGGGTCGCCGGATCCGTGGAGGAGGAGGCCGCCGCCGCCGGATCCACGGGGAGGAGGTCGCGGGCCGGCGAATCCATGGAGGAGGAGGTCGGGGTCGCCGGATCCGTGGAGGAGGAGGGCCGCCGCCGGATCCACGGGAAGAGAGGTCGGGTCGCTGGGGATCGCTCGCCGCCACCGGATCCCCGCCGAGGGAGCCTTGCCCGGCCTCGCGCCGCCGCCCGCGGCCTCGCCATGGAGCCTTGCCGGCCTCGCCGCCCCGTCCCGTCGGGGAGCTTCGCCGGCATGGAGGGGAAGAGGAGAGGAGGGGGTGGGGCGACGGGATGGGGGCGGGTTCGACGGGAATGAGGGAGAGCTCGACCGGCTTGGAGAGAATGGTTTCGAGTGAGTGAGGGTGGGAATGGTTTCGAGTGCCAAACCCTAACTCTAAGTATTTATATGCCGACGAAAAATCGGGCCATGTTTTAGGCTGTTGGGCCTCTCCATCTCTCGTGGCGGGCCTTTTTAAGATGCCCGCCACGGGAAAGATTTTATGCGTGGCGGGCACCTTAACTCGCCCGCCACGCAAAAGATTTTATTTTGCGTGGCGTGCGTGTTAAGGTGCCCGCCACGCAAAAAATCTTTTCCGGATGGTAAAAAAAACGTCCGCCACGTAAAAAAAGCTAGACGTGGCGGGATCTTTTTCCGTGACGGGCAAAAAGTGCCCGCCACGGAAAAGATTTTGCAAGTGCTCGCAAAATCATTTCGTTACTAGTGTTTACACAGGGAACACACATTTTCTACTTTTACACACTTTTAATTATTTACAAACTATTTAACAAGCATGAACCTAAATAAGTCTACAACTCAGGCATGGATGATCCCGTGAGAACGAAAAATTTTCCTACAGCTCCATCATACAATGATTAACCCATCATAAAAAAAAAGTCATCTCAATTGGATCACAGAAACTACAACTAAGATGAATTAATTAAAAGAAAAGTATAGATATAAAGATAAAACAAAAACTTTATACTATAACATACCATATGACATGTTTACTATGTAAAACTACTAATGTGAAGTCCAACAAAATTAGATTTTTTTTTTTATGATTTTATTTATGAACTATGATTTTTCAATGATTCAACTAACATAAACCACATAGCGAAACAACCATGGAAGTCACAACACATGTTTGGTTTTAGAAGTCGATTATGTCTGAACTTCTAGTTTCGTGAGGAAAAACTAAATTTTTTTCGATACCAGAGGGAATAAACTTTTTTTTTTCTTCTATATAAACAATCGATTTATAAGCCTAAAAAACAATCGATTTATAGAGACGCTGGCCAACTGCGTGAAATCAATAGTAGTCTTGTGCCCGGCAGAGCCCGGCCCATATAGAATGTCTACCTGCCTGTGGGCTGGGAGCTATATGGCCGCATCGTCTGGGCCATGTTCAGCGACCAACATATTGCCCAACCCACACCAGTGCAATGCAATAAGTTTTTTTTTTTTTTTTTTTTTTTTTTTTTTTTTTTTTGACAACAAGTGCAGTGCAATAAGTTGGCGCGAGGCGAGGACAATAGTATTTTGCTGTTGACTTTATTGATGCAGACTTGCCGAGTGGCCGTGTCCATCCAATTTGTACGGCAGGAGAAGCGATAATAAAGGAGGAAAAGGATTTAGGGGGCAATGATAGCTAATTTGACTAAACAAAAAAGATTATCATATACTGAATGGCTTAGGCCTGTTTGGTTTCCATAAGTCGGTGACTTATTAAGTCGGTGACTAAAAATTAGTAACTTATAAATCATGTTTGTTTGGTTCCACGTGACTTATAAGTCGGGGGTGGAAAAGAAGAAGAAAATAGTTGCAAGTGACTTATAAGTCCCATGACTTATAAGTCCCTCTTTATTTGGCAAAATAAGTCACTTATTTTGAATTTTTTGACTTATAAGTCACCTGACTTATGGAAACCAAACAGGCCCTTAAGTAGGGTCAGTTGAGTTGATGACATGCAAGGAATAGAGTATGTGTCACTGTCACTAAGGCTAGAATTTATTTATTTATTTATAATAAAATTTATAAAGGAAAATCTTTTCTACACCCTAGGTGTAGTTACACCCTATGTGTATATCTCAAGATTTATGGTATATATGACCGAACGAAGTGTCTTTTGTGGATGAAGTATATGATCATACTAGACCATCTATGGTCGTATATACATTAAGTATGCATTCATACTTTGAGTATATGGATATACTTTTTTTATATACAGCGATAGTGGCATTTTATGTAATATATTCAAAAAATATAGGTTCCATCGAAATTTTTTTCGCGTAGTAAGATCTAGGGTATTTTAATATGAGTATCTTTTTTTTTTTTTTTTTTGAGCAAAATTAATATGAGTATCTAAACATACTCAAACCAATAACAAGTATGAACACATCTGCTTGATGTGGTTTTTTGAATATGGGTGTAACTACACCCGGGTGTATAGAAAGTGCACCCAATTTATATACTCTATATACCTGTATAATAAACATAGTTGATTTCGTAAAACCCCGAGCTTTGGTCAATACTGATTTACAGCGCTGATTCAGCTGCTGACTGCACCTGCGTCACTCAGGGCGTCTCCGATGGTTGTCGAAGTCGCTAGCTTAAGTTTCAATCCATCCAACGTGGCAGAGGGAGAGGAAAAACCGAGCAAATCAAGCAGGCACAGTGACAGCAGCGCCTGTGTAGAACTGCCATGACCGAGCACATCCATTACTAATTAAGAAGACAAAGCAGAGTTAGATTTTTCGTCCCATTCATGTTATTAAAGCCAAGACCCAGCATCTAACTAATACTCATCACCAAATTGGGTGGCGAGAACATAAACAACGATCGGTGGTAGCTAATCCTCCTAACTAATAATCGAGATGAAGCACTTGGCCGAAAGCATCGTGACAGCACAACGTACACGCTGCTGCTGGTCACTGGTGGGTCAGCTGCGGCGGCCGGGCCGGCGAGCAACTTCTAGACCAGAACACGCGTATAGCAGCGTGCTGCCTGCCCTGTGCATGCAGCCTGCACCGTGGCCGCTTCGTGTCGTGCTGGTGGTGGCAGCGGGAGCTTTTGGCAACGGACGGCCGGATGGCACGACAGCGATGCAAAGCGCCGCCGCCGCCACCGCCACCGCTCCCAGGTCGCAGGTGCCGGCCAGGGCCATGCACGATGCACTTCCGAACGGTTCGCCGACGTGGCCAGCCACTACGAACGGACGGACGAAGGATGGACCAGTGGATGGCGCGCGCACGAACGCTCTCGATCCCGGCTCCCCTGGCCCCTGCACACCCCCAACGGCCGGGCTTCGCTGGCCCTCGGCCGCAGCTCTGGCCAGATGCCCCGCCCACATCAACGTTCCTGTCTCCCTTTTCGTCAAAAAAAAAAAAAAACGTTCCTGTCTCCCTGATTTCTGCACGCACGAGTTAATTTTGTATGGATGACAACTGCCAACTGTGGCTTTTCTTTCTCGTATCGACGACTAAATTTATTTGTCCGACTAGACACTTACGTGGCAGCAGTGAGATATTGGCAGCTTATTATTTAGTTATTAAAAATACTAGAGTTCATATATTATTTTTAAATCTCTTACCGAAAACTATAAGCTGGTATAAACGGATCAGGCCAGGCCGACCCGCTGCGCAAATTCGCCTGCGCATCCTGCCTGGTCCCCTGCACGCACGCCCGCGCATACCATTCCCGGCTCCCGGCACGGCCACACCCACCCCTCCCACCCCACCGCCGCCGCCGCCGCCTCGATTCATCTGGATTCTGGTGGCAATCGAGAGGAGTGGACGGACTCCCAGTCAGATTCAGACACACCACGCCATCCAAATCGAACAGCAGCTATCATCATAATCATATTCCCAGTCCCATCCCAGGCCACCGCACCCGCCCTCTTCTCTCCTCTCCCCCGTCGCCACAGCCTCCAACAACCCCGCCGCCGATCGCGTCGGAGATGCTGGGCGTCGCGCGGAGGCGGCTCGGATCCGGATGCGTCAGTGCTTCTCCCGCCACCGCTTCCCGTTCCCCTCCGCACCCTCTCGCTTCGCTCTCACCGTGATCCGTTTTCCCTTCCCGCAGGTACTCACCCAACTGGCGCAGGCTCTCCGCCCCACAGCTGCCGCCACCGCTCCCGCCAGGACCTACTCCGCCGCCGCCAAGGAGGTGAGCACCACGCTACTCTCTCTCCTTCGCGATCCCCACGCGTCGCCGAATCTACCCCGTTTCCCCCTTAGTTAGTGAAGGGAATGGGAACCAATGTTTGCTTGTTTGTCAGCGCTCCAGCAGATTGGTTCCTCGCTGTGATCCGTGTCGCGCCTCGCTGATTGTGTGTGTTGTCATGAGATACGCTTGCTTTTCCTTCGACTGCGAAATTCACTCCTCACGACTAGATTTTCGAAACCTTTTTTTCTCTCTCTCCTTTTCTGGTGGCGGATGCTGCGTGATGGCGACTGTTGTTTGCTGTCGACCTTGATCGGCAACGGATGGAATCGGCGGTATCTGTACAGTACAGGAAACGGGTACGTGGGGGGATCTAATGGTTGGGTCATGGCGCAGTTGTGAATCAGACTGATGATGACTAAATTTGCTTGCGATGGAAAACAAACTGCGTTTGTGTAGATAGATTACTGATTGTTCACCCGGTGATACTGTTCACATTTGTCAAGAGGAAGAGCACCTGGCATTAGGCGGGAACTGTATGGCACGTACCTCTCTGCCTTTGCTGGGGAGTTAACAGTGTACTGACTAGATACCAGGTGCTCAGGTGGTGGATGCTTCATACAGTACCCTGAAAAAGTTCACCACCTTTGAATAACTGGACTAACAGGGGTGTTATGAGGTGATTTGGTGATTCACTGGTTTTCTGTAGATAGAGAACCTAAGTATCAGTGTGATCTCTCATTCTCTGAACTATACCTTGAGGTCTCAGCGACATTTGGTACAGTTATATGTCCTGTTAGGTTATTAATTCATGAAGGTGGCTTTGGTTCTCTAGAGATGTACTTATATGTTATGACCTTGACGTTTGGCATGAAGTTTTACACAACCACTTCTGTTTGCATATTTAGATAACTGTACGGGAAGCATTGAATACCGCATTAGATGAAGAAATGTCAGCAGACCCTTCTGTTTTCCTGATGGGAGAAGAGGTACCACCAGTACCTGTCCGTGTTTATTTTCTGTGTCCCATTCTTGCTTCTTTTGGTTTAATAATAATTGTTGTGTCTGTGGTAGGTTGGTGAGTACCAAGGAGCATACAAGGTCAGTAATATTTCCAAAGATTTACGCTTGGTTTCTCTCTCTCTCCCCCTGTGGCAACTGAATTGTAGTATACGAATGTTACTGGTATTGAGCTTCTCTTCATTGTTGCAGATATCCAAGGGTTTGCTTGACAAGTATGGCCCTGATAGGGTTCTCGATACTCCTATCACTGAGGTTATAAACCCGCAAATTGATCACCATTGTCCATTCATAAGCTGCCAGGTTGATCCAATCACATTCTCATACTGATCTCATTTATTTTGGTTCAGGCTGGCTTCACTGGCATTGGTGTTGGCGCCGCATACCATGGTCTTCGACCTATAGTAGAGTTCATGACATTTAACTTTTCGATGCAGGTCAGTTGTTAATCATTTCTGCAAATGAGCATACTAATTCAATTATTAAATTATTCGTTTGCTTTGATATGTTCTTTGCTCGGCACATTTTTTGTTTTCTGTACTCATTTTCTCTACATGCTTTGCAATCCCAGAAAATTCCTGTTTCATGAAGAATCTTATTTCATATCTGTTTTTGTCCTTCTATCTTTGCTTACTACTTCTAAGAAGCATTTGTTGCTTAAATTAGAATGGCTCCTAATGGTTGACGATTGTAATGCATTTTTATTAAGTAGCACCTCATTGAGGAAAGATGTATATGCATAATCAGCATGTTAACATGTCCTTAGACATTCTTCTCTTGAGAAAAAGTGACATGAACTCCCTCCAGTTTAATTTCACATGGTAGAATATCTGGGAAAATCTGCCAGATCCACTAACAGGGGTGAAGCTAGAGCAAGTTAGAGGAGGGGGTGCCTTATAGGAGTGAAAATTTAATCTGTAAACATGGTGAAAATTTATTCCTAATAGTGTTTTTTTTTTTTTAAAAAAAAAATTTGTGGGTGCCTAGGCACCCACATCCTTCAACGTAGCTTCGCCCCTGTCCACTAAACACTATGATCAATTCTAATTTGTTTATTGAATCAGAGGGGTTATAATATGATATGGTGTCGCTGATGAATGTTTGGTGATTACAATTCCTTGCACAGCTATTTCTCTTTACAATTTTCTGCAACAATAATGTTTGTTATTCTTGTACTGCTTTTCCATCTTTGAGAATATGAATACTGGCAAACAAATCTGTTAATTACACCCTGTTGTATATTCAGGCAATTGATCACATAATTAATTCAGCTGCCAAGTCGAACTACATGTCAGCTGGCCAGATATCTGTACCTATTGTCTTCAGGGGTCCAAATGGTGCTGCTGCTGGAGTTGGTGCCCAACACTCGCAGGTTCACAAACTTACCGCTATATGGTTGTTCAGTTGATGTTCGTATTCTTTAGAAGACAAATAGTTATGCCATATGATTTTATGTTCTGAAAGTCTTGTGCTGGGACGTACATGACAGAGGGTAGATTAGTTGTAGGACTAAATAGTTCATTACAAGAGTTATTTATCTCCATACTGTAATAGTTTCTATAACTGTTCCCAAAATGGAAATAAAATGTCAATGTGTTTACTGAGAAAGAGGTGTAAGCTTTAGGTCGCTTTAAAATCATGCAGTGCATATCATCTCATTGACATTATAGTAATGTAAATATTTACAGATAGGTATGTTCCTGTACTTTGATGGAGTTACTAACTGTCTTAGTATGCAGTGCTATGCAGCTTGGTATGCACATGTTCCCGGATTGAAAGTTCTAACTCCATATTCTGCCGAAGATGCTCGAGGTTTGCTAAAAGCAGCAATCAGGGATCCAGATCCTGTTGTGTTCCTTGAAAATGAACTTCTGTATGCAATATCTTTCTCTGTTCAACTATATTCTCTATGTTGCTTGTTTGAGTTGATGTCTTATCATTATATAATGCATTTTTCTGCAGTTATGGTGAATCGTTTCCTGTTTCTGCTGAGGTACTTGATTCTAGCTTCTGCCTTCCAATTGGCAAGGCTAAGGTATGTTCTTATATTTATTATTATTGGTGGAAGTGAAGAGTTCAATTTGATCAGGTTTCCCTTGCTGGATTTTTGCAAATCTTATTTTTTGTTTTTATGAATGTAGATTGAGCGACAAGGGAAAGATGTCACTATTACTGCATTCTCCAAGATGGTCGGATATGCTCTTCAGGTGTGTGAATGTAGATGGTTTGCTTAATGTTATACATGTGTTGACTTGCATTCTTGTCCATGTATTTCATAGTCATAGGAATACAATGCTCTTCAGGTGTGTGAATATAGTAGATGGTTTGCTTAATGTTATACATGTGTTGACTTGCATTCTTGTCCATGTATTTCATAGTCATCGGAATACAGGGCTAATAATGTGATACTGAATTGTTTCTGTTATTCTGTTTATGAAGGACGATTTTTCACACAAATATTTCCAACTAGATCAATGTGCACTATATAATTTATGTTTTGGATTCTTTACCTAATCTTGCTTAGCTACATGGGATGATAACTTTTTAGTTGCCTTGCTTTTGGGAATGGTGAGCAATGATTTCCATTCCCTTGCTTCTGAGATAGGCTTTCCCCCATTAGTATGGTTTTCTTTTCCCATGTGCCCAACCTTGTCTATCATGGACAAAGTTGAGCAAAGAAATCAACATGCACATGGTGCCACCTTGAATGTACGGATTGGCTCTACCTGGATATCTGTAATATGAGCCATTTCCTTTTTAAAATTATAACTTTATTCTTTTGCAATTTTTACAAAAAAGAAGATCCATTAAACCAAGTTCTTTAGTTGGTGGTACTGATTGCACTTCTCATGCTCTACCATTTTTCAGGCCGCCGATATACTGGCCAAGGAAGGTATCAGTGCCGAGGTAATTTGCTTTTTGCATTTTTTATTGTACACTAGTCTTGTGCTACCAGATCTCTTTGCCTGCAGAGTCCATCATTGTTGTCTTATTCTTTAGTAATTCTCTGTTCAGGTAATCAATCTTCGCTCAATTAGACCGCTGGATAGAGCTGCTATTAATGCATCTGTGAGGAAAACCAATAGATTGGTAACCGTAGAAGAAGGTTTCCCGCAACATGGGATTGGTGCTGAAATATGGTCAGTTGCTGTCTCTACTGCACCCCCTCCCAATCTATGGTATAAGTCTCTTGTAATGTGTTGAAATGTATCTTCTTTGCAGTATGTCTGTTGTAGAGGACAGTTTTGAGTATCTTGATGCACCGGTTGAGAGGATTGCTGGAGCTGATGTGCCCATGCCGTATGCTGCCAACCTTGAGAGGATGGCTGTTCCACAGGTCCATACTGGTCCTTTCACTTTCATTTATAGTTTGCATATGGATTTGTGGTTACACAACTCTTGTTATTCGACAAAGCTAATGTCATAGCAGGTTCACTTGTAGCACCATAAACAATACATGAACTTTGACCTGCATTCCGTACAATTAATATTTGTTTTGCAATCCTCGACATGGTAAGGTACAGAAGCTAATTTAGGTGATGAGCAATAGCTGTTTTGCCAATAGCTGAATTAACAGACAAGGTCGGTGTGTCAAGCACATGAGAGTTCAGTCATGGTGGCATGTGTGGTGCATGAGAGTTGTAGCAGATAGTTAACAGGTCCTTTAGAAAATACGTATAGTACGCTCCTTTTGAAATATATCTGATGTTTAGGAACGAGCTAACTAGTTGAATAATAACTACTGGATCCCCAAAAAATGCAATTCTATCTTTGAACCTGGACAAACGCTTCTCCAGGTCCAAAGCCAGAGTTGTGTGTGTGCATGTGTTTGGGGGTGGGGGGGTTGGGGTGGGTTGTTGTGGAGTAATTAGCTAGTTTTGAACACCATTTATTCAAAGGCTGGGGGTAGTAGGTTACTCTCTACACGCTCTGATAGGTGCACTGCATGATCTCCACCATGATGCCCCAGGTGCAGATATTTCTATCTATGATAGAATTTTGGAGCCTTGGCTGGTAAAAGGTGAACGTGGTGTCTGTGATGTTAGTCTGTAAGCATTGAAAGTAGGCTCACGTGATTGATTATTTGTAGTTGGTCCTCTTTTGACCCCTTGTTATTACGACACTTGCAGGTGGATGACATCGTCCGGGCAGCCAAGCGTGCTTGCTACAGAGCAGCAGTACCTATGGCAGCAACAGCCTAATTCAACAGAACCCTGCCTGTTGCATTTCTTTGTCTAATGTCTATACTCAGATACTATGTGCCATGATGGTAAGACGAGTACCCACTGCCGCTGCAACTCAACTAGCATGAGCTGATTTTGTAGAGCCACCAAGATGTGTCCAGTACTCCAGTTCCTGTTCCTTTGTCTTCGCCACCGCAGCCGGATGGCTGCGCATGACTCTGCATCAGTTTATGGCTCACGAATGAGTCTCTGGAGATAAGATTTTACATGAGGCGAGGTGGTGTCAATAACATGTATTCGGAAGGGAAACTCTCTCAGATGTCCTCAAATAGTGATTCTAGTTTTGCCTTTCTTGATAACGTCTTTTCGATGCTAGTGCTAGAAACTCCTTTGCCTATCTATCCATGGACCATGGTCCTGCCAGCCAGCCAAACAATGGGAGATGTTGTCACACACTGGAAGCAAGCATGGTTCGGGCAAATCCTTGAAGGTGAGACATCAAATAATGCTGTGTCCGAGAGTGACGCGTTAGACACGTCCACTCCTCCCTCACTTGAAGACGCGTCCATTCGACATGTATGGTCAGGCCGAAGATTCTGTGTACGATGCGCACAGGTGTGGTGTGGTGCGGTATAGTACTCCTATCCCACATCCAGAGAGAGAAGAGAGCAAGAACAACAGATGGAGACGTCGGAGAGCAATGCATGTGCGGTGCAAGTTGCGGGCTGTGGGGCTAGTCTGGTCTGGTCGAGGTCGATGTCCCCATGAGTCATGACTCATGGATGGACCAATTCCTCGCCTTGGACAGATACACCAACTTGGTCACGGCTCACGCGTGGAGTATGCGATGCCGTCAACCACCGCCGGACGAGCGGATGGCGTTGTGGATCAGGCGGCGGCCCCTGGGCACTTGTCGCCCGTTTCAATTCTGTCCAATGTCTGCACGCCTCTAGTCTAGTCTTGGTCTACAACTACAATGGTGGATAGCTTGATGCCTCCGTCTATCCTTTGGCTTTTGCCGCTACTTGCAATAGTGGACGGTCCTATGCCACCGGTCAAATCAAAGAAAACGTCAGGAACGGACATGCGGCCCTGGTGGTGCAAGAAACAGAGGCGATCCCCGAATCGGATACGGAGTACCTTTTTATATAAAACAAAGATTAAAAAAATAAAAAAATAAAAACAGAGGCAGTACTGGGTTATTTAAAACACACTATTGTACCAAACATAGGAGTACAGCAATAATCATAGGTTGCGAGCTTACGAGCGTTATTATAGGTTTGGATATATAATATGATCTCTACAAAGTACAAACACGTATACGCTTCTTACCCTGTACGGTATGAGTATATATATATAAAAGACCATTGAAACGAGATTAATAAAACATTGCATACGTCTCGCTATCGACAAACCACGTCGCTCAAAAAAATGTTACGAAATCCTAAAACAAACGCTAGAACAAAACAAGAAAAATGCTAGTACCCATGGCATGAAGACGCAGGTGGATAGGTTCAGTCCTACCAAAAAAGGATTTAAGTTTCACTAAGTTAACAAAATATCATTAGGATCTGTCGTTTGTGTTTTTTGAGAAATACCTTTAACTAAATATATATTAAAAAAATTAATAACTATAATACAAAATTAGTATCGTATTGGGAGGATTTTTTGAATCTAGTTTTTAACGAAAATATTTAAAGATACAAATGTTGCATGTATTTTCTAAAGCCGAATGAAACTCACACCAACGACCTTTTTCTAGGGACGGAGAGAAAATATTGGAGTTCTACATATATGTTTACTATGAAAATATATTCCATGATAAATGTAGAGATTCTTTTTTTTTATTTTGCGAGGATGTAGAGATAACAATGTCATGTCACAGACATTAGTATTTCTCTCTATATCATTCTACTTTTTTTTAAAAAAAATGAAAATCGAACTCTTTTTTTTAAAAAGAAAAAACGGAGAGTACTAGTAGGTTAGAATTTTCAAAGAGATAACTATTGTAGACACTGCAGCTCGCAGTTCGAGAAAGATAAAACGAAAGAGAAGTGCTAGGTGATGCTGGGCAAGGAGGCGAAGAAAATGGAGAGGAAAGCTCTAGCGAGCACAGGTCGCAATTATTACCGTCCTTTAGATTGATGCAAAAGGAGAAAGTACGGATACTAGCCGGTGGTCCCCACGCGCTTCATTTCTTTTTATTTTCTCACGTTGCTTTCACAGATAAGCCCCTCTGCAAACTAGTGCTTTCTTTTGTGCATGCTGCTCTCATACTCGCAGCTTTGAAAGAAAGAGAAGACTATGATAATCCCAGATCACGATTTTAAAAGTTAAGCGTCACGAATTCATTACATCAGAATATATTCGATCTCTCGTCATTTCCTTGGCAGTGGCGAAAAGGGTACTGCGTTAGAAAATGAACCAAATGTCCATGTGTCCTGAAGCTTGCTTGCCGTGATCGATGGCAATTCATTCTATTCTATCTATACACAACAACACACATACGTAAAGTAAGTCACATGAAACAAATGAGTCTTTCCCCTTTTACAAAATTTGGGTGTTGATTTAATGAATGAAGCACGTGATATCTCTTCATACTGTGAGCAATTTTTGTTTTGACTACCAAAACGTTGTTTTTATAATAAACCTTTGGGCTTTAATTTGGCCCATAGATATAGTTATGACAAGCAATAGTTGGTAAATAACAAGATAGATCCTGTTCGCTTTAGATTTTTGTGGCCGCGGCCATAGCTATCGACATTACTAGCAAAAATGAAACATAGGGCTTGTTTAGTCTTTATTGTAAAGTTTTGGGATGTCATATCGGATTAGCCAGAGATGAGCATGGCAACAAGCTCATGGTAAGTGATTACTTTCCATTTTCTCCTCAACCTAGATCTTGGGTTAACATCTACTCAATCATTTCAAAGTGCACTTGGATTTTCCAAATACATATTTTTTACTATATAGGTAATAATGTAGACACTTTATCCTGGATTTATTTCAGGATTTTCGGTATTGCATTAAGTGGTAGGCGACGCCCCCGTCGATAGCTTGGCCCGTGGTGACTTCGAACTTTTAAGATTTTGCGGCTCAGTCCTTGAAGGTGCTCATAGGGGTAGGGTTTTAGCGTCGTGTGTTCATAAGTGTGAATGTGCGTGCGTGTTGAGAAATGCGCGTCGCGTGTTGGCGTCTGCGTTTATCTTGTGTAATCTCAAAAAATATACTATATGCCAAGCGGGGTAGGATAAAAGAAGTCTAGGGTGCCATCCTCCTTTTTGCAAATCAGAGAACCTCAGGGACCAAAATGCAAGATGTGAGCCCTCGGGAAAACATTTTTATCCGTGGGCGTCGTCGCGTCGAACAACAGAATACAAACTAAACACAAGCCAAACCGAAACAGCCTTCCACCGGATTGGAAACTACCAGATGCTTACCAGCGCTACTAATCCAGCGTTTCCCAACGTAGGAATCTCTGATTAGCTCCTCAGTTAACGACCCGTGTCTTGTTGCACAATTATATAGCCACCATTTGACAAGATAGGAGAGGAGGTGGAGCAGCCAAAAGAACGGAGCGGGGAAGGGAAAGGAGAGAGAGGGGAAAAGATTAGGAAGGGGAGGGGGGATAAACTGAGGGGAAGCCAAGAACCCAGAAGGGATCGACCGGATTGGACCCCCGACTTGATCGATCGGATCGAAGCAGTCCCATCGCTCAGGACCCGATTCCGTTCGGCGGCCATGCGGCTGATTTCTCTGTTTGGTCTGTCAGGTAGGCTGTCGTGTGGCATCCTTTGATTTTATATATCCAAGTAGGAGTAATTTTGATTTGGATTTCCCCGCAATTTCTGTTGTCGTGTTGGGCTCTGTTCAGTTATTTGTGGTAACTTGGTTTGCTTGTCCCGATCGATGATGGAGCTGTTCTTGTGTTCGCCCAAAATCTGTGCTTCTTCCTTTCTTGCTCTTACAGCTGCTGTGAAGTCCCTCCTTTAATCGAGCTGGGGTCCGCCAGTCTGAATGTGATTTTTGGTTCAATCTTCAATCTTTTTTTGTTTCCAGGCTGCTCACATATTTATGCGTTGAACCTCTACTGTCTTGATTTATGTGTAGTAGCAATATAGTGGGTATTGATGCAATCATGGTTATTGAGCCACCAAGTAGAAGTTCCACAAGCTGACACTTAACTTTTATTAACTGAATTAAGTAATACTGTCTCATATTCAAGCTTTCGATTTACTTCTGCAGGACTGTGATGAGCATGGTTCATCCCAGATTTCTGGTTGCTTGCTCAGGGTCTAAGTTGTGCTTCATCTCCAGTTGCCGCAGTAGCAGCACAAAGATGATGATATCCTTTCTTCGGAGGCGTCCAGAGTGTAGTTCTACCCTTCCTATATTGATTGAGTTCAGTAGATGATTCTTGTACATCAATTGGTATTCTGGGGGACTGAAATAGAGATTCTGAAGGACACCAAAAGACTTCATTTGAGGTGCTATCCCAAACTAGGCTGCGATGGGTTTACCCCAACCTTCGACAGTCAAGGATGAGGCGCCAACAGCATTGCGCACTTCTATTTCTTGTCCTCCACATTTTGGAGGAGTTAGTGCCTGTGATTTGGATGGGCTTCCTGCAGGAAGCTCTAGCAGCAGGGTGCTTTCGTACCCATTGATAGGTGATTTTAATAGAAAGACCACATTAGATGGTCGAGTGAATCAAATGGGTATTCTAAAGACAGTTATGAATTTGAACATGCAGACCTCTGTGGACTAAATATTAGTTCAAGGGGTGGAAATTTTAGATCTTCTCTAAATCGGTGCCTTCTGTCCACATGCGGCAAGAAGGGTTGTGGGCTTTGATTCTGGTTGTGGAGGTTCTGATGGAACAGATACAAATATAGTCGATTCATCTTTGGTCAACAGTAATTGCCATTTGCCATTTGATCAGCATGAACTTCAGGCAAGGAAAAGACTGCTCTCTCCATTGAAAAATGCGCTCCCTAAACAGTTCAATGGTGATATGCTCAATCTTTCTTCTGGTGATTCTAGATTTAGGCATTCTGATTCAGCCGGTAAACTATACGGTACTGGCTTCCAAGATAATAAAAAAGCCAACATAGGATGCCTCAGTTCTTTTTGAAACACGGGATACTCCAGCCTCCAGGTGCTCTAGCTGGAGCCCAGAATGGGATGTTACTAGGAGCAATTCTAATTCATTCACTGATGGTCCTTTACTTGGGAGCAAGGATTCTGTATCCTATTATGATCATCTAGCTGCTAGTGCAAAATTAGCACACTCTCCGCTTTCTCTGTCTCCTCTCAGCCCTAAATATATGAACAAAATTAAGGTGTCAGGATCCCAAAGATATATAATGAAAGATCTTGAGAATGACTTCCTAGATTTGAAGGAAACCGGAGGTTCTGATGGAACTAGGATGCAGGAGGTATCAAAAGGAACTAACTTGTTACATGATGAACTTGAAGTTATGACACCTAAATGGAGTTCATTGAGAAGATACGAAATTGGGGCCCTGAATCTTCCCCTACATCCCCCGACCTACATCTCCTCGAATTGGTTATGGTCGGAGTTTGTCTTTGCATGTAAGGAGGTCACTCGTTGGCTCCTTTGAGGAGTCCCTTTTATCCGGTCGATACTCGCATTATGGAAAAGACAGTCAGGTCTCTAATTTCTTGTCTACTTACTAATATGTACAGGGCCCTTGATTGTTGAATTTGATTCCATTTCCTCTCTAAATGCAGACAATTGATGGTTTCTTAGCTGTTCTAAGTGTCACTGGTGGTAGTTTCTTCCCCACAACCCAGAAACTTCCATTCTCAGTAACAAGCATCGATGAGGATAGCTCCTTATTGTACTATTCTTCTATTGATCTTGCCGGGAGGCTGCCTTCGAATAACAGCAAAAGCCCGAAGCTCCAAAGAAGCTACAGTAATAATGATTCGCGATCAGCAAAGAGTCGTTTACGCATCCCTGTTAAGGGTCGCATACAACTGGTACTAAACTGTTTAAGATCCCTAACATTAATATTGTTCTGACCTTTGACCGGTTCAATTTTGGTTTATTCTTCTTTCTCGTGCACTAATTTATGCTTTTTGACTCTATTTGAACTCGTTCATAATCAAATATCTATACACGCTACCTGGATTGACAAGGCCTGTTGACATCAGAAATTCTTTGACGACGGAGTTGTCTGCATTTGCTTTGATATAATTGTTAACAGCTGAGATAAAGCACAATAAAGCCTCCCTTGCTGCAGGAAATTTGTACAGACAAGACTGCTGAGTTCTTGCATATACTGAGCATTTTTTTTTTTTTTTTTTGAATAAATATCCTCCCCTCAGTGTTATGTCTATAGGCATTAGGCATTTTCTCAAAAACTTTATTTAGTTTTCTTTGTACCTTACTGCATTACACAAATGACATTTTAATTTCACCCCTTGCATTGTTTGCATCTTCGAATAATTTGGTTCATATTTGAAGATATGATCTGTTACATATATCTGCTTAGTGCTGGGATCTCTAGGCAACTTGGACTAAATATTCTTTGTTGTTGTTTGTTGTGGGGGAATTCTTCATAACAGTCAATAAAGGCAAAGATTTACAGGATCTGATTTACACATCTGCATCTGCGCACATTTGGGAGTTGTATTCTGTGTCTGTACAATTGAAATTAAAAAAAATTATACGATTTTGACAGGTGGTGAGCAACCCAGAGAAGACTCCACTTCATACTTTCTTCTGCAACTATGACTTGAGTGACATGCCTTCTGGAACCAAGGTACAAGAATTACTAATATTATCCATTATGTTCTATAACGTTGGACTAATATTTTTCATTTCATACTAGAAAAGAACTGAATGTTCACCATATGATCACCTCTTTACCTAATTTCTTGCTGACCCATATGTGAAATATTCAAATATGTATATACATCCTTGTTTACTGACTGAGCAAATTTCATTTTTGGGTTGTTTGCTAAGCTGAACCCATTTTTTATGGGCTTTAGTCTGGTGTTTATCATGTGCATAAGAGAACATATATGTTGCAAAGTATTACACTATTAGATCTCCCAAGTGATTTCCCTCAACTAAGTAAAGATAAGCCAATTTGGACATTGGCAGTGGCAGTGCAGGTAGTCTATTGTTTAATGTGTACCTGAAAGTATTTGAGAGTTTGAGGCCTGGAATGGACATGCTTTTACCTTCTCAGAGGGATCAAATGTAGATTTTTTGAGGGCTGCTTTATAAATCTCAGTAACTAGTTTTTGTTTTTGCTTTCTAGCATCTGTTCTCATCTTGTTTCTCTTATTGTGTAACGAGACAGACTTTCATGCGGCAAAAGGTCACACTCTCCCCTCTGTCTTACCCTCTAATCCAGTGGAAGAAGGAAGCAAGACTTGTGATGTTAATGTTGGGCCCAAATCTTCTCAGTCAGTTTCATGTGGAAGTGAACCTAGTGAACGGGGAACTCTATGTTCAGAACGTAATCAGCTGATGGCCTGATACCAAAATAATGGTTGAATCCAAACTGTTGACTTCGAGTCAATGCTAATTTTTCTGTTTGTCTTTGTAGGCTGTGGTGGTGGACAGAACTGCAACTCAAATGATGAATCAGAAAAAGGAGATCCGAAAGCAAGATTTCGATCATTGGATAGTGATTCTAATGAATCAAATAAGTCTAGTTCTCTTAGAAATAAGAAAGACCATTCTGATTCTGATGGTTGCTGCTGTCAAATGAACAAGTTTGGCATAGGAGAGAAGAAACCATGCTGCTCACCTTCTAAGATCAATGATAGTTCAGGTGGAGCTGTGCTTCGCTATGCTTTGCATCTGCGATTTCTGTGCCCCTCCAAGAAATCCTCGAAATCAATGCTTGATTGCAAATCTGATCCATCATCAGCACCATATAGCAACAATACAGTACCCGAGGAAGAGCGGAGGTTCTATCTCTACAATGATCTTAGAGTTGTATTTCCTCAAAGGCACTCAGATGCAGATGAAGGCGAGGTACACAAAACTTTCGATGCTGTTGAAGTTTTTCACCTTTTTCATTGTTCCTTCCATGATCAGTCTGAAATCGATCAGTTTACTTTAGTTGGTTGGATAAAATGCCCATGCGCTTAATATGATATTCTGTCATTTATAGTTGACATTAGACTATCGTTTTACTCTTAGAATAATTTTGAAACGATTATTCAAGCTTGCTTTTAATTGCCTCTCTGTGGCAATCAGACTATTCCTTGATTGTTTCTTGTTCATTCAGTTAAATCCGTAGATTTTAATTTGACAGGTTTCATCTTTGTTGCAGCTGCGAGTGGAGCATGACTTCCCCGCCGATCCCAAGTACTTTGACATAAGCAACTGATGGTCGCTATGCTCCCATCCCCATCTCATGTATAGCTTGCTGCTGCTGCTGCTGCTGCTGCTGCTGCTGCGCAAAAAGAATCTGTAAATATTTTACCATGACTAACTTGGTCACCAACAATATCATCTTTTCGCCAGCAAGAATGTACAGGTTAATAATGTTCCAATAAAATGCGTCATTTAGTTCTCCTTATTGTTGTTCTGCCTATATGTTCTTTCCTCGCGATTTTGAAACCGTTAGGGCTATTGTCGTGTTTCTGAACACTAGCTGTCATTTGGCACTGAAATGCTGAACCTGATCATAACTCGTGTACTCGTGTCACCCAACTGAGAATCCAGGCTTGTGACTACAAAGCTCCGGTTTGGGAGACTGAAATGCTTAGGTGTTAGTAAATTATGTGATCCAACTCTGAATTCGGTATGCGAATCTGGATGAATGTTGCAGTGGTCAAACTTAAAACGAATGTTGAGGTTGCCTGGAGGAATACCCCCACCACCACCACCAAAAAAAAAAAAGCTTCCGAAGCTCCGAACCATAAAATAAATTACTGTGAAAAGGCAATCATGAAAAAGAGAATTAAAATATCTTTATAAGCTTTAAACATTACAACATTATTAGATTCTCTAATAATAATTACTTTTTTAAGATTACTACTATAATACTAAGGAAAAAGTCTATTTTGGTCCTCAACTTTTTGCGAAAGTCAGATTTTGGTCCCTCAACTCCAAAACGGACAAAGCGTCCCTCAACTTTTCAAACCATGCAGATTTCGTCCCTCGGCGGGGTTTGGACGGCGGTTTTGCTACAGTGACTCCGGTTTTTGCTACAGTAGCTGTGCTTTCGTTTTTTTTCCTTTTCTTATTTATTTAAATTTGAATCTTTCAAAAATCATAATAAATCACAGAAAATTCATAAAATAGAAAATTTAATTTTGTTGGACTCCACATGAGTAGAGCTACGCAATGAATATATAATATGGTATACTTTTAGTACAAATTTTTTACTAGAAGGTTTTGCCTTTTTCTTTTTTATTTATTTCATCTCAATCTTTGAAAAATCATAGTAAATTATAAAATAAAAAAATTCAATTTTGTTGAACTCCACATGAGGCGCGCAATACTTGAAAGTACATAGTTCTTGTGACTCTTTTAAGCTGGGTTAGGTTAGCTAGGTTTGTTGTCTTTGTCTGCGTATATACGATTGTATTTGTGAACCCGATCGATGGAACGACCAATAAATTAAATAGTACACCTATATATCTTTTATTGTGTAAATATGCTCATGTGGAGTCTAGCAAAATTGGTTTTTCAATTATATGTTTTTTATAATTTATTATGATATTTAAATATTGAGTTGAAATAAATAAAAAAAAAAAGGCAAAACCTTCCTAGCAAAAAATTTTATATTAAAGTATACCATATTATATATTCATTGTGTAGCTTTACTTATGTGGAGTCCAACAAAATTAGATTTTCTATTTTATGATTTTTCTGTGATTTACTATAATTTTTGAAAGATTCAAATTTAAAATAAATAAGAAAAGGGAAAAAACGAAACCACGGTCACTGTAGCAAAACCGGAATTACTGTAGCAAAACCACCGTCCAAACCCGCCGAGGGGACGAAATCTAACGGTTTGAAAAAGTTGAGGGATCCGTTTTGATTTTTTGGAGTTGAGGATCAAAATCGGACTTTCGCAAAAAGTTGAGGGACCGAAAATAGACTTTTTTCCTAATACTAATAATTACGCACATTTTATGGTGTGGACACAATGGGCCAAGAAGGCTTGGTGTCGTTCGTGGACTGCCAAGCCGCTGTTTTGGAAAGAAGGCTGAAAGAAATGCAGGAGAAGCCATGTTGTGCACGATGGTCTGCGATCTTGGGCCGGGCCGCACCACAACTTGGGCTGGTCTATGACACACTCCAATGCAACCAATGAACCAAATTAGCAGATCAATTGATTCTCAAAAAAAAAAAAAAAAAAGCAGATCAATTTGCATTGCAAGGGGGAAAATGCAACATTTTCTAAGACAGTCCCAACATTGTCAAACACCATCTTGTTTAATTAAATATCTATCGGCATATTTATATATTTACTTATAAATATGCCCGTGCGTTTTAACGGGAGAAAAAAACTATCAAACATTTATCGAAAGCAATGAACAAACGGTGGAACGTTACATATCTACTTTTTTGTTTCTATAAAATTTAAAACTATAATTTTACAATGACAATAACATCTACATTCCCTTTGAATCTACTACTTCTATAAGAACAAACCCCATTAGCCTAATTCTCTCGCATCTCCTTACGCCACATCATCAGCATGTCCCACAAGTCCACACAGGCACAAAAACTGTGTAATCTCCACTAAGCCTCATTCATTCATTGCTCTGAAACATTGAGGCGTCGGTCATGCATGCAGGAGGCTAACAGCCGTGAGCCCTTCCACCACCAACGATTGAAATCCTTTAGAAACTGTTGGATCGTGTATTATTCTAACCAAGAATAGGAAAGGTTGTGTCTCTTCATTTTCTTCAAAGTCCATATATAGCTCCTTGCATTATTGTGCATCAACTCGCATTATTGTGCATCAACTCATCCCCATGCCACACCTCCTCCACTCCTCAAAGAAGTACCGCTCACAGTTAAACCCTCCACAGAACTGCCTGCCTCCACCCGGTCACAACAAGGAAGCTTCCATTGATCTCCATGGCCAAGACGTTGTACTTGCATTCTCCGTAGCCCCATGGCGAGTGGGACACCTTCCCCTGTGAAACGTACTCCCTCCGTTCCAAATTGTAGTTCACTTTGGTTTTTCTAGATTCATTTGATTTACTATGTATCTAGACATAGTGTGAACTGTAGGTGCATAAAGAAAAATCAATGTATCAGAAAAGCGGAGTGAACTACAATTTGGAACGGAGGGAGTAATAGCCTAGCAGTGGCAAGGGATCTTCCATGGATCCCATGGCCATTGCACCTACCTGCTTGCCCCACGGCCATGCATGGTGATTGGGGCGCTGTCCCCTGCAGCACATAGCTGCTTGCTCCTAGCAGGTTCATTGGTGACAAACGAAATCGAGGAAGAGCGCTGCGTGAAGGATGCTCGAAGGTTGAAGAGCGGTGGCATTTATATTCCTCCCTTCTTACCCGCGACAACGCGCAGCGGAGAATTCTTTAGTGACTATATTATAGATGCTATTGATGGTAACAGTGAAGAACATTGATGGTGACACGTGATAGGTTAGCATCATCTAATCACACCAACTTTAAGCAGTGCAATAATAATTAAAATGAGAGCTAAATAAAAAATACACAAAAAAAAAGAAAGCTTATTTGGCCGATGTCTTATTTTGAATCCGAAAAGCATTCAAATTCGGTGGATTCCTCCCTTTCCATTTCTCGATGCATCTCAGCACCTTGCACGCATCACCACAGGAGCTCAATGCTCAGCCTATCCATCTCCAACTCCGTCGATGAACTAACAATCCTATATTCCGTTTTGGACTCCACTTTTCGTATGTCTCAATTCTGTACTGTATGGACACGCAAAGCCGTAGGTCGGTTGGATTTTCGTATTTGTCTCCAACGCTGTAATGTACGGATATGCAAAACCTTGAGGGTTGGTTGGGCGCCTAGGTGGAAGAGAGGTAGGGAGAGGTGGAAGAAAAGAGGGTGAAATTTTTTGGCTCAAGGCGACACTTTCAATAGGATGAAGGGAGTACATGTATAGGCTAAGGGCCCGGCCGAATAAGAGGCCATATATACCAACAAGTAGAAAAAAATGGAATGAAAATTTTCACTTTATTAATAGGTATATATGGCGAATATTATGAACTTAAACTTTGATATGCTTGAACTTCTAGTCAATGTTACTTATTATTACAATGCTTAAACAAAAGTTAAATAAACAGAATTATAATCGCTAAAAATAATTTTCAATGAGATTCCAACCTGTTCGCTTGAGCGTTATCTTATTTTGGCCTGAAACTGAAAAAAAAGAGGGCCTTTGTTGCATGTCGGCATTTGTAATTGCCCGCATGGGCTTTACTACCACAACCTGGGCCCGGGCCATGCATTGTTGCTAGGCCGTGCAGCCCCGCCAGACCACTGAAGTTTGCATGGCGAGTGAAAGTGTTTCCACGCGGAAGAATACCTAGAGCCGGAGTATACGGAGTATTTCTTTTTTCTTATATCCTCCTCGCAAACAGTCGGACACCCGTTGGGACTACCATACTATCTTATCGTATTAGGGGCGGACAGGTTGGCAGAAAAAAAAAAAAAGGTGAGATGGGAGAACATACGATACGAGTACTTGCATATAAATATATATCTCTCGTTGCTGTTGGTGATCATCGGGTTCGATTTATCGGTTCGACGATGACGATGGAGTCGCAGGTGGTGGTGGAGACGACGACGAAGGCCGCCTCCGCCGCGCACGTCAGGATGACGGTGGCTCTCCGGCTGCTGGCGTTCGCGGCGTCGCTCGCCGCGGCCGTGGTCGTGGCCACCAACCGGCAGCACCGCTGGGGAATCACCGTCACCTTCAAGATGTTCGCCGTCTGGAGTATTACTTTTCCTCCGTGCAAATCAAAATAATTCATCATGTTGACTTTAAGGCGTCGTGTGTTTGACCATTTCGTTTTATTCAAATTATTTATACAATTTAAGAAATAAATAAAATATTATTAAAATATCTCTAATAATAAAATAAGTCACATCAAATTGGATGATGTTTATATAAAAAATTTGAATAAGGCGGCGGTCAAACATGGTATCTTAAAGTCAACATGATGAATTATTTCGGCACGGAGGGAAAGATATACTTAGATCATTAGTTCATCTCTCAAATATCGATCGTTGTGATGATGTACAGCTAGCTTCTCGATCTTGCTGAGTATCTATATATAGATGGCATTGGCATCGTGGTAGACATACAGATAGACACTGACCTACCGGCGATTATTTGCAGGGCGTTTGTGGCGATCAACTTCGCCTGCGCCGCCTACGCGCTGGTCACGGCGATCTTCGCGAAGAGGCTCGTCAGCAAGCACTGGCTGCACCACATGGATCAGGTACGTACGTATTCCTTTGTTCATTCATGTCTCTTTTTTTTTCGAAACCGGGACAGTTCATTCATGTCTTCCATCATCTGATCTCTAACTGTACCCCTATATATATCATCTCGTCTTCTCCATCTCGATCGATCGCATCATATTGCTGCTAGCTGACGTCGTTGTGTGTGTGCTTGTTGGATGCGTGTATATGCAGTTCACGGTGAACCTGCAGGCGGCGTCGACCGCCGGCGCCGGAGCAGTGGGGTCGATAGCCATGTGGGGAACGAGCCCAGCGGGTGGTACGCCGTCTGCCGCCTCTACCGCCACTACTGCAACATGGGCGCCGTGTCCCTCGCGCTCGCGTTCGTTGCCTTCGTCGCCTTCGGCGTCGCCTCCAGCCTCTCACGCTTCCCCAGGGCACAACCCCCGCCGGCACCCAGATAAACTCATCTTGTTGAATTAATTTCCTTGCAACATACATATATATACATATATACATACATGTTTGGTAGCCTAAGTAGCTTGTTACTTAGAACTAGTGCAAGTGTACGTGTACATATTCGTCTGCAGACAGCATCGAGCCATTGACATGTGTCCTAAAATATGCACGGCTAACACAATCAGGGATTCAAGATGGTAGCCGTAAAAAAACAAAAATACTTCACTGCAAACTCACGCAACAGGTGCTCCATCGTAGCTAGTAAGACCAGATGCATGGTAAATCAGTACTGAATGTAAGCTACAATATTTCTGTTCTGATGATGGCAACAGCAAAAGGGAGAAGGGGGTGTTGTCTCGATCTTACAAGCAAATACCGTGCAATCTCTGGAGTTGACTGCCCAATGACCACGATTGCTTCAACGCAAAACTTGGCGGGCTCATAAACACTGCATAGTGCATAGTGATTCCACCATAGCATCTGTACCACCTCAAGATTCCAGATAGTAGTAGCTCTCCATTGCTACTGTACGTAGCGCAGGCATGCAGCAAACTAGGTCTTCACAGGCCATATGATGGCTGGCTGGCTCTCATCCGCTGTAACCGGCGTTCAGCGCCGGTTGACTTGACGAACCGCCCTTTCACCCGCTTCCTTGTGTCCGCCCTCAGCTTCCTCGACTCGTACCGATGTGCTTCTCATACCTACACGCATGAATGACAATGGATAGACATGTGATGAGTAAACTGTAACAGTCTGTTCTTAATACTGCGGTAGATCGAAGTTGCTGTCAGCAGTAGCAGGCAGGTAAGGGTCATTGATCCGTGCCTGCGGTTCTTCTTCTTTTCCCTGTACCGCTGCATTGCGCTGTCCCTGTTCTGCGCGAGCGTCTCACTGTCAATCCTCACGGCGGACCTCTCAGCTGCGGGGGCAGAGACCGTTTGATCCCCAAAGGAGATCTCCCTGGTGAGTGCTGGGCCTGAAGTGGGTACATGGTTCCCGGAGGTTGTTGGTCCATCCAACGTCGAGGCACATGAGCTCAGCTTCCGTTTGTTGCTCCCAGTGCTCACCTGATGAGGAGCAAAATTCAGCTAATATCAGAAGCCAGTCATGCTGAAAAATTCTACTGTAGAGTGTCCCAGAGAGAAGTTATCTTTGAAAGGACTCAGATAGAGACTTGGTACAACTCTAAAATGATGCAAAGCCAAGAACAAGTGGGGCATTGTATGGCGATTTTTAGGTGACAAAATCGGCCTTTAATGTTTCATAAACGGACAAGATGCCTCCATGACTTGGTGGACCAGAGGATATGTATGGTGGCCCATAACAATCCTGGTGAACAAAAACAGCTCAACGGGTGCATACCATACGGGACCATATTGAGTCCACTTCTATATGAACAGCCTTTTTAGAAGATAAGATCTATATCCAATTATGAGCATGACTGCTTGAACGCATTCAACAGTAAGTAGTGCATCAACATCAGCAAAAGCTGGGTTATGCTGTCAATGGAGCTGCAAGTGGTGCATCAAGCTATCAAACATGTGGAGCATCTATATGTTCTGCAAACATAGTAACATGCATGTGCTTTTAGAAGTTTTGCGAACTATTTAGGGAGCTGGTTTTCAGTATTTTGTTGATCTCGAAGCTTTGATCGATAAGTTTTTGACCCAAGTAAAAATTTACCTTCAAATACTGTCTAGTGTCCTCAGCTCAAGCCAGAGGAGTTCATCATAGAGGCTACCTAGCTAAGTATTTCTTGATGGGCCAAAGTTGTGGTACAATAGAGGATGATGTTCATCTATACAAATGGCATAATTAATCAGAGAAGTATTTGGTCCCTTTGACTTTTGCTCCTCTGCATTCAGAGCTATAGTCATATGAAGAAAATATTTTTGTTTCGAAAATAAGGAACTGCATTCCGTGTGAGATAAGTAATGGCTTCACATTTGTGGCCATTAATCTTATTTTATATCACATCACATTGGCTAATACACTGAACTTGCTACATGCGCTGGATAGGCACAACTGCACACCAATCAAGCATCCTTTAGGGTACGGAAAAAGGGGAGAGAAGACTTACATTTTTCGATGACAACTGACAGATATTAGAGGACATGATATCTTCAGCAGTTGAGCAGTATCTTGAGTCATAAATATCTTCCAGATCTTTCGTTGTCCCTGAAGAAATTTCCTTAAGCATATCACTGTAACTCTTAATCATAAAGCCTCCATGGTTAGAACCATATCCAACTTCAAGAGCAGACTTCTCATCGTGATCCCTTGACCTTCCCAAATTGAAGTCCCATATCTGCCACACAAATAACAAGCAAACAATCAACTGCCTTTGATTCCCTGACAATAAATAAGCGGACTCAAACATGAAATTAGAATACAAGTTGAGGCTCTGGATCATCCACAGTATGAAGTATGTAATTTTTTTTACACTAAAACATGAAATCAGAAGTTCAAATAATTAATATTGCAATTGGTGCATGATTGTTGAGCAGACTTATGTGAAAACATGATCCATTTCGTATCTCAAAAGTCAAATACGATAAGAAACTCTGAATACTATTTAGTAGTGTGAAGTCATGTGCAACGCACTTTTCCACATCAAGATAGCAACGCTTCTTCAGAAAGGTACGCATATTTGCATCCTTGCTAAAGCAAACACATTTCTTCATTGGCTCAATTTGTGCATTCAATGACTCTAAAACAACAGGTCCGTGAACCTTTATCGCAACTACAAGCTCTCTGTGAAAAAACTGAACCATAAATGCGGAGAGCAGGTAGATCAATTTTATCTCGTTCTCTACTGAAAGCTACTGTGAGTGTGATCGTTCTGTTCTCCTGGCTGAAAAAAAAACTAGGAAAGGAAGAACCATGACAAGTTCAGAACCACGGATTTCTCTGCCTAGTCATCTGAAAAAAAAGCACAGGCTTGTAAAATCGATGGCCTTGGAACCGGCACCTACAAATCTATATGTAGTGAACCAATCATTTGATCTACCCACTCACCCCCGAGATCTAGACTGCATTTCTCGGCCTGGTTTACATGCAGAACGGCTGCCAATTTGTTTTGTATTGTTAGGTTTGTTAAACGAGGGCATAATATTTCACCACCATCACCGAACTGAATGAGAAAGATTTAGCAGGACAGTCACAACGCAAATTGACCGGAAATAGTTCGATTTATTTATTTATTTATCTAAGAAGAACTGATCAAATTTTCTTCTCTTTTTTAATTCATTCACGAAAGACAAAGGGTGGTTTACCTGTGTGGGCGGCACTGAGGGCGCAGCGCAGTCCCAGAGCAGTTGTTCGTCGTCATCACCCACCCTGTCGGCGCCGCCAATGAGGTCGGCGCAGTTGCCGGACGCCATCATGAGCAGGGACGTGTACGGGAGAGGCACCTCCTGGACAGCAGCGGACAGAGGATGATGATGAGTGGGCAGCGCCGCAGGCGGGGCGCCATCTTGCCGAGCGGCAAGCGTCCGCCGGACGCCGCGGAGGTGCGGCGAGGCGTGCGCGGGCTCAGATCCGAGTGCGGGTGTGGGTGCGTGTCGTCCGCCTCGCGTCGCGCCATCTCGGCGAGCTGGTCGGACAACGCCTGGCCCCTGAGCGGGCGGGTGCCTTCGGCGCCCGGAGCAGGCACCCGCGGCGGGTCGCACGGCACGTACAGGTCGCGCAGGTTCGAGTCCACCGCCACCCCGAGCATGGAGTAGTCGAGCACCGACAGGAACGCGTCCTCGTCGTCGCCACCACCACCGCCGCCCTTCTCCTCCTCCTCCGTTCCCACGTCCACGCCCGCGCGACGGAGGTCGAGTCCCCATGACGCGGCGAGCTCGGCGGCCGATGGACATCCGGAGAATCCCTCGACGGGCACGCTCGCCGCGGCGTCACAGCCGTCGGCCTCGCAGCAGTCCGCGCAGAGGAACGCCGCCGCCGCGGAAGGTGGTGTGGGGAGACGCGCGCGGCGGCCGGGCGCGCGGCGCACCCCGCGCAGAGCGGCGCGCGCACGTGCTTCCTGGACAGCGCGTTGGCCGCGTGCACGTGGCGGTCGCACGCCACGCAGAGCCGCGCCGCGTCCGCGCGGCAGTGTAGCGCCGCCGCCGCTTCCCCGCAGTAGTCGCACGGCCACTGCTGCCCTCCTCCTCCTCCTCCTCCAACGCCTCCCCCGCCTCCGCCGCCGCTGCTCTTCATCTCCCACCCCACGACGCCACCACCAACCTACCCGATGAGAACAGAGAGAGAGAGAGAGAGGGGCGCGCACGTGGACCACGAGGCGCAGGAAATGGAATGGCTGGGGCCGGACGAGGCGACGGCGACGAATAAAAATGGCGAGGGCGAGACCGAGGGGGTGGTGGGGTTTGCTTGCTCGCGAGACTTGAGCAGCAGGGCAGCCAGCCAGCAGCGGAGGCGGAGGGGCGAGGACCGATCCGCCGCGGGCGGCGGAACAGCGGACACCTGCCGGAGCCCACGTGTCAGACGGGTGAGGTGGCGGGTCGGCCCCGGGCGGCAGCGGCGGTGGGGGTGGTTGTCGGAAAATATCTCCGGTCCGCCCGGCTGAGCTGGCGCGGCGGGAGTGGGAGTGGGCCAACGCAACGCAAGGCTTCGTGGTGGGGGCCCACGAGGTTATGGGCGATTGGGCCGGGCGGTGGGTCGGTGGTGGTGACGCTGAGTGAGCTGAGACCCACAGTGCAGTGACACGAGCAGGATGTCAGAAGGCGACCATGGTTACTGAGGTTACTGATCGAGCTGACAAGTGACAACAGAGACACTACTACTGTAGACAACTTGGCAATGAGCTTGCAATGTGACACAAGATAAGGCATTGCTCATTTGTCACGACTCTTTTAAACGAAGTGACCTTACTTAATTAGAAAAGGTGATCGAGGTGATTTCCATCTCACGCACATGAATGGCTAGCCGAGGATGGATTAGACAAGCTAAGCTAGGAGTAAGTATGTACTACTCAGTAGCTACTATACCTAGGAGTAGGGCAGAGAAAGATCAGTGGATGTGTGCATCTGTATCTCCCAGCACGAATCGACCCGGCATTGGATGGAAGAGAGACATGGAGCAGCACATGTGTACCATATGCATGCTCATGCTCGTGCCTAAACCAACTGATGACCGGGACACAAATTTTCTAACCTACTATTGTCTACTAGTAGGAGTACACTCGAGATAATTGCGATGTTGATGTATTACTGTCAACTTTAGTTAACCTCTTTTCCATCCGGGCCGGGCCACTTTAAACTGTTGATTAACTTCACCGATCCGGCGTCCTCTCTGTTGCCTTTATTTCCCGTGTTGGCAACCCAAAAAAAAAAAAATCACAACGACACCTTTAGTCGTAGGAGCCTTTTACATTACAAGAGTGTTCGGTAACGTTCCAGATTTTTGTAGCTTTCGTGCCTCAGGCACCCAAAAGTACTTACTCCTCCATCCCTAAAAAACATTAATTGAACATGGACAAGGACTATGTCGTCTAAGTTCAAAGTTAGAATTACGAGTTAAGCTATGACTAGCTAGGAGTAGGCAAAAAAAAAAAAAAAAAAAAAAAAAAAAACTATACATATCTCCTGACACGGATCGATTGGGCATTGGATGGAAGAGAGACATGGAGGAGCACATATTGTAGCACGCGTATGTGCTCTTGCCTAAACCCACGGAAAACTAGGACACAACTTTTCCAAGCTATTGTCTACTGTACTAGCTAATTGCGATGTTGACGTATTCCTTTTCAACTTTAATTAGTCTCTTTTTTTTTTTTCCATGTGTGCCTCACCTATCAACTGATAAAAATCTTTCTAGTATACGATCATTGAAAAGCCGTGCTATGTTGTCTTTCACTTACGGTAACAAAAAACCATAAAGAAATCTTCAGTCGTAGGAGCCTTTTGCATTATAGGCGTCGTCTAGGTTTAAGGGTAGATTTGTGTTTTACTTTGGGATGAAAGAAGTAGCTCTTCTTCCCCCGGTTGGTTCATAAGGTTTTTAATCTCTTTTCTTCAATGGCACCTCCAACTACTAATTTTGCTACCTCCTGAAAAGAGAGTAAGATTATTCAAAGTTAAACTACTTTAAGTTTGACCAACTTTATTCTAGAGATAACCATAATTACTATATGTGCATAAATATCAATAGATCCATCCACGAAACTTGATATCCATAACTACTAAATTTATATCTATTAGCATGGTGTCATAAAAGTTGATAATCTTTTCCATAAGTTTGGTGCCCTGTTTAAAATAGCGCTAAGGGTATTTGATAATCGCCTATTTTTCCTAAATAAGTTTGGCTATTAGCGCGCGCTATTTGCTATTAGCGCTATTTGTTCTGAGGGGTTTGGTGTAACGTAACTTAAGATACATTAACTTTGGATGAAGCTAGAATGGGGATGGAGGGGTAAGTGGCAAGAGAGAGAGAGAGATGGTAAAACAACTATAGAGATGCAATGCCAGCAAGAAACTCTATGGCATGATGGGCCTTCTATAGATCACTGTCAGCACCATCAGTATCATCCTCCCTAATTAGGTCTTCTGTCCTAGTACTATTCATGATATTCGTGATTTTCATGATAGAGATGCTTTGATGAAGATATAGCTAGTGGAGGTTGTTTCTTTAAAAAAACAAAAAAAGCAAAAAAAGGGATACATGATTTAGAGTTCATGAAACAAAATTAAATCTTCCTAGTATACGACATTTGAAGATAATGCAACTGAATAAATTATGTGAGCGCACGTTTTTGGCCTTTGTTGTTTCGTTAATTAAAATACAATATAATAATAATAATCCTAGGGGTTATTGATATTATTTGTGCAATGCAAATTCCCTGTAACTGTTCTCCTTAGGACAGGTAGCACAGCTTCGTGGTACGATAGCGTACCTTGTGATCATGTGCTCGTGCTCTTGACTATAACTTGGATATTCTCAGTCTAATTCGAACCCATCGTGCTTGTCAAATTCAGGAGGTTGGCGATTAGATGGTTTCGTTATCACAAATATGACATTTGCACCGTCCAAAATGGTACTACATGCTCCCTCCGTCACAAAATGGGTTTTTTCAGTACAATTTATACAAAATAAGTAGCAATATTTTATCAAATAAATTTATTAAAAATTAGATTCAAAATGTGGGTAAACGAAATAAATCAGTTTAGATGTATTTTGTGAGATAAATCTTTTTTTATCTAGTTTTAAGACAACAATACCAAACAACTAAACACAACCAATTAGCTATACTTCTATACCATATATATAAGCACCCTAATCCTAAACCATAAACTATAACTCTAAACTCTAAACCATAATCCTAAACACGAAAGTAAAACCTAAACAAACCTTAATCATAATCCTAAACTCTAAACCATAAATATAAAAAAATACAATTAAAAACAAAGGTTGTCAAAGAAAATACGAAGGAGAGAGAAAGTTGTCCTATATCTCGAGACATCTTTGGGACGACGTAGATCAAAAAACGTACAAAATGCCACAAAAACAGGGCATCTTAAATTTTTTTGGGTAAGAAATTTCCAATCTTTTGATTTGCCTCAAAATAAGCAAACTGAGGTTTCTCATGTATAAGAAACCGAGAGCTTACCAAAACTTTTTAGCATCTTTCATACCATAGCAAATTTTTAGCATTCCATGATTTTGGTTTGGACCAAAAGCCCTCACGTACATGCCACAACACGTTTTGGTTTTCCAATCTTTTGCTTGCCTCTATCAAACTGAGGTTTCTCATGTTAAAAAAAACCGGTAGCCAGGTAGGGTAGATGCGGCAGCCAACAAAAGGCTGTCACAGAATTGAATCTGTAAAGGCGACCTTGCTGCTACAGACGTGGACCGTGCCGAGCTGGCACACGTGGCCCTCTCTCTCTCTCGAAGCGTCTGGAGTCGCGTCCGTACACCAGCTTGTTTAATTAATTATTATTGTCATTACATTATGCAAACCCAGCACTCAGGAGTACATCCATACTATCGCTTAAAGATTGACAGAATCACGCAAACTTAATTTAAACTAACCCGCCCCCAAAAGCTGCATTGTTAATGTCATTTGCACAGGAGTAGTCCATGGAGCTGTCTGCAGTGGTCACATCTTCGAGGGCACAGGAGGGTAACAAGCTTTATATATAGTACTCCTACTTGCATTATTGTAGTTATATAATCACGGAGGACGACTGCAAACAGCATTTTACACTCGCATGCCAAAGACTAAGAGGAGTTTTGCGAGCTTCGCTTATATTTAATAGATTGACATTTTTGATAACATTGTCTACGTGCATTATGTATTTTTCATAACATGACAGCGTTTTTAAGGAAAAAATAGTTTTACCTGCATAAAACTCTTTTGATACAATTACCTACTTATGAGAAATTAAATGTTTATCATATCATAGATAAAACTCATCACTAAGATTGAATGTTTAATTTCATCCATATTTTTTATTTACCTTTATAGGATCTGGCAGTCGCGTAACAAAATTCTACACTGAGATTGCCCTAACACATCAAACAATAAGTACAGATGCACTTATACTTAAGTTGGTAATTAAACACCATATATATCCAAGGTAGTAATAACTATGGAGTACGTAGACACTCATACACGAGGGCACACACTGACATTATGAACACACCTATGTGTACACTCCTATGTCCATGAGCACCTCTGAGTTACTGTGGTAAATATTAAGATTAACAAGTCACCATATGCTCCTCGTTCTAGTAGGGATACATCCCCTATCAATGCGGGTGTACGACCGCCATATGAAATCGAGCTTATGCATGGGTGTACATGTTCCACCACAACAAATCAAGGAGCTGAACCATGGTCCGTTTGCCGTTGTACCGTACCTCGGCAAAGGAAACTTATAGATTCTTTATATACGGAAAATAATCAATAAAAGATGGTATAGTGGCATGAATTGAGGTCACGCATGACGTAAACAGGGGGAGCATGCATGAAGGCGGATAAACAATTCGACCCGGGCGCTGACACACATACGGTGTTTTAGCTGGATCTAGCAAGTGGCGGCCAGATTAGACTATTTAATTAAGCTTAGGCTGTCCTTGGCTTGGCTTGGCTTGGCTAGGCCACCAGGGGACCACGCGTGCATCATTACATTATGTATACTATATTAGGTTGGGGTATACTCCGTATATGGGACTACGGGTATATATTACTCCCTCCATCTAAATTATAAGTCGTTTGACTTTTTTGGCTCTAAGTTTATTTATAAATCTTATTCAAAAAATTTTGCATAAATATAGTCAAATTTAAGTCATTCTTTAAAAACTTTTATTAATAAAGAAAACCACAAGCAAAAGAAGTGATATTTTGCACAATTTTTGAATAAGGCAGTGGTCAAACTTGTTATCAAAAAGTCAAACGATTTATAATTTAGAATGGAGGGAGTACATTTTTATTAGAGTACTCTTTTTATTATGTATACTTATATTTATATCGGACTCCAATGACAGTTACTATCTGTAAGCCAACTTCTCCAATAATATTAACTACTAACAATTAACAATGGCTCGTATACAGTATGAGTAGACCCACATGACAACTGTAATATGATCTTGAATTGAAATGTGGAACCTAGCTACTCCCTCCGTCCCATTTGAGTTTGTCACCCCGGATTCCGTGCCATCTTATTCAATCTTCGTCTTATTCAATTTTTTGCACAAATATAATTCATTTTGTTACGATTTATTTTATCAATGAAGATACTTGAATCTTGGTTAATTTATTTTATGATTTGCATAAATATTTTGAATAAGACGGATGGTCAAACATGAAGTTTAAAAGTCAAAAGCACCGAACCCATGGGACGAGAGGGAGTAGCTTGCTTTCTTTTCTTCTATTTATTAAAATATAAAAATAATGTTAAGAGCTCGCTTATGAGCTAGCCATTGCGGGTGCCCTAGTTTGATGGATGAGATGGGATGAGTGCTCAGTTAGTGCTGCTGATTCCTTACTTAGATTAGTGATAAAGATGCCGTGACAGTTACGGCCGAGTCCAGAAGCGTCGTCCGATTCCACTATATATAGTAAGTTATATACATATATTAGTGCCTCAATCTCACAACAAATTAATTGGTTAAATAAAGTCATCCTGTCGGCCGTTCTACCATGATAATGATATATGTCACTTTTTAAGCAGCTGTGATACTCCCAGCTGACACGATAGGATTAGTGGGGCTTGCGCGAGACTCTGGGAGGAGAGTGAGAGAGGAGAAAGGGACAGCACTGACGGCCTGGTCGATGACAGGCTGAAGCAAGCATCATCAGGGACGCTGCAAGCTTCTTTTTTTCAAGAAACTGTGCAAGCACAGGTATGCATGTGTTAAGAGTGAGACGGTGATTTTTTATTTAAATTAAGTTTTTTCTTTGAGCAAATTTTGTGAAGGAACCTTTTGTGAATTAGTAAGTGAGACGGTGATGTGATGTGATGCATGCATGTGCCATATTAGTTTGACTTGGGCCTACTTCCGATATGGGCTGGAACGGAGGGAGTACTGTTTTCCGAGGAGAAAGATTCATAACGGCCGGCCCATGTAGAGTGTATACACGCTGAAAGCCCAACATGAGCTCTGCATTTTCGTTACCGAATCCACCGTCCGGCCAGTGTGTGATTTTTTTCCTTGGGATGGGAAAAAAGTCCTTTTGAGTATGATCCTTATTTATAAAACCGAAATTTTTAATTCCCCTTGACTTATAAACAAGTTTATGTTTTGTATCATAGGTGATTTTGGACAATGGGGCCTTGTTTAGATGGCTAAAGTTTTACCAAAAACTTGCAAATTTTAGACTCTCTCCCCATCACATCACATTAAATACACCAAAAGACATATGTTCGGAGCAGTAAATGTAGGTAAAAAAGATAACTACTTACACAGTTTTGTTGTAAATCACGAGACGAATCTTTTGAGCCTAGTTAGTCCATGATTGGACAATGTTTACCAAATACAAACGAAAGTGCTAAAGTCTTCTGGGGAGTTAGAGCGAGTCTTTTTGGCAAATATTTTGCCATCTAAACGAGGCCTGGTTTTGTCGAACGTGGTGCCGTATAAACCACGAAAGAGATAACTTGGACTTTTGGTAAAAATCAAATAGCTATTTTCCTAGAAAATTGTGCAATTAAAAATCCTAATATCTGGTTTTATCTTAGAAATGTACGAAGCTATTTTTATCACTAAAAATTAATGTAACTAGTATCATAGTTTTTTAAAGATCATGCTCTATCATATTATATGCCTAAGCTGAAACTATATATCTGGGTCTTCCATTAACTCATTTTACTTTTTATTATTGCTAGTAGAAGCTATCATATATATCTATAAAAGTGTTCTATTTAAACCCCGTTTGAGATAAGCGGTTCCATAAAAAGTTGCACAAATGAGAAAAAGTGCAGCCAAATAAGCTAATTTGACCAAGCTTGTACGTTTAGTGACGCCACGTCAGACATAATTACCGTCCGGGTGCAAAAATTAGCTATTTTAAAAGTTGAGGAGTGCTTAAAGATCCGGTTTTATAAATGAAGAGAAAAATCGGAATATCATAAAAGCTAAGGCGGCCAAAAGAACTTTTTGCTTTTGTTTGAAGTAGTTTTGATAAGCTTAATTAAGCATGCATGCCGACCTGATTTGATGCATTTTTGGTGTTGACATTATCTTGGATATGTTCTCTACAAAAGGGCGACAATGATGAAAGATTCTATATGCATGGATACAGACGATGCATGGCCGTTGATGCATTCGTTCGACGATTCCATTTTGCAACCTACTACTTTGAATAGACTAGCTTCTAGCTGTAGCTTTGAATAGCACCGGAAGCAAGCACCACAGCCAAGCACCAAGCAAGGAGAGCTGCTAAGCTTCTACTGCACACCAACCGGTGCATGCATGCATTCAACATGCATAGAAAAATAGCAGCATCCAGCCGCCGCCGCCGCCGCCGCCGACGACGACGACGAGAGGAAGAAGCAGACGAAGATCGAAGAAGAGATGAAAAGAGAGCGAGGCTTACATGGAGATCAGAGTGGTAGCTCTGGTAGCCAAGGATGACTTGCCTGTGTGGCGGCCTCAATCTCCCTCAGGGATCATCGTGTCGATCGTCGCCATCGTCGTCGTCGCCTAGCAGAGACGATGATCGATATATCGATCGATGAGCCTTGGGGTGTACGTGGTCTCTCACAGGCAGTCTCCTTGGCTAGCCCTGATTCACTCTTATCGTCCATGCTAGCCTTTGCATCTCTCTCGTGCTGCTGTACACAGATTACTAGTGACCTGCTAGTGTGATATGCTTCATCATCTCAGTTCAGTATGTCACAATGGCGATGCAGAACATGGATGCATGCATCTACTGCAGTTCGATCAGTATATATGTTCTTTCATTCTATGTGCATCTATCTTGTTTTCAAGTTAAGTGATAAGCCTAATAACTTAACTGATTTTGATTAATGTTGCACCACCTAATTCCTAACCACCAATGTTTATGTCCTTCTCAATTTTGAATTATATTTGATATGAGTGTTTTTTTCTCTCCATGACGACACGGTGAATCCAAGGGTGAGCGACACGAGAGGAGGCTGGCGGAGAGGCAGTTCTTGGATTCAAAGGATGAGTCCCGGCAAATCCCTTTTGCTGATACACGCATGCATGCACTCCGTGCTGTCAAGATCGAGGTCTTGCTGCACCTTATATAGTTTTCCTATTGTTTCCTATATTTTGCCTTTAGACCTAGAAGAGGGTCTTGCCCTAGCCCCCTACGTATTACATTACATAAGGATATTATTAAATTATTATTGGGGCTGGCTGATGTTATTTTGTTGTGAGAGAAATACTATACCATATAGCTTGTAAGTTTAAGCAAAATTTAGGTTCTAAGGTTCTTCACAAACAGCCAGCTCAGTGGACCATTTGGCACACAGCTCCACCTCTTATATTTAATCTACTAGAAGCAAAATGATTAATCTAAATGGACTCGACATGTCTCCAGCTCTAGATCCAGAATTTCATAGCCACAAATACCTAATTATAAAGGAAACCACATATTTTCTGCATCTAGAGAGCTCTATATATCTATAATTCTATATAGAACAGGCTCCCTCGATCACTTGCGCATAATCCACATGGAAAGAGCTGCATTGACGCTTCAGATCAGACTGCGTAGTACGCTGTTGGAGTGGGCGCGCGCGATGAGATGAAATCGTTGTGTGCCTGGGCTTTATGGGTCAGGAGAGATATAAAAAGAAGAAAACAAAATGTCAAAAATATATATTTAAAAGTAGTAGGGATCGAGAGAACCGAGCGTAGCTCGGGTGGCTGGCAGTGCGGGTGTACACGCAGCCGGCGCGGGTTCGGTCGTGGGAATCGCAACTCGCATCTCTCACCCCAGGAATAGTAGGTTCCCGGATAATGTCCGGTACCTGCCTCTCAAGCGTGGAGCCACAAACGCGTGTCGCCTCTGAATCGGAGGATTACTAGTGATCTCAAGAAGGGCCGCGGTGTTAGATACGTGTGTAGTTGTAGGGCTGTTTATACACAAGTAGTGTGAGTGTGGTGTGCGTGTGGTGGCGTGAGTGTACGCGAACAGATGTACCCAGATGAGAGGCATAAAAAAAAGTAGTAGAGATCGAACAGTACACACATTTTGAGAAAAGATAAATATAAGATGCATAATGCATGGACAATGCTCGAACGGAGCCGCAATTTAGCAGTAGATGATGGTAATATATCCCTATTTTTATATACGAGATATGCATGAACATATAAAAGCTACTAACTAACTAGATAGACACATATTCCCTTCTTTATTGTGTGAGTATTGTGGGCGCCGGTTCATGCATGCTGTATCATCCAACGGATATATCAACATAAAAGGGTGGCCGCCGTGTCTGGTGTCTCCTTTTCACACGCCACTTTTCAAAAATACAATAATGCAGACAAGAAAATGGCAGCTAGCTCATAGCTAGCACTGTATATTCATGCATGCACTATACTGCATTGGGTTCCAAGGACTTCCAGGCTTACAGTTTCAGCACGCAAGATGCCCATACTTATGTGAAAAAGTACATACATTAGGCTTGCAGCTGGTATCTTCACATCATAGCACTGTATTTGGTTGGGCGCTGTGACTTTTAAAAATGTTGTTGTGGACTGTAGCTTTTGGAAAGTAGCTGTGTGGCAAAAGGAGAGGTTGGTTACTGGCTTTTGAAAGCTTCTTTCACTAACAAGCGGACCCGCTCGTCAGACACCTCTTCTTCGTCCCCATGAAGGAGCAAGACCTTGGCTATTCCCGTAAGCAGCCCGCACCAGAACGCAGCCCGGCAAAGGACGGCGGCGCTTGCTCGCTTGCTTTCCGGGACCGCCTGCCGCGACCATGGATTCGTGAACCTTTTTTTTTTCCCTCGGGCAAGGTAGCCGGCCGGACCCGCGCACCGCACCTTCACACCCCAACGCAACGCGACGCGAGCTCCGCACCAACCGCGAAAGGGGCCCGTACGTCGTACGCCTATCGATCGAGATTAGTGTTTCTGGTACAAGAGGAGATAAGGCAGGAAGCCACGAGGTGAGGGCACAAGCGCGATGGGAGGATGAATACTGGCGTGCGAGGCCGTCGTGGTCACTGCACCCTCGGTCGGTGGCCCATTGGACCACTGGACACGAGTGGAGCCCATGACAACGACCGTTGAGGTTTTGTCCGGGTAGGGAGGGGACATTGGGTGCCGCGGGTGTTAGGAAGTAGGGAGGGGATCATTGGGCGCCGCGGTGTCGGGGAAGTAGGGAGTGGCGGCAATAGAGGATGATCTAGAGGTGCTCCTCGTTGAACCAATCGAGCTGAGATGGCATGAGCTAGGGGATCGGAGAAAACAAGGCGGTTGGGGCTCGCGGGCTTGGGTCGCAGCTACCAGCCTCGCGAGCTGGGGGCTCGGTAGTGGGGGTCTGTGGCACGGGGGCGTGGCGCCGGAGAATGATGTCCGAGCCTCGCCCGGCCTAGGGTGTGGCAGCCAGCGCTCGGCCGGACGGGGGCTTGCCGGGGCGGAGAAGAGCAAGCAAGGTCGTGGCGGTAATATTTGTTCGCAACTCGCGGAGGGGGAGGAAGAAAAGTCATGGGCGGGAAAGATAGAAACAAAACAAACCGTACGCACATAATCGGTGGCGGATGGGTAATTTTTGTACCCAAAAGCATATAAAAGTAAGGTGTGAGGTGCTTTTGATTTTGTACTAGACCAAAAACGGTTTTGGCCTAAAGCGGCTATGGCTTTTGTGCTCTTTTGTTGACTTTTGGCTTTTGCAAAAGCGAGCGGGTTGGAAAGCCCAACCAAAGGAACCCTAATGCGAGCTATTTGGTTCATTGTTGGGCAACACCGCCTGTCTATACAGGTTCTAAAGCATCGATTTTGGTCGTGCGAAGCCGAGCGTTGTCGGCCAACAGCCTACCCACTACTGTGCGATCTAAACAGACCCTTAAAGCATGCTCAAACCAAGGACAGGCAGAGGATATAAGGGACCTAGAAGATGAGACCAATTAAAAGCTTTCTTCAAACAAGTAAAAGAGACTTCTGCTGTTTTGCACTGCATAGTGCATACCTTTATATCTTCTCTTTCCATTTCAAATTATATAAATAATAAGACGTTTCAACTTTTTGGATACGTGAATCTTTTACTATATACACACATAGAATACTTAATGTCTAGATATATAGTTAAATGGATGTGTCTAGAAAAACAATGCCTTATAATTTGAAATGGAGGAGTAAGACGGTAGTATGAATGTATGACAAGCTTTAAGGTTCAACTCTGTCACTGCTGACTGCTGAGGGATAAAACGTATAGCTGATGTATTTTTGGCGGTTTGGGCAACGGAATTTGGCACAATTGCATTTGTAGATGAAAATCTTAACCATTTTTTTGTAGATGACATTTCTCTCATAATATGGGGTGCTTGATAGCGATTTAGATTCTCATAGAAAATTTTTTGGTCCAAATTCTCTTAAAAAAATTAGATGAGGATTCAAAATCACTTTATGAAACTATTTGACTACTCCTACCTTCATTCCATTTTGTCTGGTGCACATACATATCAAGATCCAATAAACTTTAAAAATTTTGACCAATAATTAGGCTCATAATTTGTAACTATTATAAATATAAACTTTATATGAGTAGATTTGTAAGGAATTATACTATCCAATGATCATAAGTTTATAAGCATAAATAATATAGTATAATAATGTAAATCAAATGAATGGTCAAAATAAAATGGAACGAAGGGAGTGATAGACAAGATTCTCTGATTCATGAGGAATTTTTTTCTTAAAATTCATACAAAACAATTTCTTTTCAGAATTTTTTCTAAGCAAAGAATGACTTCAATGCAACCCATTTTAACTTTGCACTTAAACGGTATCATGAGCCACTCCCCGGCCCAACACAATGGGGCCTAGAGAAGGGTCCTACGGTCGTCGACCGAGGCTTGGGCCAAGGTTCCTAGGCGGCGCGGGGCAATGGATCTCAAGAGCGGCCTCCCCCTCTAGAGGAGTCCGAATTGGAAGGAAATTAGTAATAAAATTAGACAAGGGTAAGAATATATAAATGTAAGTAGACTTTGTTTCTGAAAGGAGTGTGTATATCTATAAAGACTCTACCTACATGTTTAGAAACTAGAAATAAATATAGGGTCATGTAGTCGATATAATTAAGCAAAACAAAAATAGAGGTTTCATCCTCTTTCTCTCTTGCCTCCAAGCCCATGCGCCCTCTTTGTCTCTCTCTAGGCGCCATGAGCAGCAACCCCCTACGCCTACTAGCTGCCGCCACCGCCTAGCTCCCCACTATGCACCCCACCATATCTTTGCTTTGTCACATCCGCTATCCATAGACACTAATCCAAGGCGCGATCGAAACAAGGGCATGTCTATGGATTTGAAGGCGGCTTGAAGTCTTTCGTGCCGACGACCTCATCAAGCCCATACAAGCACTCTTGCGCACTCGTCGCATCCGGCCTCCCCCCCCGCATTTGGATCCTCGCCTAGGGCCACCAACCCGCTTTGCCCGTAGATTTGGCCACAACATCCGCAGTAGATTCAACCTCTTCACATGTGGATCCGGCCACCATGGGCGGATGTGGCCACAAATCTTCTGGAGAAGCCGCCACTTTCCAACCCGTTGGGAGGAGCAGCCCGCACCACCTTCGGTCTCTAGAGGGAGAGGAGCTTGGGAGTGAGAGTGTGAGGGAGAGAGAGAGTGGAGGGAGGGAGAAGTGAAGGGGCTCCGTCGGGCTCGTGAGAGGCGCCGCTCGATTGCGTGAGGGGCACGCCGCTCCGCCACTCGGGTCGGGGATGGGAGATCAACAAAAGTGGGAGTGAAAAATCCTAAGTGCTCCTTATATACATGGCTAAGCTAATGGGCTAGTTGGGCTCAGGGCCTTTTTCCAAGGCGGTCCATTTAGGAGGTCTTCCTATGAAAAAAGTGGCATTTTTGGAGTTACGTTAATAGATTTTAAGCGCCTCCATAAATAGATTTTTGAGATAGTTAACTATGACCACCTCGATTAATGAAAACGACCGCCACTAGTACTAATTTTATTTTTGCGCGACGGGTGGTTTTCATTAACCATGACGGGTAAAGCCGTCGATCACGATTCGAGAGGTCATGGTAAATCTTGATTAACCGTGGTGGGCTACGATGCCCGTCATGGTTAATGATTCCAAAAAACAAAAAAAAAAAAAAAAAACATGGACAAGCCCACAAGCCCATCCATGGGCCCATCGAGCCATCTAGGGTTCTGGCGCCGCCCGCCTAGGGGTCGTAGATCGGGCTTTTTGTGTCACGGATCGGGCGTCGGTCGCGCAGATCGGGCCATCGGTGTCGCGGTCGGGCGCTCGGGCTCCGGTCGCGGTGGAGGATGGCCGCCGCTCCCGAGCTCGATCCAGTCGCGGTGGAAGACGGACGCCATGGCCGCGAGCCACCACGCGCCGCCGTGGCCGCATGCCGCTGCGGCTGCGTCCTGCGGGCCGCCGCCACTATAGCCCCCCGCGCCGCCACCGGGATCCGCCGGGAGGAGGGCACGATCACTTCTTGGGGAGGGGCCATCGTCGTGGGGAGGAGGGGGGAGAGACAGGGGAGGAAATGTCGCCACGCGCGCGGAAGGGAGATATCTTTGCGGTGGGGGGCGGCGGTGAGAGTGAGGTGGGGGAGGCGCGGTGAGAGTGAGGTGGGATGAGAGTGAACCATAACCCCTAAGTCCTCAATTTATATGAGCCCGACAGAGGATGTTTTGAATTTGGGAGTTGGGCCTCGTTATTTACCGTGTGACCGGGCCTTTAAAGGTGTCCGCCATGAAAAATTGATTTTTCCGTGGTGGGCATGTTAGGATGCCCGCTATGGTTATTAGATATTTTCCATGCCAGCTTTTAGAGGTGTCCGCCATGGAAAATAGATTAACCATGACGAGACCGAGTGACCAAGCTGGAGCCATTAACGTGGCGGGCGTGCCGCCACGAGTTCATTTGGGGGGTGTCACGCAAAATATTTTGTGTACTAGTGTGCCTCGGTTAATCCCATGCATCAACCGAGGCGGTTGGATTTTGTAAACCCTTGGGTTAACAAAAGGGCACTGACTTGCAAAATCAGTTGTGTAATAGTGTTTGGATCATGAGGCTAAAGTAGTTCTAATGTTGTAATAAAGACTCCTGTGAAGAGGTGAAAAAGCAGGGTACCATTTTTGCCAGGGCAAGAAAAACTTCAGATCAACTTTAACTAGTACACTTATGACTTAAGTGGTTTAATGAACTAATAATCTTTTAGGGGTTTGGCTAGACTTTAGATAATACTTTACCACCTGCTTGGAGCTCTATAGATAAAGTTTAATGGCTAATATTTAACCATAAGACCCAAATAGGACCTTAGTTTTAAAAGCCACTAACATGTTATTCCACTAACTGGCCTTATCCTGAGTTCATGCATTGATATATCATGAATTTCTTTTTGTCATTAATTTTAATCTTTCTCACTATTTATGTTATTTTAAAAAAAGATATTGTTGTATTGTTTTAACCATAGCATTAACATGGGCATGCCAAGGAAACATTTGTTTGGCGCTCAGAAAAAAAATGAAAATAAGAAAATCCGATTCATAGAATCAGAAAGGGGTGCTATACATAAGTTAACTAATAAATATTATGTTGCAAGCTGACTTTTAATAGTACTCTGTATTTTAGTCGTGTTTGCCCAAGGGACCTAAAAATTTGGGTGAGACGGCCCTGTGTGCAAATCGGAGATCGAGCCCTTATTTAAACTATGAAGATGTGTCGGAACTTACTCGTGGATTTATTAGCGCACGAAATAAATGGATATCAAAAGATTTTTTTCTTCTAGCCGATATAAAACATTATCTTAGATGAATATGAAAAAGCCCATAAAATAGATTTTACGAGCCTATGATATCCGTGATTGATTGTGTTACTTTCACAAAATTTGTTTGAATTAAATGTCACTTTAATATCATTATTTAATTTCATAAGTATTGTTATCTTATCATGTGATCCATGTGTTTTATATAGAATTTTAGTTATCCCGTAGCAACGCACGGGCGCGATACAGGTAATTGAATATGGAGTACTACCCAATTTTGCAATATTTGTTAAGTGGTAATTGGTTCCAGTAGCAGCAACCGTAGGTCAAAGCACAACAGCTATTTTCAATGCATCTGACTGACTCGATTTAGTGTTCTCTTTGCAGTACTATAGCTGTAACAACTTGATGCCTGTAAGCAGTTTGAGATTGAATTAATCATCATTTGGAGGTGTGCTTACTGTTTGGTAGGAAGATGCTTGATTAGCCTATTTTTTTTTTTAAAAAAAAACTAACAATACTATAATTTGCAGAGGATATTTGGTGGTGTTGATGAGCAAGGCACCATCAGTGATGAACAATGTCAGTGATTCAGTTTTAAGGCTTCCTCAAAGTGAAAATGGAAACAAACATTGTCCACACTTGAAGCCGTCGGTATTTCATATATATGCTCCTTACTGCATCAGGTCATACTGTTCCTTGTGGTTTAGGTGTCAATTGGCATCCTTTGTTGCAAAGCAGCTGCAACAAATATGCATGTTATGCCGTCTATTATTCCTTAATGAACTGCAGATAAACGGGTCTCTTACAGTATAGAGTTATGCAGCCGTCTTGTTGGTTTCTCTGTTGAAATTTTCAGAGATCAACTCATTCATGTAGCTGGTATTGGAAATCTGAGTTTTGCATACCTCATTCATGTAGCTGCTGTGTTTTTGGGCACTTAAGTGCATGACTTTCAATCTCTGTCCACCCTGCTGTAAGTAGTCAAAACAATCTGATGGATACGGTGTATGCCATGTTTTCCTAGACGGTAAGCGGTAGTCGGTCGACCATCGTTTAGCGTTTAACTGTTTAAACGGTCGTTTAAGCGGGGCTAAACAGCGTTTAAACAGGCTAAACGGCCGTTTAGGCATAGACGGTGGTCTCCCATCTAGCGTTTAGACGCTGTTTAAGCGGAGTTTAATTCCGTTTAGGAAAACAAGGGGTGTATGTATCTACCTGAGTCTAGCTGTGATTGTCCTGTCGTTTCAGTCCGGAAGTGTTGTTTTTTCTGACTAAATGGATCCTGAAGTGTGTTTTTCTGACTAAATGGTTACCTGCTGGATGTGGAGTCTGTATTAAGGAGTAGGTATTTGCAGGCTTCACACCATGCAGTACTAATTAAGATCAACATACGGCTTCTATTTTATATTGTCGAATAATTTTTTTTTTTTTTTCTCTAGAGCACAATAAATACCAAATCCTTTATTGACAGTTGCCACTTCAGGATGACTACTTCAGTATCTTGCTCCTCCCATCTCTGGATCAAAATGGATCATGGCTAAGAGAGAATGATGTCTATGCTGAAATCGTTTAGCATGTTAACTATAGTTTTGTAGATCAGAAAAAACACTGAATTTCTGGTGCCATAGCTTCACGTGAAGTCAACATGTACTTTTTAAGATTAAAAATGCAGTAACATGATCAACTGGGTTTCCTGTCCTCACTATCAGTAAGCTACTCAAGATTATATTGTTCTTTATAGATTCTACTAATCACCATATTTTTTTGGCTGCTGCTAAGTGTGAAGATCATCTTTACTAACACACTAATTTTTTTAACTGTAACTCTTTCTTCGTAAGTACGTATCTACATTTACTTTATGTAGAGATAGTATCCGTAGTTTTTTCCTCACTATCCGTAGTTTTTTTACTCTACTTGACACCAAATTCTAAAGGTATGTTGCAGCATCATATCACTGAAAGAACTAAAAGAGAAATGGAAAATCGATTAATAGTTTGATTGTAGATTTGGCGCCCTTGTTAGTTAAAAATACCATTTTGCAATGTTCCAAAAAATCATGGACCTTGTAGACGCAACAATCAAGTAAATGATATGATAATCACATCTAAATCAGTTCTCCCAAAAAATCACTGGAAAATTTAGAAATAATCTTCTATATTGTGAAATAGCTACATGAGTTAAAATAAGAGAATCCCGGATATTCAAGGAAAGAAAAATATAAAACATTATTTTAGGCGAATTAGGGAAGAGCTCATAAAATAGAGTTTGCGCCTTGTGCTATTTGTGATTAAATGTGTTACTTTCAAAAAACTTGTTTGAATTAAATGTCCCTTTAATATCATTGTTTAATTTCATAGTATTGTTGTCTTATCATGCGATCTATGTGTTTTTATATAAAAATTAGTTATCCCGTAGCAACGCACGGGCACTTAACTAGTTTAACCATAAGACCCAAATAGGACCTTAGTTTTAAAAGCCACTAACATGTTATTCCATCCAACTGGCTAACTACAAGAGTTGAGAGGACAAATTAATATATATTCAGATATAGAGCTGATATATTCTAGAACAAAATCTCCCTTTTCAAGGTCAACACTCATACATGTATCCATTTCTAGAGATGGAAGGTGACCGTCGTCCATCCGCTACCACTGCTTTATGCAAAAAAATATTCCAAGTTTTTCTTTCTCAAATGCATGAATACCATATATATATGGATGCATGTCTATCAATATTATGGCCGGTCCCATGATATATGCTATTTATACTATATAATATTACAGACGGTACCATATATATGCATGTCTATTCCAAGTTAATCTTTGCAATCGTGGAGATGTACATTTGCATGCAGATGTTTACCAACAAGAACATACGCTGCACATGGTTGAAATTGCGTTGTCAATTGTCAAAGGGGATAGAATTTTCATGGGTACAAATGACAGCGAGATATTCTTGACGAGCATATTACAGACCGACCATAGAGAACACCATGCTCCTTGCTTTTGCTTGCTATAAATAAGAGCCAGAAGGAAGCATATGGAACACACAACAGAGACTATGGGAAGAGATAGCAAGCCTTGCATGGCAATAAGGGTTGAGTTCTGGTAGCCAAGGATGACTTGCCTATATCCTTTATGAAGGATCAACAAATATTGAGGCTTCGAGAGGGGTCTCATGGGCAGTCTCCTTGGCTAGCCTGACTGGCTCTTATTTTCATGCTGGGCTTGCATCTTATTTAGAGGTTCAGCGTACTTGGTCCTTGCGCTTTTTGTTTGACATAAATAAGAGCGAGAAGGAAGCACTGGAACACACAAGATGATGGAGGAGAAGAAATACAGAGATAGCAAGCCTTACATGACAATAAGGGGTTGGTTTCTGGTAGCCAAGGATGATTTGCCTATATCCTCTCTGTAGGATCAGCAAATATTGAGGCTTCGAGTGATCTTATGGGCAGTCTCCTTGGCTAGCCAGACTGACTTATTTTTCATGCTAGGCTTGCATCTTATTTAGAGGTTATTTTTAAAGTGAGGATAATTTTTCTTATAAAATAGAACAGGTTGGATGCTTCTTATTATTGATGATGATTAAATTGAACTGAATTGATGTTTGACATTGTGAGAATTTATAGGACTTACCTTCTTTTTTTCCTAACATGTCCTATGAGAATTTACATCGAGTCCTTCAAAAAGTATCTAATTACTAATAGTAAGATTTCTCAAACTAGAAGCTGAATACATAAAATGATCAATTTCCCATTTGTTGCAGGGTTTGCAGCAATGCTAAAATTAAAAAACAAGACCCATCCTCGGAGGATGATAAGAGTTTTTAATTAAAAAACTCGACCCGTGGGGGTAAGACAACCCGGACATTTTTCTTAAGAAGATGACCTTCTCGAGCAGGTCGAGAAAACCCTCAAACCTCCACCTCAGCCATATACGGGGCATCGCAGCTCAAGTGAGTCTAGACTGGTCTTACACCTATGCTTTAGCATGGGGTAGATGAGGGATTTTTTTTCATCACGCCAGATAAATTGCGCCTCCTCCGGCCAACAAATCGTCCCCCTGTGGGGGTTCGAACTCTGGCCAGCAGGGTGCAAAGTGCACAACCCAACCAACCGGTCTAGATGAAGAGAAGCCAAAACTCAATATGAAAGAGAACTTCAACTTGAGAGTTCGGATGCATGACCATTTTCCATTAGTTGAGCTAGACTCACTTCCTTACATATATAGGCAATGTTGTTGGTGTTAGCAATAATTTATGTATACCCATTTTGTTTTTCATGTTTGAGACCGCTCCACGAACTCTACTCCACTAACACACTCCACTGTGGAGTATCCATAAAAACATTGAGTTTGTGGAGCATCTTTTTAGGTGCTCTCACAACTCCACCATTTTTCTCGGCGAGTGCGTAGAAGTAAAACCGTTTGGCTAAAAAATGTAGAGCGAAGCTAAAAAGCATAGAGCGAGAGCAGTCCCAAACACACCTTAGTGCCAACATTGGTAGATAGTATAATCTAGCACTACAACTTTTCTAGCCATCTATACTGGCCCTTAAAATGGTCCTATAGCTTATGGGTATGGGTACACTGATGGCAGTATATGACAATTTTTGCAAATATATCAGTTAAATGTCGTCGTTGCTAATTTGCTACCTATGGAACTCTGGATTGAAAGGCATTGTCTCGTACATCTCGTACATAGACAGAAAACAATTTATTAGATGATGAGGTTATCTTAAAATCCATCCATGATACCCACTAAGAATGGCATGACCGTGACAGGATCGTCCTATAAATCAAAATACGACAAACATATATAACTTAGTGTTAATGAGTAGTGAAAGTTTAGTGCTCAAAAGTACAGTAACTAGTCATTAGGAAGAAAAAAGATCTTAGATAGGTAAACCATGCATGCTTGTAATTGAATATTGGTCAGGGTCAGGTCAGGTCTACAACAAGGTGTTCCTTTTAGTAGGTAGATCATACGAGGCTTTGCCCTTATAATGTGCACAAAGATTACTTAACAAAATTGCCATTCCATGGGGATGAGCCGCAAACAATTAGGTACCTTGCTTTGCTTGATCCCAGCCAGACACTCAAATAACCCTACATGTCAATGAGACCAAGTGATCGCAACAGCACTATACTTGCAGGAAAAAAACAAATAAATACCCCAGATTTATTCTCTGCCCATGAAAAAGAGAGTTTTTTTTTTTAATATTAGAACTAAGAAATACCAGTATGATCCATGGTTCTTAATCATTGCAGCAGGAGGGCCAAAATTAGAGGGACTATCTTGCGCGTATATGGGCATTCGATCCTCACTCCGAACTCCCGATGACACAGGGAGAAGCTCTGCAACTTCAAGTAACATTTCTTCGGATTTGCATCAGTTCACTGAGCCACTGAGGTTATATTGAATAATGTTACCAAGCGAAATATATGTATGAGTATGTCACACAAAAAAAAAAGTTCTACCAAATGTTCAGATCTTAAGACGGCGCATTGAACCCACACTAGCAGTGAACTGCTCCTAGCTAGCATGTATTATCAGCAGTATCAGGATGAAACAACGTAACAAAAGTAGCCCCAAGAAATAATCACAGTAGGTAATAGCTACTTTGTGAGCAATAATGCTGCCAGCATATGGCATCCTATCTCTCAAGGTCCAAGTTAAATTGAAAGTTCTACCACCATACACATGCATCTTTTTTTTTTTGAAGGAAAACAGGAGGAGTTTGGGCCCCTACTGTGCTTTTATTAAGCAAATAGAAACAGAGTTCGTACAAGTCTCAAGAGACAAAGAAGATAAGCAAAATTACACAAAGGCTTCTAGCCATGAATCTAATTACGGATGGTAAGACTGTCTTGCTCTTACGGAGAACCTGATCGGACAAATGGAGGACTTCTACAAACAGCCGGCACGATCGAGGTGGAGCTCAACGGCATCGTCATCACACAGTTGGTTCAATCGGGCTGCTCGGTCTTTGGCAGGTGCAAGTGATGATCTAGAAATGTCTGAACCATGTAATAATCTCGATACCAGTTTGTGAGGGGTGATGTGAGTGGAAGTAGTGGAGATGTCTTCAGGAGCGCTTCAGCGCCAAGCTGTATGAACTAAGATCTTTGAATTTTGCTTTCAATGAAAGCGGGGAAACCCTTTTCTCTAAAAAAAAAAGACTGTCTTGCTCTTAGTATAACTAGAGCAAACTTTTCTCTAAAAAATAGTCTTGCATTGCTGAATGGTTGCAAGAATACTTCTAACGATGATGTTGTTCCGACAGGACCAAATTGCCCAACACATTGTTACTGAGATTTCTAAGAAGAAAGGCAAATGAAGCTGGGTTTTGATTGCTTCCATGATCTGTTCAGCTGAAATTGTATCCGGTATTGACAGATGTAGGGTGTTCTAACAGGCCTGAGAAAAGGGCACTTTCGAAGAAAAGATGAAGCGAGGGATTCATTAGCTCTCGTGAATAGAGGACACATTTATAACTTGGCAATTGCATATTTTTCCTTCTTAGTAAATCGTACTGAGTCTGTCCTTGAGGAGAAGCCAAAAGAAGATTTTCCTTTTGTTCTAACATGAGCTTTTCCATAGCCATTTGTATACTTGATGAACAACATGTATCCCCAAAAGGACCCTCTGAAATTGCTATACACATGCATCTTACTACCTTACAGTGGAAGGTCAGCGTTGCTGCCTTTTTGACGTGGAGACAAATAGAAAGGAACTACTATTCCCATAGCCAAATCTGTCAAAGACATGCGGCATATATATATATATATAGCACCAAGCATATATGATACTATTAGGTGGGCCAATGTAATATCATATCACTCTCTTCTGCATTTGGTCGATTTCAGTCCATTTGACTCACTTTTTCTAGAACATGACTTCACACGTCTTTCATTAAAAGGAACGGGTTACACAAAGCAGCCATGGGAAACCCACAAGCGCTTACATAACAAAAATAACTGAAAGAAAGGCGTTGGGAGAGGCCCTCCCACCACGATCCTAAGCGACTAGTCTTGCAAGAAAAAACATCAGCGCAAGGCTACCAAAGAATGAGATAAACCACGGTGGCAAAGTATCCACCGAGAAGCGACGAGATAGAAAGCATCTGCCAGACTGAATGTGGCAAAGCATCTGCGAGGGGGAGGCCATCACGCCCTAAGTCAACGCCATGAGGTGGGGTGCCCAAAGCAACGTAGGTGGATCATCATACGAGGCTTTTCCCTTATAATGTGCACAAAGATTACTTAGCAAAATTGACATTCCATGGGGGGATGAGCCGCAAACAATTAGCTACCTTGCTTGGCTCCCAGCCAGACACTCAAATAACCCTATATGTCAATGAGACCAAGTGATTGTAACAGCACTATACTTGCAAGAAAAAAAAAAAAAACAAATAAAGACCCCAGGTTTATTCTCTGCCACGAAAAAAGAGATTTTTTTTTATATTAGAACTAAGAAATACCAGTATGATACACTACCCATGGGTCTTAATCTTTGCAGCAGGTAGAGGCACTATCCTGGAATTCCAGTTGCGTATATGGGCATTCCTCACTCCAACTCCAGATCGATGACACAGGAGAACCTCTGCAACTTCAAATAACTTTTTCTTCGGATCTGCATCAGTTCACTGAGCCACTGAGGTTATATTGAAGACTCTAAATTGAATGGTACCAAGGGAAAAATATATGTATGTCCCAAAAAAAAAAAAAAAAAAATTATACATAGGCTGGGATATTAATATATTCCTTTTTCTAAAAAAATGTCAAAAAAAAAAGTTCTACCAAATGTTCTGATCTTAAAACGCGCATTGAAGCCCACACTAGCAGTGAATTGTTCTAGCTAGCATGTATTACTAGCAGTAGCAGGATGAAACAAAGTAACAAAAGTAGCCCCAAGAAATCAATAATCACAGTAGTTAATAGCTACTTTTTGAGCAATAATTCTGCCAGCATATGGCATCCTATCTCTCAAGGAAAACTGAAGAAAAGGTTCTGCCACCATACACATGCATCTTACTACCTTAAGGTCAGCGTCGCCGCCTTTTGACGTGGAGATAAGTAGAAAGGAACTACTATTCCCAATTTCCCATAACCAAATCTGTCAAAGGCATGCTGCGTATATATATAGCACCAAGCATATATGATACTATTCGTGGGCCAATGCAATATCAGATCATTCTCTTCTGCATTTGGTCAATTTTAAGTCCATTTGGCTCACTTTTTTTTGTAGAACACGACTTCACAAGTATTTCATTAAGAAGAAGGGGTGCCAAAAGAATGGGCTACACAACGCAGACATGGGAACCCACAGCTGGTTACATAACCACAATGTCAAACCAAAATGACAACGACGAACCAAAATGACAAGATTACTGAAAGAAAAGCGTTAGAGAGAGGCCCTCCACCATGATCGAAACGACAAGTCCTGTAATGGAAAAAACATCAGCGCAAGGCTACCAGCGAATGAGATAAACCACGGTGGCAAAACATCCACCGAGAAGCGATGAGATACGGCGGGAAAGCATCCGCCAAAGTGAAGCATCCGGCGAGGGGTTTCCTTCACCGACCGAGTCAACGCTAGAAGTGGGGCACCCAACGTGCGTGGCAAAGTATCCGCAAGCGGTGACGGCGACAAAGCATCCGCGTCAACTACGAAAGTGACAATATCAAAGCGCCATTGCGAAGAGCGAAGAAGGCAGCAACACCAAACAAGCTGGGTAGACCAAAGCGTAGGCGACTTTGAAGCACAAGGAGGAAGAAGCGACAATGGTGAGAGCAACGGTAGATGGGCTGCGAGAGGTGCTCCAGCGAAGCCTTCATGAAAGACCTTGACATCTGCGGGACGCCAACAACGTTTTTTTTTTTGTGAAAATAGAACTTTATTAAACATTAAGTAATCTACTACACCTATATAAACAAACCCCACTAGCTAATTCTCTCAACATGCAAGCTATCCATCTCATCATTCCACTAACAGTCCCACTAGCTAATTCTCTCAACATGCAAGCTATCCACCTCATCATTCCACTAACAATCGCATTTATGGTCAACTAGCATTTGCAATTTTAATCTACATGCAAGCAAGACACATCATCCACTAGCATCATGCCACGCCATCCACTAACGTTAACTTATAATTGTTTATCCCTTTATATAAATAATCTTATTCCAAACCATCAACAATTTTTATGGTAACGCATGGGGTATTGCTTTCTTGATCCTTGAGACCTTAAGGTTTTTTGTGTTGGAAATTCTCATTAAATAACTCACATGTTTATATCTTTCTTTCCATCATCAAATGATCGAATCACATATTTATATCTTTCATTCTATCATCAAATGATCACTAAAAAACTAACCTTAAATTCCGCGGCAACATGCGGGGAATCCACCTGGTATTGCTTTCTTGATCCTTGAGACCTTAAGGTTTTTGTGTTGGAAATTCTCATTAAATAATTCACATGTTTATATCTTTCATTCCATCATCAAATGATCGACTCACATGTTTATATCTTTCATTCTATCATCAAATGAACACTAAAAACTAACCTTAAATTCCAGCGGCAACATACGGGGAATCCACCTGGGTATTGCTTTCTTGATCTTGAGATCTTAAGGTTTTTGTGTTGGAAATTCTCATTAAATAACTCACATGTTTATATCTTTCTTTCCATCATCAAATGATCAACTCACATGTTTATATCTTTCTTTCCATCATCAAATGATCACTAAAAAACTAACCTTAAATTCCACGGCAATATGTCTAGATCTTTTTGAAGTTACATATATTACTAGAAGACAAACAGAAGGTATGTTGGATCATTAGCGGAGTTAGTACTTTCTCAAATCTATTCTTACCGCAAACTGATATTTTTGTGTTGTACATTAAGTTCCAAAAAATTATCCTCCACAAGTTAGTGACCTATGTTTTCTTTGAAATTGAAGATCCAAGATTAAGATGATGTCTTTTCTTTAGTTTATTATTAAAAATATTTTTAAATTCCTTTTAACTAGATTAAATTTACTTTTGCATACCCAGAAAGGCTGAGAATTCACCTAGTATTCTTACAAGAGAGGGACGTAACCCACTCTAGGAAAAAACAATCCTTTAACCTAATAGCAAACTGTGCCAACTCATGCGCTACACAGTTTTGATCCCTACTAATCTTAACTATATCTAGCTTACAACGCTAGTAGAAGCACGCAAGAAAGTCTTTCGACTGCAGCCTGCCCCGATGAACAGGAACTTCGATGACGCCTGCAAGAACATTTGACTCACTGTAATGTGAAGAGAACAATTTTCTTGAGGCGTCTTCTTCTTATTAATCGAATGATACCTAGCTAGCTACATTTCTGTTACGTGGCCAAGGTCAAAATACCTGTCTGTGTACATATAAGTCGTAGTCGTTGCTAGCTGTCAAATACTACACGGGATGATAAGCAGGAAATATTCCTGGTAGCTTTTGCAACCACAAACGGCGCCGGAAAGGGGAGACCCAATCATTCGCAGGAAGGTATTCCCCGATTAGGCATACCCTCTTGCAGAAAGGTATATGAGGCCATCTAACTAGGCATGCAGCGCCATGTAAGCATGGCAATTGACAAGCCAAGCTAAAAAGTGCCTTAATTTTATAGCTTTAATTAATTTAGCTAGATGTTGAGAATGTTAAGAGCTTAATAAGTGTGATGAGGGATAGAGGATGGAGAGGGACCGTACCTTATTTATTATGGTATTTTGCAGTAAATTAGACATCAACAAACTATCTTGCTACTGATGAATTTCTCCTGTGTGTTGATTCTGGACAGTCACTCAAAAGCGATTTACAACTGAAAAGTGACTGAATCGATTTTGACACTTGTGCACCAGCATTTAGTTAGCAGATCATATCATCACAGCTAAGCCAACTTGCTTCTCAGTAATTTGTTCAGTTGCTCGTGTTACAATGTTGTATTTGCATCTCACTTATTTTATTTGATTGCATCAGAAAACCTGTAGCTTTGTATGTATTTTATAGTCGACTTCCATACAGCTTTGTTGTGCAACTAGTTGGACTTGCTAATATAAACCTTACTGATTTCTGAAGCTCCATGGATAACTTAATGGATGATTTTATTTTTATCCTGGTCTGGAGTCTCCCATGTCCTCATGTGATGCTCATGCTCTCCTAGTGATTGTAAAGACAAATGAATTTTCACACCCGGGTGAATAATACTGGTTTCATAAAATTATTCGATCTAATGACCTGTACAAAGTAACAAGCTGGTTTCAAGGAACTAACTGAAAGGTTATCAGCACTTTCTCGGTTTCCTCTCAAATTTCTTTGAAACCATCTAAACCATGCAACAGATAAAAATGTGCACCGGCTATATGAATAAAAAGCTCAAAACATCGTGTCCCCTCCTGGCCACTCACCAGTAAAATAAGACCACTGGTTATTGACTACAATGTGTGCTGAATCATACCTCACCATGTTTCAGTAAGACCCACTATTGGGCATAAGGCATTTGATTTGAGAAGAGATGCTACACAATCTCAATCATAACCAAAATTAGCAGTGGAGCTCAATAACAATTCAGTACGTGATTTGAACTTACAAACAAGGGCAATTTAAACCGTGGTCCATAAGATGATTTTAGGTGGTGGTTTTTTACTAAAGTAAGAGAGGATTTGTTCCCTCAAGTGCATTGTTTGATACGAAGCTGGGATATTAATATATTCTCTTTTTTAAAAAAAAAAGTTACCGATCCATTATAAAAAGTATATGCTTTGGCCCTGTGGACATAAGAAAAAACTGAAACAGATCGAAATCTTCTGTGAATAGAACTCTGTAGGCTATACCCCACTTTGTGTCTATCAATTGTCTGTTAGTTTCCACGGTGTGGTGTATAACCAGTGCTGAAAGCTCCCGGACAAGGTGGGGTCTGGGGAATGGAATTTCTAAGCATAGCCCCATGCTAATTTTGCAATGGATCTAGGCCCACCCTTCTTGGTTTCTCAGGCACGCATCATGAAAATTTTTCAACTAGTGGACACATTGCTATATATTTGTGTGGAGGAGATAATAAACGAAAAAAAATATGGATGCTAAACTTCTCCACAAAAAAGGAAATACCAAGTGGAAGATCATGACCAAAAATGTTTGCATTATTAGTATCCAGCAAGATATCCTCAATTCCTCATCCTCAGATTCATCGGCATCTCAATTTGTCAACTATGCATGATATACAGTATATATCTAGTAGTACTAGCATAGCCAATGATCAAAATTCAAGGGCAATTGAACCTTTCGTATTCTTGCAAAGAGGATCTCAATCAGGATGGCTCTAGTAATGTTCAGCATCACAAAACCTCTTTCTGATAGTCAAAATGATCTAAATTTATAGGAACCAAGAAAACCTTCTGTATATGTAAATTAATAAAGTTGCATGCATGTCGTGATGTCGATCAGGTAAGGATGTGCTCACTATATTTGACATCTACCAGCGAAGTCTCACAAGTTTTTGGCATATATTGGGAGAGTTAGAATATATTCTGCTACCCAAATAGAAGAATAATATATTCTGTCAGAGCATGGATTTGATCTGGTTCTCTCCAGGAGGTATTATAAATAGTGTTGAATGGAAGAAGTGCTGCAAGCCAAGCAAGAAGCAATGGAGCTAGTTGGTAGAAGAGGCAAAGCCTTACATGGCGATAAGGGCCTGCCTCTGATAGCCAAGGATGACTTGCCTGTGTCCTTTGTGCCAAAGGATCTGAAATGTGAGCCTTTGAATAGATGGTTCATAGGCAGTCTCCTTGGCTAGTCTGAGTGGTCCATATTGCCCATGCCAGGCTTAATTGAGTCTCTTTGACTACTAATGCATGCAATTACTCCTGATATCCCAAATTGTAGCTCTGATCGGCACATCATCATCATTACCTCCTATTAGTTGTGTGTTTAAGCATGTACGCTCCACTTATATCATGTCATGGCATTTGCTTTTGTAGAACAATCAGCATAAATCCTCTGGCCTTATTCTTCACAAAATGGCAAAAATGTGCATAGTAATAACAACGGAATAATTCTTATTTGGTAGACTGAAGTAAAATAGGGTAGCTTACATAATCCTTTTGGATTTGCTACTGATGAGTCACTTCAATTTTCTTTTCTTTTCTTTCAGATTTCGGATGTATCCGGATGCGCTGGTGGCAGACTGGCAGCACTATGAATTCTTGCAATGCTGAATGGAAGGACATGAAACAGGAGTTGGAGTACCTGTGTGGTGGAGTACTCGTGTCTGGTTTCATCTTGGTGATGATGATTAGCTCAATGAACGACCTGAAAATGATGATGAACTTGAGCACCAAGACTTATAAAAACAAAGAAAACTGCAGCCATTGAAGCAGAGAACATTGACATGTATCACCACTGCGCCTGTCGACTTCGTACACAATAACACAAAGAAGACAGAAATGAACTCACAGAAATACACTAGTACTGGCTGAATACGAAGCGGCACACCGCTGCCGCAGCCATCAAAGGCGCAGCACATTCTGCAAAGCCCACTGCAGGAGCTCGCTGCGCCTCTCTCCTGGCGGACAGCCACAAGGCGAATACAATTGAAGGCGGCGCTGATACATTTCCGGCCACCCAGCCCAGGGAATGACAAACAAGAAAGGGGAGGCCAATGGATCGATAGGGGAAGCGGAGGATTGAAGGGGGTGCGACCGTGTCCATGTGCTGAGACACCTGTCTATCTTCGTGAATGATACTGAAAACAATGTCGTGACACTACATGTATATGTCCTGTCAATAGAGTTAGCTTAGGTGTATTTTGTATATTCAGTAGTATTAATGTATTTCATCACGGCTTCGTATTTTTCCCTTTAAAACATTTATATAATACAAAAAATAAGCAGAAGATAAATACACCCTGTATAAATAAGATTTAGCTCCCCTTTCAAATGAAAATCCAACTGATTCACCAAAGAAAGTTCCAAGGCGAATCGAATCACTTCTGTTAAATTCATAGCTAAAGCTCTACCAAACAAGCTATACCTAAGCAAGATATGCTAGAAACCACATGCCGGGCCACTAAATAAATGAATATGACTCTGAACCAAAAGTGACCCCATAACCCATCAGTAGCTATACCTGCATCAGCTATAAAATCAGTGAGCGATTTGTACTGCCAGTCTTTTACCCTGGTATGAGAAACTGGGTACCGTGTGCAGTCAATCACACCCCTTCGGTAGGCATACCTAGTTACCCACCCTCATTGTGTTATGGCTCTAACTAAATTAGAGAGATGCAACAGGGCAAGCTCGTCACATACTATATAGCTCTGTAAGGAGAGTTGGCCTATCAATCTCTAACAATAATTCAGATAACATTGAGGTTTGATTGAAGCACTTGAGTTTCCAAGCATGTCTGAATAACAGAATCCATAGAAGCACAAAGCATGTATATCACATAATGTTATATATATATATATATTTCCTGGTCTATATGTATGCGAGGTGATAAAAATTTTCAATTAATTTGACTGTACATATGTAGTTCAACAATTGAAATTTCTTTTTTTTTTTTCTTAATGTAATGAAATTTCTTTTTTATAAGAATGCAGAATTTGCAAGGAACAATTACCAAAAGCTCCTCAGGCCTCGGGCAATTAGTTTATACCAGGTTGTTCAGTCATCAGCTGATCTCCTTTTGCCTATACAAATTGTCAGTCAACTTTAGTAACTTATTTATGTTTTTCGTGCCATCCTTAACAAAAAAAAGAACTCAACTTCAAAACCATCGAAGCACCCTCATGCTTGTGCCCTCCTGTACTGTTGCAGATCCATTGAAACAGTGTGTGGCTAGAATCCTGTGCACATAAAAAACTTGATCAGATCATAGTGTTCTGTGAATGAACCTCTTTAATCTACTACTCCTGATGTTTGCGTCTCTGTCTATAGTCTGTTTGGTTCTCCTGCATGCTTTATGGAGAACAATATCTACAAGACTACAATTACTACATTTTAGTTTGGATCGAGGAGAAAAATAAATGTAGAACTCTGCAAGGAAAGTTTATCCTACTTACATAATTCGTTTTCACCTAAATAAAGGAAATACTTAGTTGAAGATCAGAACCAAATTTGTCAAACAGCTGCCAGCATCCAGTGCATGATAACTATTAGTGCAGCCAATGATCCAAGAGCAACTGGACTTTCCGTCATTTTGTAAAAGAGATGTCGATAACAGTAGCTTTAGTCATCTTTCAGCATCTGCAATCCCTTTTCGGAAGGACAAAATGCCCTCGTTTCACAAGATCCAAGAGAATTGTCATTTCCTATTGTTGTCACTATCTTTGACATCTACTCCTGCCTCGAGCAAGGCCATCAAAGTTTCCCATATCGTGAGAAAGCTAGAATATATGCTTGCTATCCAATTAGAGAATAAGATGTCCTCGAACAGCCAAAAAAAGATACGGTTCTCTCTACAAGGTAGTATGTGTGTATAAATAGATGTGTAATGGAAGGAGCACTGCAGACCAAGCACATACAGAAGCTAACAAACCAGGTAACAAGCAGAGGAGAAGCCTTACATGGTAATAGGGCCTGCCTCTGATAGCCAAGGATGACTTGCCTATGTCCTTTAATTTCTTCCAAAGGATCAGAATGTGAACCTTTTGAGTTGGTTCATGGGCAGTCTCCTTGGCTGGCCTGAAGTGGCCCCTTATTGCTCATGCTAGGCTTAATCGAGCCTCTTTAACTTGGTGCACACAGTTACACACAAGATATTTCAATGGGGCCTCTTCGACTTGGTGGCATCATGCATACAATTAGACACGATCCTCTCACTTCTAGCTATGTCCATTAATTGCTGACATTTTCTTTTGAAAGGCCAATATAGTTTGACAGTTCCTTTCGAAAACAATCAGCACACAGTGCTCTCTTGACCTGATTTTTGGTATATGCACACGCCGCACCATACGGATCGATAATATGACCAGCATTTTGAAAGAGCGCCCAGGAAAAACCTCTCTGGGTTCTCAGCTTTGGTATTTCAGTCACATGAACTTTCTCGTCTTTCAGCAGCACATTGATCTGTTAAGACTGTTAACTTAATTTTGCAAGAAACAGAAACCACTAAATTGTACTACTAGTTGGTTTACCTGCATCATGTCTTGGTTCATCTTGGGGATAAAGATGCTGTTCTCACTTCTCAGTAACTAA
>JADLZK010013086.1:0-224187 GCA_015847255.1 Hyparrhenia diplandra
TCTAAATGCCTGGACATTCTTCAAGACACACCTAAAGCATATTGTTTTTAACTAGCACCTGTGGCTAAAAAATCTGTTTTATTTATCACTCATTGTTTTGGCTTTTGACATCAATGACGGTCACATCGTGTGAAAAAAACTTGTTATTCACATGGTAATATGATATAGCTCCTTATTGTTTAAAGCTTGTTTTCTTTTCTTTTGCTTAATTTAGTTACCCCAATAATTTCTTTGTTTGTTTCTTCCCTTTCATGCTATGACAAAGAAAACACCATAATTATCAAATATTCAAATTCAAAATGCCTAGAGTTGTGAAAAGTTTGACTATAATATTGGAGCTTTTTAGTGGTCAGAGTGGGAGTTTTTGCAGCTATTCACAGGCTATAAAAGTTCATGCACTGCCCTCCATTGTGGACACACTTTCTGTTAATAAAAATGCTACACAGTTGCATTCTACTTACCTGTGATTTTGATGAAGCTCTGTTGCTGTGGTTCTTTGTTTGTTGGCCCTTTTGAGCATTTAGGATCTTACTATGCATTATGCTGTTCTCTATTGATTCTACAGTATATTGTGGAGATCACTTTACATGTTAGTAATTTTTTGTTCCCTCCAAATCCTTTTCCATCATATTGCACATTTTGAAATGGTCTTCTCGCCTTCTTATAATTTTGCATTCCCTCGTGAACCATATTCAAAAAGGGTACAAGACAACAAAACCTTTAATAAATGTGGTCACAGCACATGCAAATCTTTTGGTCTACCATGTGGTGAGTTTTTCCAGCTTGGCACTCGGTTGGTATGAGGCTAACAGGATTTCTACTATTGAGTTTGGTAGCACCCGCGAGTCTCAAGTAATCGCCACCATTTCGTGACTTTGGTATGCTTCAACAACAACAACAACATAGCCTTTAGTCCTTAAAGCTAGCCGGAAAAGGCTGAGATGAAACCCATATGAAACAAAGATGAAAAAGAACGAAAAAGGCACAAGACAAAAAAGAATAAAGATAGGGTAGATAGAAAAAGGAAACAAAGTCATGGTTCGTGCATCGCTGATAGCTAGCCTCCATGCCGCTTCCCGTCCAAAGCTAAATCCCTGGAGATATTCCACTCCTAAGGTCCTCTTAACCGCCTTCGGCCTCAAGTCGGCCTAGGTCAATTCTACCTCTCTTTTTACATTATCTACCCGCCTAGAACTCCACTCACGCGATCGGGCGCCGAGGCCTCCGCTGAACATGTCCAAACCATCTCAACCGATTTTTGAATCAATTTCCTCGATAGGAGCCACCCCGAATTCTATCCCAATATCTTCATTCAACTCTATCCCTTCTAGTATGCTCAGAAACCAACGCAACATACGCATCTCGGGCCATGCTTAGCCGCTGGACATGTCGCCTTTTTGTAGGCCAACATTCAAAGACCATATAGCATCGCCGCATCCGCCATGTCCTATAGAACTTCCCTCTTTAGCTTCGTGGCACCCTCTTGTCACATAGGATGCCGTAAGCTTGACGCCACTTTAGCCAACCCGCCGTGATTCTATGTCTAACATCTTCATCAATGTCGCCATCCTTCTCAGAAGCATAGATCCTAAATAACCGAAAAGTATCCTTCTTTTGGCCACCACTTGTCCATCCGTGGTGACGCCCCCATCCTCGCGTTTTTCTGGGGTCGGGCTAAAGTCGCATTATCATATACTTCCGGCCTTGGTCCTACTCACCAACCCTTTTTGACTCTAGCGTGTGCCCACAGCCTCCAACTTCCTATTTACCCCCGTTTCTATCTCATCTACTAGCACCACATCATCGAAGAAAAGCATACACCAAGGGATATCACCACCAGACATATCCCTTTGTGACCTCATCCATCACCGTAGAGTAAATAAATAAGGGCTCAAGCATGACCCTTTGATGTAGTCCTATGTTAATCGGAAAGTCACCGTATCGCTTATCACATGTTCAAACACATGTCGCCGCATCCTGTACATATCCTGATGAGGGTAATGTACTTAGTTGGGACTTTGTGTTTTTCTAAGGCCCACCACATGACGCTTTGGTACTTTGTCATACGCCTTCGAGGTCAATAAAGACCATGTGCAAGTCCTTCTTCCGCCCCTAAATCTCCATCAACTCCTGGCCAGACTAAGAAAAATCGCCTCCATGGTCGACCTCTCCTGCATGAACCCAAATTGGTTTTGGGTCACACTTGTCACTTTCTCGTGAGGCTTATGCTCGATAATCCCCTCTCCCAAAGCTTCATCGTATGGCTCATCACCTTAATCCCCAGAGTTAGTACAACTTTGGAACATCTCCCCTTATTCTTGAAGATTGGTACTAATATACTTCTTCCATTCTTCGTGCATTTGTTTGACCGAAAAATGAGGTTAAAAAAGCTTAGTCACCATACTACCGCTTCTCCCCCCCATCTTCCACACCTCAATGGGGATGCCATCAGGCCCATCGCTTACCTCCTTCATCATCTTTTTAAAGCCTCCCTGATCTCTCTCGCTTCTTCAATCCTCCCTCACAAAGCGCCTACAAGTATCGGCTAAAATGAGTCAGCCCAACTCAAAGGTAGGGACTATCATTCTTCCATTGAACAGCCTTTATCAAGTACTTTATCCTTTTTGATCTCCTCGCCCGCCAGCTAGCCGACCTGTCCCATCCTTGATGCATTTGATTTGGTTTATGTCCCTTGTCTTCCTCCCCACGCATCCTAGCCATCCTATAAATGTCCTTCTCCCCTTCCTTCTCTGCGGTCTTTAGTCAAGTGGTGGAAGGTCATCAAAAGCCTCCTGACCCTTTTGCTACACTTCACAAATTTTGCTTTGCTCTCTTTCGCTATCCTATAGCCCTCGATGTTATTGGTTGCACTCTTGTCGAGATGGAGGCGCTTTGAAGCACTCCTCCCTTCTTCTCCCACAGCCCTCTGACTTCGCCGCTCCACCACCAGTGTCCGCCCTTCGCTCTTGCCTTCCCCTACTCACACCCAACACTTATGAGGCCACCTTCCGCACACACATGTTGCCATCTTCAACCTACATCATATCGATCTTCTCCTTCTTCTTTCCAAGGCCCCTCGCCTTAGCATCCTCTCCCCTTAAACGATTGTGCCGCTTTTCCCTCTAAGCTTCCACCACTTCGCCCCCTCGCATCTGACACGCTTGTCCCGGGTGGGCACGCCACCGAAAAACTAAAAAGTCCGCCACTACAAGCTTTGTGTTGAGGGACCGTGACACCCTGTATCACCTACAATCTAGGCAAGCAGTCCTATCCTCCCTTCTTGCAAGGATAAAAGTCGACCGCTCGAAAGTGTTGTCCACTATGGAAGGTCACTAAATGGGATTCTCTTTCTAAAGAGGGTATTCGCTAACAACAAGTCATAGGCCAAAGCAAAATTCAAAACATCCTCCCCTCTTCATTCCTACTACCGCATTCTAAACCCCCACTGCACTGCCAAACCCTACATTTGTTGCACCCACATGGCCATTGAGGTTCCTCCATGAAGAGTTTCTCACCCGGGAGTAGGCACAAAGCATTAACCATGCTATCCGTGTCCTCCCCAAAACTACTCTTTTGGCGCCTTTACTAAGACTCACCCGAGGGGCATAGGCACCGATCACATTCAAGACCGAAGTTCCAACCTGTTCAATCTGGACTAGGGATAATCCGATCACCTTGCCTCCTAACGCCCACTACCCCATCCTTAAGGCTCCTATCTATCAAGATGCCTACACCATTCCTACCCCATGTTGTCCCCTGGTGTACCAAAGCCTTGAAGCCGTGTTCCACCTCTTTCGGGCCGCCCTTCCATTTGGTCTCCCGAACACATAGAATATTTACACGCCTCCTAGTTGCCGCGATCGACTAGCTCTCTTTAACTTACCCGTTAGGGGACCCTACGCCCAAACCTACCTAGACTAATCCTAGTTGGCTCGGCTAGCCTTCCCTTACCCCTCGCAGACTGCCGAGGAAAGTGCAAAGACCCTTGCTCATTTTTCACTATACCCGGCGTAGATGTAGCGCGCCACTCAAGGTTGCGTAATTTAATTCTAATTCCTTGCTCAATTGGTATGTGCTTATTAATTATTATGTTTGGTGAGCTCAATTTTCTATATTCCAATCCCAGCCTCCTAGTTAATTTCGAGAAGGTGCGTAAAATGCTAGAATCTTTTTTTTCTCGTTATGTTTCTTCCTGGATTAATCTGTTCGATCACTAGATTGGTAGGATGAAACCGAAAGAAATGAGAATGACATGACTAAGCCTGAATTTTATGCTAAAGATCTGACTAAGGTTTATTTGGTTCAAATCTTTGCTGCTGAACTGCATCTGCTGGGCATGTGTTCTTTCACTTTCTTTACTGTTTAGTACTCCTGTGGTCCTTTTGTACAGACTGCACTATTTATGTCGAATCTTCACTATTTAGTGTATTTCATTGAATAAATACATAAAGGCATGTGGAACTCCTTACCTGGATTCATGTATTCTCCTAATTTTATGTAAAAAAAAATATCTGACAACCATGATGATTGTTTCTAACAGAGAAACTTCATGTCCAAAGTAGACACGAGATAGCAGTAAATTGTTTTGTTCCTGTGTCACTGATTGACACATCATTTTTATTTGATTTGTTATGTACAAGTGCCATTTTCATTGTTATCTGCTTAGTTTCCTCCAGTTGCCACTGCCAGTGGAAAGGAGTTAGATTGGTAAATGATGAAACATAGTGCTCTGTTAGTTATCTTTCTTGAGGTTAGCTTAGGATTTGATACTGAAATTTCTAAATTGTGGACTTGATAGAATAAAAATCATCTCTTTGAGACCACCACTATCAACCATGAAAATTTGATAAATATGAATATGTTGACTTGATTCCATTTTATCTTATTATTTGAGCTTATGTTCTTCTTTCTTTTTACGGAGGAAAACTAAAAGCAAATAAGTGTAACCTTTATACTTTTTATTGAAGGGATGCAATAATGTTCTGTCTGAACATTCCCTAAGCATAATGAATAAGTTTGAAAAGCAGGAATAAAATGCTGCTGTTTTCACTGCACCAGCACGGTATGTATACTGAAAGTTTACACATGATGTTCTGTTTGAAAAATTTCCCCAGTAATATATAATGTACATTTGTACAACCTTCCATAAGATTCATTTAAATTCATTGGCTTAATGAATATTAATTACTAGCTGGTCCTCATAATCCCCTGACATGCTTATAATTCATATAGTTGATGCATTTCTTCTTGGTCCTGCAGAAATGGAGAAAAAAAAAAAGGAGAGAAAGCTCAGCATTTTGGTTCGACTATAATCTGCACCCCTCAAGAAATCAGTGAACAGGAATCAGGACTAACTCCAGCAGCCGTAAATCGATACTGCCTTCTGCCCACTCTGGACGATGCGAATCCAGTCGCATGACAACATAGAGCGGCAGCAGATACCAGCAGCACGAAGTAAGTACATCTGCAAAGAAATATAACCTCAGCTTAGTCCATAAATCAGGTTACTAAAAAACTCTTCTTTTCTGCTGGGTCATGCCAACAGTGAACTTTGTACATTGTCGTGGAGACTGAACGCGCAGTGATCTGCTGCTTCAACCGTCACCACTGCAACCAGATGCCATGCCAACAGCATAATGGTGAACCGCACAGATTGCAAAAGTCAGAATCCAGGGGACAGCATGAATCAGACTCGTCCTGAACTGAAGGACGGTTATTTCAGTTCGGTGCATGACTCGAAACATTTTACATACCGTGATCGCCAGCGACCGGCACCATGTGGTGCATTGATCTGCCGTGTAGGGAGCACCTGGTGTAATCTGCACTCTCAGTCTTCTCCCTCCGGAGATTCCATAAAGGTTGCATGTCCCATGTTCACTACACGATCAGTATTTACTGACAAAATTTAGATGTGTTACCAAATTTGAGTTGACTCCCATTATAGAAAGTATACAGGCTCATTTTATATTTTCATTTTTCTTTGCAAGCTTTCGGAAACTTTTACAGTTTAATCATATGTTTTAAAGAATGGATGGTTAGTGAACATTCTCAAATTCAGATTTTGGTCTGAAGTTTCTGGAAAAAAAATTCCAAAAGTCCTGGTCACCACTAATAACTAGGTTTCCAGTAACTGGTTCCCTTTGACAAATGGTGAATCTAGTGGCTGCAATGCATAGTGCGTGCAGATCACAACGAGTTAATGTTATGTATTGTGACTGAGGACACACCAAATTGGCCGGAGCATTTGCTGGAGGTGCTAGGTGGATGTGCAGTGACACTTTTGTCTGTGATTTGGTTTTGGACACACGCTTTTGACAGGACTACTCTTCTCGCCCAGCTCATACATACCGTTGAGTGCAGCTGTCTTTTTCTGTTCGTTGTGGCAATGAAGAGGTATTTCTAGTAGTTATCACATTGCTAGTTAGCGCATACCAGCATTATTTATGCATACATAATTGCTGCTGGATCTTAGATGGCGGGTGCTCCACACTCTGGTACCTGGATGCAAAATATATGCATGCTTTACGAGGTATGTAGCTGTCTCTGCCATTTTAAATAAATGCCTAATGGTGACATGCATGGATCAGATCTCATCAACCTCCGGTTGTTAGTTGCTTTTTGTGGCGGTTTGAATGACTGTGTGTTGTTCGAAAACAATGTGCTACCTAATGATCTGTATGTTTCCGTTCAAGGGCGGGCATCTCTGTTACTGCTGCTGGATGGAGGACATGGCAGTTAGTTGCATGACACTGGCCAGCTAAGCTTAAATATAATCAGCATGTGACCTGATTGGACAATGCTATAGATTGTGTAGATAAAAGCAAGTGTGTCTAGAGAGAGAACTACCTGATATTGATCGCAGTTTCAACCACCTCGAGTTTTCTTTGGAGGCATTGTGTAGCCTGGCTCGAAATTCTGGAAGCAGAAAAAAACATCAATTTTCCACTACTTTCCTTTTTAGAAGATATATACACAAAAGGATGAATAGAATGTTTTATTTTAATTTATTTTTTGTAATAAAGTGTGCTACCCATGATTCACATGTCATTGCTGAAGAAGGGGCCGGCACAAGTGTAAAAGCTAATATTTTACACTACATTGCACTTGCTTACGATTGAAAGGTAGACCTACTTTTGTTCACTCTCAAAGAAATAATATCTATTGCTTAGGTTTCACGAACCATGTACATGTCGACCCTTAATTGTAATCCATAAAGAAGGAAAAGTGAGCTTAGTTGACACGTTTCCCACTAACTACAACTTTCCTAGCCACCCCCAAGAAAAGCAGCATTTCATTGATAGTAGTACTAAATAATAATTAAAAAGACAAATACATATGATACGAATTCAAAGTAGCAAGAAACAATGTGCAAGCAAAACCAACCTGAAGGCAAATCTCACAGAGGGTGCTCCCCCTTCTCATCACACCATCTCTGCACACATCCCTGTGAGCATACTGCATGCATTTTGCATTACATTAACATAGAAATGTCAAAGCACCATTGGCAGCAGTTTCAAGTAAGAAATTACCTCAAGAAACCTAGACCAAGAAAATAGTTAAAGACATATATGTAGAATGATGTGTGTTCACTAAACTGTTAGTTCCTATGTACCTTGAGAGTGCCGGAGCATCACAAGGAGACTCCATGATCACGCGCCCTTCGTTCTCTTCCTCATGGCAGATCCTACACTGCATCAGGTAACCTGGTTGAGGAAGAAGATGATGGAAGCTCTCTTCATGTCCCATTCCTTTCTCCCTTCCAATGATCTCCCTCCCATACACGGTTGCAGTGCACAGAGGAAGGAAGGGGCTTTAAATAGCCATGGAGGCAGCAGTCACTTCATGTCCTCATGGAAGGAGATTAGGATAATCCAAATGCCACCACCCACTGCTTACCAACCACTGTTAAGAGGGACCCAACCTTTTTGGTCTGTTCCTTTAGCTAGATTATAATATAAACAAGCTCCCATCGAAGGAAAAATGAAGAAAAGCAACACCAGCTGTTATCAGTATCATCTCCACCCATCATAACTATTGGACGATTGTTAGTCACGTAATCTTTGGCTTTTTGAAGCTTAGATGGATGATAGTTGGACACTGCTATCATTGCAGCAGGACAATTAAGGGAGACACCAAACAACAGCTACAAGGATGAAACTAAGATACGGTTCTTTTGAACTATATATACAATTATACACATCACATACCCATTTGCTGCCACGCCTACTGAAAAACGACGGAGGTTGAGGTGGTGGTAAACCCCAGCGGTCCTCGACCAGCCATCATCCCAACAAATCGAGGGAGCTTGTGTGCATTCCGATGGATTCCCCACTGTTCAAGGAGGCCAAAGCGCGCAGGTCGCGACGCCGGCAACAAAGTCGGGGTTTCACGCTAGGAAGCCTCGGCGTGGCTAACGCCACTCGAGCCTACGTAACATCCTTCAGAGAAGTTGGGAGTCGCCGCCCAACCCTCGGAGACTATGGATGAAAAGCTTTTTGGCGGCCTTTGTGGATCCTCCAGGCCAGCAAGTAGGAGGGCACTGCAGGCCCCGCTTGGCGATGATTTCGACCCGGTTGGCTTGGAACCCGAACCCCCACCGGGTTGGTAGACGACCGCGAAGCTAGGTTCGTTGTGATTTGGTCTTTGGTCGCCAAATCCGTTATGTAAATCACACTTCGTGTGGTGCCGCGACGCCAAGTTGCTTTTAATGTCGGTGGATTACTACCACTAGCTAATGAATTACGTGCAATGTGCACGTTCGAGAAAAATATTGTTGCTGCCACCGTCTATACAATGCCATCTTTCCCTTGGTTTTTATGTCAAGTTTTTGTTTTGTTTGTTTTTGATTGTTGGATACATTCTTTATCATAATTACTTTGGGTGACCTCCTTCTAAAAAATCAAAGCTAATTAGCAGTATAGAAATGGCCCAAATGCCAATATATGTAGTTGTATAGGTATAAGAGGTTTGACTCGTTTATGCCATCGCATGATTATGATAGTTGTGTTTATTGCTTTATGTTAATGATATGTTAATGATATGTTAATTGCTGCTAAAATTAGAAATAGCTAAATTGAAGGCACAATTGGAGTAAACAATTTGAGATGAAGGATTTAGGTGCAGCTTTTTCGTTATGGAAATTACTAGAGATATAAAATCTAGTAAATTATACCTCAGTGAGCGAGAGGTTATATTAAAAGGTTCTTCGTCACTTTTATGCATAATGCAAAACAGTACTGCATTAGCTGCACAATTTAGATTATTCTCACCTTTATGTCTAGAGTCAGATAAGGATATGAGTAATTGTCTAGTGGTCCATATTACAGTGTAGTTGGTTCTCTTATGTAGACCATGGATTGTTATCGTCTTGATTTATCTCATGCATTAAGTGTTGTCGGTAGATTCATGGCTAATCCTGGTAGGGAGCATTATGGTTGTTCAATGAATTTTTATGATATCTACGAGGTACTTCTAATGTCCGTTTGCAATTTGGAAAATTTAGAGATGGACTTATTGGTTATGTTAATTTTGAATATGTTGGTGAGCTGGAAAGCAAACTTTGAATATATGGCTGTTTGTGAAGCTTGTAAAGAAGCTATTTGGTTGCGGGGTTACTTCTTGCAACTATATATTGTGATAGCTAGAGTGCTATTTGTCCAACTAAAGATCAGATGTTTCATGAAAGGACCAAGCATATTGATGTGAGATATCATTTTATTTGAGATGTCATTTGCAAGGTGACATTAAGGCATACAAGATAAATACGCGGATAATCCCGATGATATGTTGACAAAGCTAGTTCCTGAGCTAAGTTGTTTGAGCTATGCCTCGGGCTTAGTTGGTGTTTCAGTTTAAGTCTAAAGTGACTTTTGGCATCAATGATTATTTATTTATTGAAGTGAGTTGATTGATGGTACTTCATTCTCTACAAGATGGAATTTGTTTCAAGGTGGAGTTTTTTTGAGAATATGATTCAATTCTAATTTGAGTCTTGTGGTGACACCTTGAGGGCCCGAAGTTCAAATTTATGTTTATTAGCCGGTTTGTTTCCATATTTGACTACAACCAGTCCATCGTATAAATAAATCTTTGTAAGGCACATGGCAAAAAGAGACAACTCATTGTATGTTTTGTAAACTCTCTTGATAGCAAAAAATGCGTCGATTGGCTCCCATTTTTTTTTTCCACAAGGGTTTTCATGTAAAATATGTCCTCGTGTTAGATCTATTATTGCATTATTTGCTAGCTTGGTGTAACTTGGGATTTCGACTTCCCAAAGATCTTCCTAAATGAAACAATTTGCTACCATTTGGAGGATCCTCACACGGCAACAATTTTCAGTTTAGTTATCTAAAAACTTCATATTATCATGGCACCAAAAGGATCGTTTTTCCGTGACTAGTAAGCACATCATTCGGGTAATATTTCTCTTAGATCGGATTAACCCAGGGATGTTCATTCTATTGAAGAACTTGTGTGAGAGATGCTAGCGAGGACTCCCGCTTTTGTAACCATTGCTGAGGAAAGCGATGCGACACAAAAACACTTTGTACTCGTGTGTCCGGACCACGTGTGTGTTGCGTTCTTGCTCGCATCAATGATTTAAAGCTGAGCAATTGGAGTCATGGATCCCATTCTTGTTTATGAATACTTTTTTTGGCACAAAATTTCTTGTAGAAGTTAAAACCATTTAAATTAAATTTGAAAGCTTTTCTGGTTCATTGCCACCCTTCTATTTAGAACACCTATCATGTTTACTTTTCTAACTCCAAATTGTTGTTCGTTTGGCTAGTGCCGATTTGTTCGATACAAAAGGTAATCGAAACGTACTGATGTTGAGGAGAGATATCACGCACATTCGGCTATTCACATGTACGTTGGTATCAATATAATATCTTGCGACTACAATAAATGACAAATCCATGCCCCTGTTGGACAGCTACTGCCTTGGCCTGATCTCACTTTCAGCGCATTCCAACGGAGTCGGTCAAATCAATGAGTAAAAAATAATAATCTTTTATTCTGGAAGCATAATCAACTTGTTGTGTATAGACATGTACGAGAGAGACCCATTGGTTGACAAATAAGCTGAAAGCACCTCCTGAACGTTTATTATCTTGCCAGATCAATTCTAGGCGTGTCTCTCGTCTTATAGCGCTGAACAGCAATATATAATTTCAAATTGCAGTGATTTCAGCAAAAATCACTTGCCCACCTCCACCTGCGATAATGCGTGCTGCTGCTGCCTCGACCTAACAGTCAGTTTGGGAAAGGCAGCTATCTCGAACATTCCACTCTTAGCAACCAGCAGACAAGCCTTCGACTCCATTGAAGGGCCCTCAAACTCTTCTCCTCCTCTGGATTCCTTGTGATTCTTTGAAATTGAGCTTTTAAACTCCAATAGCATGTTTAGTTAACCACAAACCGAACACAACTTACATTTACATCTGGATGGGATGGCGATAAACTGCCAAAAAAAACAAGTTTTGTAATCTCCGTGTTGGACAGCGACGGCTCTTGCCTGCTCTTGTGTATAAGAGTCCAACAAACGTCACTGTTTGGCTGTTGGCACGGATGACAGAGTAGAGGCACAACGGTTTACAAATAGTTTAAACACATCTGAAAGCATAAACTTGGCAGCTCAGTCCAAGGCGCATGACTCATCACCTCAGATATAAATGACAACTGCAGCAATTTTTGACAAAATTTCCTCGATCTTACCAAGCAGTCTAGTACATACACACACACACACACACACTTAATAACACATACTATAACCTTGCACCTTGTGAAAAGATTATACTATACTAAAAAGTACATTGATAACGACGCAAAGAGGAGGTAAAAAAAACTAAAAAGATAAGATTTTTTGTATCGCTTTATTATATCAGCCTATCCTAATAATACTGAAATATCGGTTTTTCTTATTCGTGATCAAATAAATAAACCATAACCATTACCCTACATGACGTATGAACAAAAACAAGTCCTGGACTCACACAAGTCTTTGTCCCTGTAGGACAGCGACTTTCCTGACCTGATCCTCGTGCTTCCTCGAGGAGATTCCCCACAAGCTAATAAGCTGATTGATGACAAAGTCACCGGCGCTGTAGCGAAGCATCGTGATCGATCAGGTTGTATGTAATATGTATCCATGGGATGAGCAAAGAGAGCCACCTGCCGGTAGATGATGAAGCCTCGGATCGGTTGTTTTGCCGGGCCATCAACTCATTTCGGTCCCAAAGTCCAACTACACTCTCTTCTGCTAGCTGGATAAGTTCTACAAAGTCACGACGAGCTGCAAAGAAATATTCCCAACACGTCGCCCCCGCGGCAGACTTGTTTTGTATTTGATGACAACAGGGCTTGAAAAATTCAGTTGAGCAACTGCAAATGCAATGAGCCAATGAAGTACAACTAAGTCAAGCCATGCTCATCCCACCAGCTCCGAAGCTCGTACCACCCTCCAGCATGGCGTTGGCTCTCCTGGCAGCTCTTGCCCTCGCCTCACCCTCTCCCACGCTTGCTCCACCACCCTTGACCTGATTGCCACCGCCTCCGCCGCACCACATCGACCTCTAACCTCGGAAATCCTCAATCGCCATCGAGGAGTACGAGACCAAAATCCTGCAGTCATCACCGGACGGCACCTTCTCCTGCGGCTTCTACGAAATCTACGACGGCGCCTTCACCTTCTCCATATGGTACGCAATTCAGCCGACAAGGCCATCGTCTGGAGCGCCAACCGTGGCAGCCCGGTGCACTCCTGGGGCGCGGCCGTCGCCCCGCGCAAGGACGGGAGCATGGTCCCTCACCGACTACGACGGCATGGTGGTGTGGCAGACCGAAGGCAGATTCCCAGATGTTCAGTATGCTCAGCTGCTGACACCGGCAACCTGTCCTCAAGAACACCAGCGGCGACATTGTCTGGCAGAGCTTCGACTCGCCGACCGACACCTTCCTCCCCACGCAGCGCATCGCCAGAGACATCCAAGTTAGTCTCTACCCACCCAGCTCCAGGTTTCCTGGCCACTACACCTTCCGTTTCAGCGACCAGTCCATGCTGTCGCTCATCTACGATGACACCAGCACGTCACCAGCGTGTACTGGCCAGATCCTGACTTCCAGTACTACGAGAACGGCGGGAACTTGGACAATAGCACTAGAAGAGCGAGCCTTGGTGATTCTGGGGACATTTTTCTCGAGCGACTTGGCGAATAGCCATGTGCTTGCTGCCTCTGATAGAGGCAATGGGATTCAGAGAAGGCTCAAACTGGATCGCGATGGGAATCTTAGGCTCTACAGCCTGAATGAGCTTGGACAGGACATGGTCGGTTTTCATGGATTGCTGAGTCCCAGCCATGCAAGACTCACGGTTTCTGTGGTCCATATGGGATATGCCACTACTCCCTACACCGGTATGTTCCTGCCCGCCTGGCTATCAGATGAAGAACCCAGGTAACTGGACACAAGGTTGCCTGCCTGTCGTAGACATCTGCGGCGGGAGCAAAATGTGACCTTTCTGGAACTGCAGAAACGCGACTATTGGGGATCTGATCCAGCAACGCATCGAAAGGTGCCATGGGAAACCTGTAGGAATGCGCGTCGCGCCAGCGACTTCTTTGCAGGGGTTTCAGTACCAACAAGGGAAATGGTACATGCTATCCAAAGTCTCTCTTCAGTGGAAGGTCTTTCCCAACGCCACTGTCGCACAAATGTACATCAAACTGCCATCAAGTTTGGACACATCAAAGCTCCCCATTCCACAGTCAAATGTGCTTGATTCTGTACCACATAAGCTTGGTGATCCAGCAGTAAGCACAATAAACACAGGAAAAAAAATCTCAGTTTCTCCCATAGGCCTAATCAGGAGGGAACCAAAATGGATCTACTTCTGTGGTTTTATAGGTGCCTTCTTCATTATCGAGGTTTCTTCTTTGGCATTAGCATGGTTCTTTTTGTTTTTGAGGAGGGAGTTGAGGTCATCCCAAATATGGGCAGCTGAGGAAGGCTACAAGATGATGACAAATCATTCGAATGTATAGTTACAGGGGAACTGGTTAAGGCAACCGAAAAGTTTGCACATGAGCTTGGATGGGGTACACAGGGTTGCCTACAAAGGGAATTCTGGATGCGATCAGTGGTTGTCGGTAGCTGATATAAGGCACAGCAGAGGAAGAATTCCATGATGATGGGATTTGCATGTCATTACAGAGGATCAACCATATATGAACCTAGTAAGAATATCACGGATTTTGCTCAGAAAGATCCTATAGAATGTTGGTCTCAGTATGCTGAGAAAAGGATCCTTGGCTGGCTGATATTGTTCAAAAAGCAAGACCTGTTTAGGTGGAAGCAGAATTCAACATTGCCGCCGGCAGTAGCAAGGTCTGGCCTATCTTCACCATGAGTGCCTAGAGTGGATCATTCACTGCAACCCTAAAGCCTGAAACATTTTTACTGGATCAGGACCTGGAACCTAAGATCACCGACCCGGCAGCAAAGCTGCTCAGCAGATCAGGGGGCCTACTCAAAAAGCGTACGAGGAAAGTAACGAGGAACTGTAGGTTACATTGCTTTCCAGAGTGGATTTCTGGCTTACCCAGCAAAGCTGATGTGTACAGTTATGGAGTGGTGCTTCTTGAAATAGTGTCAGGAACACGTGTTTTCGATTTTGGTCAAGGTGAGAGATGAGAGGGTGCATGTGATGCTGAAGAAGTTCATCAAGATGCTTTCTTACAAATTGGACAAAGATGAACCTTTCTGGATAGCAGAGTTTGTAGATTTCAGATTGGGTGGTGAATTCGACTGCTTACAAGTGGAAGGGACTGATCAAGTTGGCTATCATGCTTGGGAGGGAAGAGAGGGAAAAAGCGACCCGACCATGGAATCAATAGTTGAAAGCCTCCCTTTTCAGTTAATTTAGCTGGAAATCAATAAAACAGCAATAAAAAAAAAAAAAAGTATGGAAGGTTTCTTTTTTTCTTGATTCAAAGCACCTGTGGTACTGGTACCTTATTGTAAGCACCACAGTTGTTTTACAGTCTCTTAAGTTCCCAGGACAATGTACATATAAGTGTGTGTTTTAGTTATACCTCATTGCTCTGAGCTGTGTAACGAAGGAATGGAATAGTGGTAATGTAGTCTAGTGGCTTTTTTGTGTATAAATATTAAACATTTTCTTGATACTGGCAATGGCCCAGAAAACGACATTTGGAGATGCTAGATATATCAGGGACAAAGAGAGGACCTTTTACAAACCCAAAAAGTATAACAATATAAAAAGTAAAACACATGAGCTAGAATGGCAAGACAAATGCACCTGGAGCTCCGCGTACCTTAGACACTTCAAATCCAGTGAAAACGCACTTCTCCTGCTGGATCTGTGGTTTAACCTGAAACCAGCAGAGTTTGCTGTTCGCAAAACCATGATATTGACACCTCGAGGTGAGACTCAAGTATATGTCAAATTGTTAATTTGCGATGTTGACCGAACATTATGTAGAAAAGAAAGCAGTGGCAAAAAATGACCAATGTTGTTGGATCAGATAGGCGAATGGTGAACTTCTTGAAAACCTGAATAGATCCATTCCAATTCCTGGAATTTATCCCTCGGCATGCTCGTCTGCGGAGAAAATTGAGTATTAAAGAGCACACTCATTAACAAACCTGAATGAGAGAAAAAAAAAAATTGCAATAGGCCGTGACATTACCTTTGGATTGTGAAACTGAGATACGGTCAGAGAACAGGTACGGGTGTGCTCACTGCTCAATATTTGACGAGGATGAGGTGTCCAGCTCACGGGAAAACCGCAAAGGTGCTGACAATCAGCTAGCATTATATCACTGGGCTTATTTAGTGTTTTTTTTTTTTTCATGTGACTGCTAAGATCGAGATTTTATGTTGCACAAGGTGCCTTTGGCATTTGATAGTATCCATTTTCAGCTTTAGTGGATACAGAGCTCATGTAAGACAATTGGGCAAGCAAAGAACGTCTAACCCCAAGCAAAAGCACGTACATCACAGCAGTGCAAGGCCTAAGAGCTACCCACATGATAAGAGCACGAATCAGCAAAATTGGTGATGACAGATCACAGTTCTCAAAGGAGGCAGCTGATGGTTTTAATTAAATTCCAGGCAACAATACAAAAAACTTTTAGAAATTATAAGATCTCCTTTGATCATACAGAAGTGAGAATCAAGTTCAACAACTAAGGCTAGCGATACAAGCATTTGTCGCCGCAAACTCATACCACCATCTTACTCCTCTGCCTCAACCTCACCTCTTCTTATTGCCCTTCCTTGAGTACCTCAAGTTTCTCAAAACTTCAGGGTCCATCTAAAGAGCAGACAAAGTAGATAATTAATAGACATACAAACACCAGAGGGAATAAAAATAAAATTTCTATAGAAGTATTCAATATTTATGTCAGAAAAATGCAACTACAAATAGTCGGTATCAAACCAAGTAATAGCCTGAGATTTAATGTATGAATAACACTATGAATAGCACTCATTCTCTAGGAAATCATCAGCATAACTGCAGCATAATAATTCAGACAAACATCCAAACTATTGTAGCTACACAAATACAAGGCAAAAACTATGATAATACAGATGGTCTGCAACGAGATTGAATATAAAGAGATTTATGTCATGTTGAATATTTTAGCAATAAAGCTCAACTGAGCAAAATAACTGGCATAACAAATTCAGTACAATATACGTAAATCGTGCACAACTTCCACTGATTTACTTTCACGATGCAGTTACAAAAATTTTCTTTGGGACAATTAAGACTGACAGCCGTGCGGCATTCCGTCAAAAAACAACAAAGCAGTAAGCACGGCGATTCGTTCAGAACAATGGCCACATACTGGTATAGAAAACTAGGATAAATCGGCATCATAGTATTGACGGCATCCAAGCCATTCTACGAAACCTACTGCATCACAAGTCCCAGCAACGAGCATTATCTCGTTTCAAAGAAAGGTCACTTTTCAAATCAGATCCAGCATGGTTGAGAGGCGAACATGGAGAGGGAAGCACGTACCCCCTTTGTCGAGGGTCTGGCGGTGGCGCTTGGGCTTTGATGCCGTTCTTGTGCGCCTTGTACGACTGGTTATGCGCCGTGTGGTTCTTCGACTTGGCCATACCCGAATCCCCTCTTGCTCCCTGCTCCTGCTCCTGCTCTAGACACCTGCGGTTCCACCAAGAAATCGGAAGATGAGCAATCGAATCAGGACATGGTGCTCAGGAGGAAGACGAGGAGCAACGGTTCTCTCTTGATTCTTACCGGCGTCGGGGCGACAGGGCAGATCCCGCGGCGGCGTGAGGAGAGTTAGGGTTTCCGGGCGACGACCACTCGAGTTTTTATATAGACGTGGGGCACTTTCTCTCAAGCCCATTTTTGTAGTAGGCTGGAATCAGCCCACTAGAGGCCCATTAAGTGGCGTTCTGATCTGCAAGATTCACAGGGGTATTAAAAACCACTCGGGTTCCCTGCACACAACAATCCAAGCATTGCTGGCTCAACGGCGTGCTGACACACGTCTCTGCACATTTACAAAACGCCCTCTTACGTTCAGTAAATCAATTCATCTGTTCAGATCAGGCAAAATTCTAAGATGCAGTCGTTCTTTCGAAGACACCCTCGCAACTTTACCCCCTCCCCACTCGCTCCCATGTCCCCGCAGAGCCTGCCCCAACCTCCCGATCCTCTCTCTCCTCTCTCATCTCCTTCGCTCCGCATCAGGCGCGCTTGGGTGGCGCCCAAAACCCTAGCGGCCGCCACATCTTTCCACACGCTCCCCGTCTGCCTCGCCGTGTTCCCACACCGGCGTTTTTGGGCGGCGCTCAAAAAAACCCTAGCCGTCGCCACCTCTTTTTCCTCCTCTCTACTCTACCTCGCCATGTTGGTGGAGCGCTGCGCATCTCTGTACTGGGGGAGACGGCGTGCTGCGACGTATCCATGAGGAAAGCATCCCTGGCTCCGGCCTTCCCGTCGATTCGTGAAGGAGGGCAGCATCCCACCGTCTCTGGCGAGTACCATACCTTACCGCATCTCCTCTGCCCCTTTTACTTTTTCTGAGTCAATGGTCGACTTCTAAGCTGGCTGCAGCCCGGCAACTCTCGGCGGATCCCCTGGCTGCATGCTTGATCCATCGCCTGGGTAGCCAGATCCTTCGCATGATCTATCCTTATGCCTCCGGCCACTCGTTTGTGTTCTTTTATTAGTAATAGCACACCTGATTTTACTATCTGTATTATCAAGATCTGTAATTTAGCTAAAAATAGAAACAGTTTGATATACAATTTAATTTAACTACTGTTTCGGCCATTTCGCAAAAAATAGAAACAGTTTCTTATGAGTGACCTCACCTGCTTATATTCAGTAGTTAGTCATTTTATTTCTGATTGATGTGTGGCATCCTGTGTTTAGAAAGGGATTTCTAAAATGATGGAAATTGATTTAGTCTGCACTTTGAAACCGTAAAATGTTTAGGGTTTAGTAATGAGAGGATTTAGTAATGCTACAACTGTACTTATGCAACTATCAATTCCCTGTTTGTTTTCGGGAAACAAGGCTTATCACCTACACGTAGTGAAGATGGACTGTTCATAGCCTCTCATCCAGGAGCTTATTAAGTGGGAGGAAATGTCATTTGTATCTTTATGTCTGCCTTCATAGAGGTTTATATGCAGAGAAGAGGTAGCTTTACATCTGAAATTTGTAGTGATGTGCCTGTATAATCTACTCAAAGTGATGTTTTATTTTACTTTAGGTTTGCTTGTGTTAAGTTTATGTTATTTTCAGTTTATAACTATAAACATGTCCTAAATATTACAAAGAAGCGTTGTTCCCATACCAACCATGCTATTTCAATTACCAGGACAATGAAAGATATGTTGTTGCTTTTTAAGTATACTCTGTATCCATTGGCTCAATGTGCCAATGTGTGTATTTTTAACGTTAACTTTTACCATCTACTTATACAGCATGCCCACTAGACGTGGATAATAGCTTCTATTTTAAAATCATTGCAGGGTGTCAGATCATTTGGTATTCTATGGCACCTTAGTAGCGCGTAGTGAGCGAGGCATACGATGGAAGAGCCTGATGGACTGTAACAGTGTCGTCGGCCGGCGGGTGTGGCTTGCCCCCACTTACTGCAGCACTGAGGGCCCAAATTCTCAGGTCTGTGGTTTTGACAAAAATAGAGCAGGTTAAAATAATGGCTGCAGGTTCATAAATGGTCAAGGAATAGGTGAAGAAGAGGAAGGACCCAAGCAACTTTGCCGAGGCAAGGTGAAAAAGAATCTTCATATACGGTGTCAGTTTCTTGGTCCCATTGTACCGTTTAGAATGGAATCTTTGCAAAAAAAAGGCTCTAGGGAACATGGAGCATAAGAGAAATTACTACACTTACTTTTCCTAATGTTTGCAGATTTGGATGAGATAATAATGATGATACAAAAAAGCAAGATGAGTGGAAGCGGCAACACATTGCTAATTGAGCTTTGACTTATATTATGAAATGTAACTAACATTCTTATGGTGATGTGAGAATCAGTACAGTAAAAAAGACTGGTTGAAGCTGGTTCTAAAAAATGCTGTGAAGCCTGTGATAAGATTCTCTTATTTGCACATATAGTGAGTTGTGTGGCAAGTGTTACTATGGATTTTCTGTGCAAACTGAATATAAATATTGTCTGACATGTGATCTTGGATATTGATGTTGTCGATACGATGGCAATGAATATAGATAGCAATGTAAAGTACTTAATATCTTAACGTTACCATATCTAATTATAAAAGCAACTTCTAATGAGTATAAGACTCAACTTTGTTCTTCCAAACATTGTAGCGGGCGCCTGATGTTCTAGTATATTGTAAAGATGGCTTCGCAGCAAAGGGCCATGTGCGACCAGTGCGGGTGTAAAAGGGTTAGAGCTTGTACGACAGACCGTCCACCCAAACAGTGACATGTGAATAAGGATCTGTTTAGCAAAGAGAGCTTCGGCTCCGGCTCGGCTCCTCACTGCATGCCACTATAACACCACTATAACTAGGAGCTAGTTTTCTTCTCCCTACCTTCCTTATCACACGACATCGGACCATGTTGCTAGGGAGCAGGAGAAGCTCAATTTGGGGGCTCCACGGTGAAGGGTCGAGATAGGGGACTAGAGGGGAGTGAATAGTCCCCTTTTAAAAACTAATGCACTTGGCTAGCAGAAACTAATGCTGAGATTAAACTTATCGGTCTAGCCAAGACTTCACCCCACTCTAGCTAAGACTCTAGATCACCTCTGCAAAAGATCCTACACAAAAAGAGTGAGGTGACAAGCCTAGCTTGAGCTCCTAATCAATTCTAATGCAGGTCACACAAACCCTAAGCACTAGTATTTTTTAAGCAAGGGTGAGCTCCTACACAATTCTAGTAAGCAAAAAGCACTAAGCACTAAGCTCACCATTGAATCTTGTGATGGATGTGACGACCTTACGCTAGCAAGGCTCAAAATTACCTAGCTACACAAGCTAAGCAAAAGTAAAACAAGCTGAATAGTTATAACTATACTACTCAAGCACAAGCACAATGTATATATGAATATAAGAACAAAGCTTGTGATGAAGATTCCCGCCTGAGTGGACACATGAGCGGACACAAGATGGGGTGATTTTTTACGAGGGTCTCGGAAGCTTGCCAACTTCCCCTACTCCTCGGTTGTCGGCCGACACCTTGGTAGTTCCACGGTTTGGCGAGATCACCGTGTGATCCACAAGCAATGGCGATGCCAAATCACGGTGGGAGCTTGTTGAGTCCCTCACTGCGGTGTGAGTCGCCAATCCCTCGAGAGAGTGCAGGTGTGAACCCACCCAGTGTGGTAGCTCAATGACCGCTCCACTAGAGTTGCTCTTCCACGATCAGCGAGGGTGAGCACGAACCTCTCACAAATCCTCCTCAGGAGCACCGCACAATCTCAATTGCGTGCTTCAGCGAGTCTAATCTCAAACCGTCTAGGTGATGGCGTCACCAAAACCCAATAGGAAATCACTTAATAGCAATCACCACCCTAGTGCCTAAATATGAATCGAATGCAATGCACTAGGTATCCCCTCTCAAATTAGCTCTAAACTTGAGTGGAATCAAATGGGCAAGTAAGTGGATCTTCAACCTCTCATCCACACCCACCGGGCTCTCACTCTCTTCTGAATCTTAGCTCAAATCATGGGAAAGAAAAGAGGAGGGGATGAAACCCTAAAGCTCACATAGAGAAAGGGAGCGGCGGCTCAACGTGTTGTTTTTACGTTGAGGCAAGGCGAAGGCCAGGGGAGGGAACCGGCTTCTTTATCCTCTCGCCCGCTCGGGTTGGTCACCAACGCGACTGGGCTCTCGGCCAGGCCAGCGAGGCGGCGGCTTACTATTGCTCTCGGGCGGCTCTCACCGCGAGGGGGCTCTCACGGTCAGGTCATAACCTTCTCTACTCACCTATGCCGGTGAAATGAAATGCCCTATAGGTTTATACCTTTGCCTTGCGCATTTCCATTCCGCCTCCTCCAAGTGTCGAAGCAACAAATGCAACAACCACGATCCATGAATGATCCATTTCATATCATGTGACGTGACCTTCTTGATTCATCGTCTTGACCACACTTGCTCTTCGCGGATTCGCGTCGGTCGTCGGCGCCAAGTCCCTCGACTTGCCCCTTCACACTTGCAACCGGTGCATCAAGCCAAAGCCTTGTCTTGATCTTCACCATCTTGGTCACATGACTCCATGTCATGTTTCATATGCAATAAAGCTCCTTCATTGTGTCATCACATGTGAACTAATCTCACATTGTATTATCTCAATCCCACACATATTAGTTCACCCTAATGTTCGATCACTCAATTACCAAAACCACAAGGGACCTTTCACACGGCTCCGGCTCTGCGGCGCTACAGGTTGAGGAGCGGGGCCGCGAGGCTTTGTTAACGCCCCTAAAATAGTGTGGCCCGATGGACCAAGACCTTGAGAGAAGCAAAAGATAAGATCGATGGACTATAAGTCTATAAAAAGACATGTAAAAGCTTTGAAATTGGACCATATCACTTCATCAAGATCAAGCCATGTTATGTTAAGAGAATATACGAAGTGGCGATAAGAGTGAAAATGGGTAGCTTCATGCTCGCACGAGAAGGGCGACCATTCTTCATCATATCGGAATGATGAAATGGGTGTGGAGGCTTCATGGGCATCACCAACATGGAGGTATAATGGAGCATTTCATTTAGATATTGGTGTTCGAGGAAGAAGTACGACAAATTTTAGGATAAATAGTCATAATATTTAAGAATACAAAAAGACGTTTTGTGTGTTGGTTATCTTCATTGGGATTGGTGTGTAGAGGAAGTAACCGTATTATTTAACAAGACAAATTCGTTTTGCATGTGTCGGTTATCTTGTGCCACTCGTGAAACCCTAACTTGCTTTTAGAGACAGAGACAGGTTGCAAGTTGAGATAAAAACTATGAAAAGGTATGGATCATCCGTGGAAGATCCATTTCGAGATACATTATCTTGTGCTAGTGTAGCTTGTAGTAATGTTTACCTTTTGTTCACTAGTGCGTGTAGGAGCTCCCTTCTACTTGGTTGTGTTCAAGGTTGCTTAAGGTTGATTGACCTAGCCAACTATACTTGTTTAAGTGAACTCTCATTAGCTGAGCATCATGTTTCTACCTTGTTTTTAGTATTTTGTTAGGGTACTTGTGAACTTAGAAAGGGAGTAATCATGGCTAGACCATTTTTTTTTTTACCAATAAATCATGGCTAGACCATTGGTTCACTTAAAGCATTTGAATTGGTTAACCTTCATGATCTAGTTTAAAATGGCTATTCAACACCCTCCGTCCGCCCACCTACTAAGCTTAGATGTGGAGAAGATGGCAACACAAAAAGATGGTGTGGTCATAGATTACGAGTCGTTCATAAACCAAAAGGATAGATTGTGTGTGTGTGTGTGTGTGTGTGTGTGTGTGTGTGGGGGGGTGTGGGGGTGTTCAAGCTAAAAGTATTCCAAAGCATGGTCAAAATATCTGAAGCTTGCATTAGAGCAGATTCAGGGGTAGTTTCAATGCACAGTAGTGCATGAGTTGGTTAAGTGAGGGAACTCATTATGTACAAGAGGTACCCTAGGAAGTAGGAAATGGTATGGTGGGAGGATGGGTGGGACCCTCCCTATTGCAAGAATTCAACGAGTTTTTAACAGCCTTAAGGTGGTGGGTGACAGTAAGTGACTGCTGACGTGTGACAAATTTGGACAGCTGGACTTTAACCTGTGGTGCTCTTTGAGAATGCTTTTTTTCACTGGGATGTCATCCAACAAAGGGCATACAAATTTCTGATTTGTGCATGACTACCCAATTGCTAGATTCAGGTTATATATAAAGGCAAATGAACCAATACCCATTTGGGACCTATGGTTTCGAAGTGTTCCCAAATTTGTTGGGAGAAGATTAGCAGAGCCCAGGGTTGTAAAGAATAAGAGGAGTCTAGAGAAAAAAGAGCTACTAGAAAAAAGCATACCAGATGCAAAGATGATGTGGGAGACTTTTGGCCACTTTAAAACTTGCAAGAACTTAGAGATGGTGAAGAAAATTGAAAGAAAAACCCCAAAAGGGGGTAAATATTTGAAAACTTAAATCAGTGAACCTGGGATGTTACTATTATTTTCTTTAACTTTTCTTTGCAATAAAAAATGAAACCAAGATGAGAAGATGACAATGAAGTTGGACCTTCTAAGGTGAAGACAATCAAAGTTCAGGACAAACACCCCCAGGAGTAGAAACCGGCCCGAAGCAGATACAGCACTATCTGGGATTTGTTTCACCTGTTCAGTTATTGCTTGAAATCGGCATAGTTCCCAGGCATTGGCTTGACACCTGCTGCATCCGTATTGCTCACTCTGCTCACCAAGGACATTTTGCTTCAATCACAAAGCAACACACCAGGATTAGGTCAAGAATGGCAGAATCTTCACCTTTCATGTTGTCCGGCCACTTTGATGAAACCACTTGTCTAAGAACAAAAGTAAAATAGCCACTCATAACTCGCAGCTCAACCCTGTCACATCACCCTTTGTTGAGCGATGATTTGCTTGCTGGTGGTGGCAGTGACAGCGAGACAGAGATGAATGCTCCTGCTCCACTCCCACCATGTCACGGCATTATCCATTGAATTGAATGCATTCATATAGTATCAGCCATAAAAAATACAGGAACATCACATACGCCTACAAGCAGACCAATGCCTCTCAAACGTATGGGTAACATATTTCAAGGAAGTTCAGAATTGCACACGTGACCTGATTCAGAATAGTGTGAATAGTTAATGTTTTTAATCCCTAGATAGTGTAATGCTCAAATCCAAAAACAACCCTAAAAATAGAACAAGCACTATGCTAGATAGGAAGGAATGAAAAATATATGTGGTACAATTAAGTATTGTACTACTAAATCCCACGATAACTCTGTTAAGATCACTATGGTACTGATCCGTAAACAGTTGCCTCCATGCCAAATGATGGCGAATGCCAGCAGTACAAAACATAGCGAATACAAACAAGTTCCAGGGGGCTGTCCGCTGGCAGCTAAGCTCTCTTCATTACAATAGCCCTAAATGTTGGTTCACAAAATATCCTTATGAGCTTACACACCTGTGAAGAAATGCAGGCAGAAGTTCAAGCAGAGCCAATCTCAGTCAAAATATAAAGACACCAACGCCCATGTCTCTTCTATTTTCTCCCACATATTTTTTTTTTTTTTGGCTGTTTCAATCCTCATTCTGTAGAATTTTCATGGCGCAAAACATACTCCCGGCTGCAGGGGAAAAAGACAGCGACAGGGTACATCAATAATAAGATTATTAGAAAGTAGAAAATCACATCTAGTACAGGTAAGCAACATGGAATATTGCCCTAGAGTAATTAACCATGTGCATAATGTCTGTCATACTTCATAATAAATACAACTATATCTCATCTCACAAAAGTTACAGACACTCAACTATGGACAACTTCATATTACATTTATCTCTCATCTGTCTATATGCCCTAAGTATATGAATGCAGTTCTAATAAATAAATAAATAAATAAGGCTCCAAAAGTTTCTTTCAAAATCCACTCCCCATTTTCGACAAAATGTAGAGCATATAGTAATAAGGTCCCCATTGACACGCAAGGTCCACTCGGCACTCAGAGGCCTCCAGAAATAATTAAACATTGACGACAAAAACCAAACCACAGCTATAAACTAGTCTCCAATATTTTGAGAGAAACAAACTCAACTATGAAAAAAATGGACCACGGTCATTATCTCTTTACTACAAAATTTGCAAACAAAAGCTAAAAAACTAAATTTGTGATAAATTTTCCTGAGAAGTGTCAGAAGTATATTGCAGCGTTTTCGAATGAAATAAATAATGTGGATTTCTCGTGAGAATGTCGGAAGAATCCCACTCCAAGTATTTCCAGCCAGTGATTTAAGTCATAACGATTCAGCGTTCTAACATTAACATGCAAAATGGCAAGATGTAAAAAAGAATGAACAAATTTCACACCTAATTACCAAAACTTAGTAAATAACATCTAGATAATAACACCTTTTCCCATTGATATAATGATAAATGGAGGTAGAATATACATATTAACCAGAAAACAATATAGCACTTCAATGGTTAACATCATAGATTCATACCTACTATTGCCAAACTTGATTAACGTCCTTTTTCAAATAGCTCATAATAGCGCCCGAGGCTCAATCGATTTCCTGCAAAAACAATGAAATTCACATAAAGAAAAGTCAAAACATGACCTGTATTTTGAAAAATATGACCCATAAGATCTGACAGATTAACACACATTACTTACATTGATGAAAGTTCCATTTGTACCTATCCCAAATCCATGAGAATAAGGCCTGTCAAACAAGATGGTATGATAAAAGCATTACTGATATAATGAAATCAGGGGAGACATTACTGATATCCCAGAGCAGAGATCACATAAAAAAACATTGCAAAAAAAAAAAGAACAATGCAGAAAACTGAGAAAACTAATAAGCATATGTAATTGCCTGGTTTCTTTGCCATCACCATCTGGTTGCTCCTTCTCCACAGAACCTGAATAATAAAACAGTGAGATTAATCTATATATGAATTCTTGATAGGAGGTCCTTCTAAATGACACACAACTCTCCTTTGTCACAGGGAGGAAGGGTTTATATACCTATATTGGAGAACTTTGCATGTTGCTTGCTGCAGGAGGGATGATCTGTGGAATGTCGCAGCTCTCCTTTCTCTTCAGGTAGCAGGTCAACCAATGAATATACAGTGGTTCTAATTCAATCCAGATATATCATAACAAACATTCAAGCACAGAGAAGTGCAAAACAGAAGCATAGAATCACAAAGAACCATGTCATTTTCCACATTCTCCATCCAATTATAAGCTCTTAAAATATGGTTTTAAGGGTTCCCACACCATTGGAGAGGCAAGCTTATTCATAATCTTCCGTGTTCTACTCCATCTGTTTCAAATTGTAAAATTGTTTTGGCTTTTCTTACATAGCTTTTGCTATCCACCCTATCATATATGCTATCTTCGATACATAGTAAAAACTATGCATATCTAAAAAAGCCAAAATGACTTGCATTTTTGGAGGTCTGTGTTACGATTGATTTTTGACTTCCAGGGTACAGCCTATAACAATCCCAAAAATAGAATGATCCAAAGTCATGCAGGAACCTGAATAAACAGGGTCACATACAAATGAGGACTTTTGCGTGGTGGTTGACTGAATATAGTTTGCTGATAACATGTAGGTATGGTTGCCATTTCTCTTAAAATTAGCACTAAAATGTTCAAAGGTAAGTCACTCTGATTTCTGTTAATTTCATTCCAATTCAAAAACAAATAATGAAGAGATGTCTGTTGAACCGATGCTCGTACAGGTATTACTACCAAATCTTTATTATTTCACACAAAACCAATAAGCTAACAAGCAGTATCTTGACCGGATATGGCACATGAGACTTCAAAGAGCCCTTTCCTGATCCCAGGAAGAGAAAAAATAATTACTAATTCAAAGTGAGCTTATATTGTCATAATGTCATTTACTCCACAGGTCCATAGGTTTTTCATGTGCCCCTATTTAAATGGATTATCAAGTGTAAAAAGAAATTTCCAAGTTTTCAACCATCACTAGTATACAGTTTCTCTTCTGTTACACATGTCTTTTGCCATGTTCATTCAATTGAACTAAACACCAACTTTCCCTGCTATCCCTAGAAAGTCCACAAGTAGATGAGTGCCATGCTTTCAAGTTTGAAGCGATAATAGACATGAGATGTTAGTGAATGTGGTTCCAGATTTTTTGCAGCAATGCAACATGGTGCAGGATTGGGATGAAGGGTATAATTTTTGTTGGTGCAGCTACTGGGTTGAACCAGGGAGAGCTATATAAACACCATATGTCACTAAATGCCTAAATGTAAGTTTGCTCCCTCTACCTGTTTTAGAAAAAACATGAGAACTGATCGAAACCATGACATAAGAAAACAAAATAATACATGGAGTAAAGTAGAGAACAACTACCATTTAGTGGTTCACCGTATTTAAATACAAAGCCTCCATCTAATCTCTGACTTTCGAGCCTCTGGTGGTTCTGAATATAATAGATTTACACCACTCCTGCCAAAATAAGAAGAGTTTACTGTTACCAAAGTCCAAATCACCAATCTTATCTAAATGAAAGCTTTGAGTAATAACAAACTATAATCAGTAAGATTAAGAAATGACACAAAATCTGACAAGAACATTATTTAACAGCTTGGGATTAAAAATAGGGGTAATTTTGATTTTGATAAATTCTAACAGTGGGGGCTTTTGCTGTTGTTCTTTTTTTCATAAAAAGATAGGATAATCCACCCAGCCCACTTGAGAGGCTAATCCACTACCCCACTTTAGTAATTAGACGAACATAATACAGTGATCTGTCAATGGATATGGAATAAAAACTCCATAGCAATCAGCACATTAACAAAATGCTAGATACAGTTCTTTACAAATCATATTATATGCTAGGATTTTGCGTGTTCTTTACAAAATCATATGAGATATTAGATGAGGCATGGGCATACTCATCGACAAGAGAACAGGATTAAAAATGCACATCTACACCTCTATGGGGATTTAGTTTTTTTTCCTGTTAGATCTGTCTTTTGGATTGGTCATAGGCAAAAAAAAAATAGTTTTTTTTTTTTCCTGTTAGATCTGTCTTTTGGATTGGTATACAAAAAAAAATAGGTTTGCAGCGAATGACTAAACTGCCACTCTCCCTGTCAAAGCAATGCGGGCACCACATGTCATATTCTTCTTCCTCTTGCCATCTTCCATTGCTGAAGAACAGCATTTGCCACCAATCAATCGCGGGCGGCAGCTTGCGGCTGGGGGCTCGCGGCCTCGTCGGTGGCAAACGCAGCTCGCTGGCCAGGGCGGTGGCGAGAGCGGCGAGCTTGTGTAGCAGCAGCACGCGGCGGCCTGGACGGTGGCGAGCACACCGAGCGATAGGAGCAGCACACGACCGGGGAGCTCGTCGATGAAGGCCGGGATGTCGAACCAGCAGGGGGAGACCGCCGGCAGCCTCAACCGCCCCAAACCCCTAGGCCATCAGGCCGAAGGGGAAGGCGCCAGTCGGAGGGGACCTGAGCGGACAGATGGCCTGGGCGAGCGGAGTGGCTGGCGCCGGGCGGCCACCGGCAAGGGGCGGTGACGGCGTTGTGACTCGGCCACCGGCAGTGTGGTCACGACGGGAAACAGGATGCCGTCCGTGTCCGGCTTCAGAAAAGATAAGGAGGCAGGGTCATTTTGGTCATTTTCGATGTCCCAAAGAGTGATAGAAAATATTCGGAAAAATAGATAAAATAAGGAAATCTAAAGAAATCCCTTGAATTTTTCGAGTCTGGGCGTCAAATTTTGAAGGTAGACAAATTTGATGTCAAATATTGAAATTTTTCAAGCGGACGGGTAGGGCGGTTGGTGCCATGGCATTGTGGAGGCGGGAGGCGGCGGAGGGTGGTTAGCGACCTTGTTTTACGGGTGTCCTTCCGTCCTAAAATAGATGCGGCTATAGAAAAAATACGTTCGGTTAAAATTTTTCAACTTTTAACGAGGTTTGTACAAAAAATACATGCAATATTTAAATCTCTAAATAAATTTGTTAAAAAATTAGACTTAAAAAATCTTTTTCAATGATACTAATTATTTAAATATAAATATTTGCATATTTTAATATATTGAAATGATTGACTCTTAGGTGAAACTTGAGAATGACATCTATTTTAGGACGGAGGGGAGTATTTGGTTGGGTTTTTATCTCTCTTTTGCTTTTGTGAAAAGCCAACCAAAAATCTCTAAAGTAATAACAGCTTTCACTCAAAAATAGCTTTCACACTACTACAAACTAAAAAAACAGCCCTTCCCCTCCTTTTTAGCTGCTTGGGCTAATTACCACTTTGCCACTGTTAATAATGCGTACAGTTTTGATTCTTTTTTTACATTCCGTCGCGGCGTCTTCTATTGCGGTCGCTCTCGGCTTGGCCGGCGGCTTCCGTGACTCCTCTTACGGGTCGGTGACCCTCTGGCCAGCCGGATCCTCCCCTCCCCCGGTGGCGACCTACCACTGTCGTAGCGAGCTCCATGGCCCAGCGGGCTTCCATGGCCGCGGGCAACAGGAAATCGACGACCCCTTTCCCGTCTTGGCGGTGGATGAGCACCTCGCCTTTCCCGCGGCACGGTGGGGCCTGGCCAAGTGCGGTGTATCCCTCCCTCGTCGGTCATCATGCTGCGGTGTATCCTCGTCGTCATCATGCTCCGGCGATAAGCGCGTGCTACCGCCGCGTGCTTCATCCTATCTGGCGGTGAGACCCGAGAGGAGGAGGAAGAAGGCGGGGTGTGTGCATGACATGTGGGCCCACTTGTAAGGTGAGTGAAATTTTTCTAAAAAGCCATAACAACTCAACCAAACGGGCTTCCAACTATTGCTGCGGCTTTGGCGAAAAGCTACTTTAAAAAAGCCACAACCGGCCACTGTTTTTCTCAAAAGCGTAGCCCAACAAACACATCTGTTTTTTCCAAAAGCATGGCGTTAGACTTTTGGAAAAGCAACTACTGGCTATGGCTTTGTTTCACTTGTTCAATTCTCGCTTGAAATCGGCGTAGCGTTCATCAGGCATTGGCATGACACCTGCTGCAACCGTATTGCACACTGCTGCTCACCTAGGACAATTTTGCGTTCAAATCACAGCTGCGTCAACCACAAAGCAAGGACAATTTTGCGTTCAAATCTCACAATTCACAAAAGCAACACATCATCAGGACGAGGTCAAGATAATGACAGAATGCTCACTTTCATGTTACGGCCACTTTGATGAAACCACTTGTCTAAGAATAAACCAACCCTTCGCCTTCACCTTCCGCTGGCCATCAAGCACTCAAGCTCAAGCTTGACCCTGTCACATCACACTTCATTGAGCGATGGTTTGCTTGGTGGCGGTGCCAGGGGAGCTCTGGGTGTGTTCACCTCCCATCCATCAACCCAAAAAGTCTACGGTCGTCTCGTCACATCAAATCTTTTTAATGCATACATGTAATTAAATATAAATAAATAGAAAAATAGAAAAACTAATTGCAATCTTTTGCCAAAAAAAAGTCACATCAAATCTTTTAAGTCTAGTTAGTCTATGGTAGGGTAATATTTACCAAATACAAACGAAAAATACTACGCCAAATGTTGAACAGTACCCAAACTCAAAATATTTCACCAACTAAACACTGCTGTTCGAGTCCACCATGTCAGGGCATTATCCATTGAATTGAATGCATTCATATAATTTCGGCCATAAAAAATACAGGGACATTACATACGTATAGAGTAGCATATTTCAAGAAAGTTGAGAATCGCATGACCTGATTCAGAATAGGTGAATAGTAAATGGTTTTTAATTTGTAGATATTACAATGGCTCCAATCAAACAATCCTAAAATTGAACAAGCAGCATGACAGATAGGGAAGGTGAAAAGATGTGCTACAGTTTAAATTATTGTACTACTAAATCAACGATTAACTCATTAAGATCACTATGATACTTATCCATAAACAGCTGCAACTGATGCCAAATGATGTGAATGCCAGCGGTACAAAACATGCTTGAATACAAGTTCCAGCCTTCCAGGGCTATCTGCTACATAGCTCTCTTCATTACAATAGCCCTACACACAAAATATCCTTATATAGGCTTAAACACCAGTGAAGAAATCACAGGCAGAAGTACAAGCCGACCAATCTCCAGTCCAAAAACAAAAAAGACACACACCGCCCCATGTCTGCTGTATTTTCTCCTACATCAAAATAATTGGCCGTTTCAATCCTCATCCTGCAGAATTTTCATGGAGCAAAACATACTCCCGGCTGCAGGGGAAAAAAAGACAATGACAGGTACATCAGCAAAAGTTATTAGAAATGTTATGGAAATAGAAAATCACATCTTGTAAAGGTTATGGCTAGTACCCCCTCCGTTTCAAACTATAAGACGTTTTGGCTTTTCTAGATACATTTCTTTTGCTATGCACCTAGTTATACACAATGTCTAGATACATAGTAAAAGAAATGTATCTACAAAAGCCAAAACGTCTTATATTTTGGAATGGAGGTAATAGTAATTAACCATGAGCATAGTCTGTCATACTGCATAATACAACCATACCTCATCTCACAAAAGTTACAGACACTCAAATATGCACAACTTCGTATTACAATTTGCCAAAAATATGTCGTTCCACCAACTTCATAATACATTTTATCTCTCATCTGCCTATTGTGCCCTAAGTATATGAATGCTGTTCTAACAAAATAAATATGCCTCCAAAGTTTCTTTCAAAAATCCACTCCTCCCCAGCATACTTTTTTCCCCACCACAGTTGAAGCCAAATTTCATTACTATAAAGCAACAAAATTACAAGAGTTTGACAAAATGTAGAGAATATAGTAATTAATAAAGGTCCCCTTTGACAACCACTCGGAGAGACCTCCAGAAACCAATTAAACATCGGCGACAAAACCAGACAACAAGCAATCTTCGCAGCATACTTAAAGAGAGAAACAACTCAAGTACGAGAAAAAAAAATGGACTGTTTTCATTTTTCTTGATACAAAATTTGCAAACCAAAAGCTAAAAAAACAACATTTATGTTAACTTTTCCTGAGAAGTGTCAGAAGTATATTGGTAGTGTTTCGATTGGAGAAATGGCGCTGTCTCTCGTGAGAATCGGAAGAATCGACTCCAAGCAGTATTTCCAGCCAGTGATTCAGAATCAGAACGATTCAGTGTTCTAACGTTAACATGCAAAATGGCAAGATGCGGCTGGTTTTGCATACATTCTCCAGCGATGCGCTTCCTACTTCTTGATTTTTTTTTTCTGTTAATCATTTTTTAGTGCAACTAGTTAAAATCATTTTCTATATGGTGCGGAAGGTCCTTTTTCTATATGCTCTACCGCCTGTAACCGGAAGGTCCTGGGTTCGAGTCCCAGCCTCCGCATATGGTGCGGGTAAGGCTTGCGCTAAAATACCCTTCCCTAGACCCGCGCAGTGTGGGGAGCCTACGGCATTGGGTGCGCCCTTTTTCTATGAAGATTCTGGTTCATCATCCCAAACGCTTTGATCCAAAGCTTTTTATCAGGATTCAGATCCGTACCAAACACAGCCTAATACAATATAGGTGTGAAGAAGTATAACAAGGTGCAAAATGAATGAACAAATTTCACAACTAATTACCTAAACTTAGTAAAATAACATCTAGATATAACACTTTTTCCCATTGATGTAATGATAGATGGAGGCAGAATATACATCTACTGATTCTATTCACATATTAACCAGAAAATCAATATAGCACTTCAGTGGTTAACATCATACCTACTACTGCCAAACTTGATTGTGTCCTTTTCAAATAGCTCATAATAGCGCCTAGGCTCAATGCGCGATTTCCCTGAAAAAAAAAAAAATGAAATTCACATAAAAGAAGAGTCAAAACATGACCCTCAGATCTAATAGATTAACACACATTACTTACATTGATGAAAGTTCCATTTGTACTATCAAGATCCATGAGATAAGGCCTGACAAACAAGACAAACAAGATGGTATGATAAAGCGTTACTGATATAGTGAAATCAGGGAAGGCATTACTGATATCCCAGAACAGATATCACATAAAAAAAACAAGAACCATGCAGAAAAACTAAAAAGCATATGTAATTACCTGACTTTCTTTGCCATCATGCCATCTGGTTGCTCCTTCTCCACGAGCCTGAATAGAAAAACAGTGAAGTTATTCCTATATGAATTCTTGATAGAGGTCCTTCTAAATTGGCACACAGCTCTCCTTGGTCATATAGGGAGGGAGCAGGAGTTTAGCATACCTATATTGGAGAACTGCATGTTGCTTGCTGCAGGAGGGATGATCTGTGTTGACGTCTGCAACTCTCCTTTCTCTTCCAAAAGGTAGCAGGTCATCCGATGAACATACAGTGGATCTGTTCAATCAGATATATCATAACAAACATTTTCAAGCACAGAAAGTGCAAAACAGAAGCATAGAATCACAAAAAGAACCATATCATTTTTTCCACATTCTCCACATCAATTCTAAGCTCTTAAAATATGGTTTTCAGGGTTCCCACACCATTGGGAAAGGCAAGCTGATTCATACTGTTCTGTGTTATACTCCATCTGCTCCAAATTGTAAGTTGTTTTGGCTTTTCTAGGTACATAGCTTTTGCTATCCAGCTATGTATATGCAGTCTTAGATACATAGCAAAAGCTACGCATATATAAAAAACCAAAGCGACTTGCACTTTGGGACAGAGGGATTACGTGATTTTTGAGCTTCAGGCACAAAAAGACGGCCTATAGTGGTATCCAAAAAAAAAAAAAAATAGAATAGAATGATGCAAAGTCAGGCAGAACCTGAATAGACAGATGTCACATACAAATGAGGACTTTTAACAGGTGGTTGACTGAATATCAGTGCTCAAATATAGTTTGCTTTTTAACATGTAGGTTGTCGTTTCTTTTAAATTAGCAAACGATATATTTTCAAAGGTAAGTCAAATAAGTTCTGTTAATTCATTCCAATTCAAAACAAATATGATGAGACGTCTGTTGTGAACTGATGCTTGTACAGTACTACAAATTTTTATTATTTCACAAAACCAATAAGCTAATAAGCAGTATTTTGACGGATATGGCACATGAGACTTCAAAGAGCCCTTTCTTGATATCCCAGGAAGAGAAAACTAATTGCACTAATTCAAACTAGGCTTATGTTGTCATAATGTCATTTACTCCACATGTCCACAGGTTTGCATGTGCCCTATTTAAATGGATTATCAAGTGTAAAGAAATTTCTGCCATCACTAGTATAGTTTTTCTTCTGTTACAACTGTCTCTTGCCATGTTCATTCAATTGCAATAAACATCAATTTTCCGGCTATCTTAGAAGTTCACAAGTAGATGAGTGCCATGTTTTCAAGTTTGTAGCGACAATAGACATGAGATGTAGGTTAATTCTGTTTCCAGGATTTTGCAGCAATGCACCGTGGTGTAGGATTGGGATGAAGGTGATAATTTTTTTTGTTGGTGTAGCTACTGGGTTGAACCAGGAGACATAGCTAAATAACGCCATATGTCACTAAATGCCTAAATGTATGTTTTGTTCCTTCTACCTGTTTTTTAAAAAACATTGAACTGATAGAAACCATGACATAAGAAAACAATGGGAGTAAACAAGTAGAGAACTACCATTCAGTGGTTCACCGTCTTTAAATACATAAAACCTCCATCTAATATCTGACTTTCGAGCCTCTGGGGGTTCTGAATATAATAGATTTACACCTGAAGTAGGAACAAAGTGTTATCTCCAAAGATAACAGACAAACATTATTTGCTGCATATAATTAATGGTTTTATCACTACAACAATTGTACACCTATGTTCACATATAAAAATACTAAAGATACAAGAGCTTCAGATAAGCACCTGCAACTCTGTTGGTCTCCTCGGCAAGCTTTCCAGACAATTCAAAGGATGGCTTTTGCTGCAAAGCAGGGGGGAGGGGTTCAGATCTCAATACACAGCAACTGACAATTATTTAAAGCAAGGGAAACAAACATCACGTGAATGGGGAAGTTTCAGTATTTTTCAGATAGATAAATTGCTATAATCATCATGTACAATATTCATCATGGATCATGCACCACCTTTTCTTTTGCTTCAAGAGCTTCTGCGGTTGCATTCATTCTTGCCAAAGCATCAGGATCTCCCGCTCCTGACCAAAATAAGAAGAGTTTACTGTTACCGAGTCCAAATCACCAATCTAATCTAAAAGTGAGAAGGCTGAGAGTAATAACACACTACAATCAGTAAGATTAAGAAATGACACAAAAGCTTCAAAATCTGACAGAACATTATTTAACAGCAGAATTAAAAAAAATAGGGTTATTTTGGTGCAGTAAATTCCTAACAGTGGGGGCTTCCCCTGCTGTTGTTCTTTTCAAAAAAAAAAATGATAATCCACCAAGCCCACTTGAGGCTAATCCACTACTCCACTTTAGTAACTAGGCGAACATAATACAGTGATCTGTCAATGGATATGGCATAAACAGTCCATAGCAATCAGCGCATTAACAAAATGAATGCAACATATGCTAGGGTTTACTTGTTCTTTTCCAAATCATATGAGAGATTAGATGGAGGCATGGTCATACTCATAGGATTAAAAAATGTACATCTACACCTCTAATAGGATCTAGTTTTTTTCCTGGTAGAGCTCTCTTTGCCATGGTCATAGCCAAAAAAACAAAATTGTACATATACAAAATAAGGTTTGCAGCGAATGATGCTTCTAATAAGGATTTAATTTGTATTACAGGAAACAAGAGAGGTTAGTTTTGAGCACTGACCGGGCTGCTTCACCTCCTCTAGAGTTAATGTCCTGAAATAAAACATAATGATGTTAGATTGCAGTTTACAGGTACCAATATGATTGATACAACTGAGAGATCCTATATGTATAGTGCATGCATGAGAAATGGGTTAGGGCTGCAGATTTCAGAATTCCACAATTAGTAGTAAAAAACCCATGGGATTGGAAATAATTCATTCACCCAATAGTTATTTGGTGGAGACTATCAACTTACCAGTAGCCAGTAGCAGGAATGTAGGAAACATTCATGAAACAAAAGTACGCTAAGCCATGTACATAAGGAGAAATGGACAGATTTAAAGCGAAGGGTAAGATTTCACAAGAACCTCGGTACGTGCTGCACTTCTGGGCACCCTCGGTGATGGATGGGATTCATGCCTGCCCCGATGCCTGTGCTCTTCTGGAGACACTGAGCGACCATGCCTGGACGACCTTCCTGATCCCCATTGCTCTCATGATCTGTTGGTTTCTCTCTTGTAGAATCCTTTCTGTCATTACGAACCACCCTTTGCTCCCTTGAAGAAGCAGATTTCCGGTCATCCCGATTAAGCCTTCCATGCCTATCATCATCCCGGCTCGACAATGTCTCCTTTGAAGCACCAGACTTGTCATCCCTCCCAACCCTCCTCTCCCTAGAATGATCCTTCCCATCATCTCGATCAGAATTCTTGTCTTTTGCAGTACCTCTTGTATCCTCTCGATCTGACTTCCTATCTCTAGATGCATCCCTCCCTTCATCATGCTCCCTGTGCTTGCCCCGTGATTCCCTCTCTTCCCTGTGAGAGGACTTGCGGCAATCACCATTTGTTACCTGCATTGCCTCCCGATCCACCTTCCTGTCTCTTGAAGCATCCTTCTCCTCATCATGCTCCCTCTGACTGGCCTTCCGGTGGTCACTGCCAGTAACCTCCCGCTCACCCTGGGCTCTCCTCAGCCTCTTGGTGCGCGGCGAGGGCGACCCTAGAGACGTGCCGCCTAGCAGGTGAGGGTGATCGTGACTGCTCCTGCATATGTTTCGGCGACCTGACCCGCTGGTCCTTGGCCTTGTCCCTGGGAGGCGACCTGACCTTAGCAGGAGACTGCGGCGACTTGACACGCTCCTTCACCTTCTCCCTCGGAGGCGACCTCTCCCTGTCCCTGTGCGACGCACTTGACTTGGCAGGAGACCGTGCCCTAGCAGGCGAACCCTTCCTCCGCTCTGGGGAACTCCGCCTGCGTGGAGGCGTTCCCCTCCGCTCCGTGTCCCGGGCTGGGGAACGCGATCTCCGCGTGTGCTCCTCCCTCCGCCGCTCCACCGCCGAAGCCATTGCTGACCTGGAGCAACACATTTTAAACACTGTTAGAGTGTTGATTCAGGACGCGAGGAAAGCACCGGACCCGGCATTCGTGCGAAGCGAGGGACGGAGGGGAACCTACCGGAGATGGGGAGGCCGAATGGGTCTAGATGCTACCTCCCCACCGCGGGCGGCGGCGGCGGCGCTCTGCGCCGGCTGATTTTTCTGCTTCAATCGCCTCAATCGTGGAGATGATGATGATGCCTGGATGGATCGAGATGTTCGATGGGGAGGAAAGACTCAGAGAGGAGAGACGAGGAATAGCCCATGTAGTCTGCTGGCTGCTGTTTTTTTTTGGGCCGATGTGGCAAACAGTATTTAGGGCCCGTTTGTTTGAGCTCTGATTTTTAGCTAGTTGTTGCTCAAAAAAAAAAAAAAAAAAAAAAACTAGCTGTTTAGATTAAAACTTGTTTTTTTTTTCAGCTTTCGGCTGCTATTTTTTTATTTGTTCTTTTTAATAAATTTTGAGTTCTTCGGCACACCAAAATCCAAAATTCATTTTTTTCATAAGCTAGCTTTCTATTTTTCAAAAAACAACTCAAAAGTTAGACTATTTTGTTTTAGGGGGTGTGTGTGGATTCTTGGAAGACTAGTGCTCTAGGGACTATTGGTCCCTTTTTTAGTCCCCATGTTATTATGTTTGGTAAGTTAAGGATTAAAATTTAGTCTCTGAGGAACCAAACAGAGCCTTAGTAAAACTTTTGGCTTTTTAACTGACAGAAACAAAAGGGCCTTAGCACGGCGACAAATATAGCCCCATTTGGAAGGAACCACTCTGGCTGAAGATCACATGACAAATCACAAGCATTGAACAAAACTTAGTAGATTGAAATATGGTGCAATACATCCAGAAAGTAACTGGGTAAAAAGTAGTACCCCTCATTGAGCAATGTATCTCCGAAATCTTGTACCATTAAACCAAGAATTAGCGACATAGCACAACCAGAATTCATTGTGGTAGCCATTCAAAATTTGCAGCTCTGTTCATCTCAACAGGTCCATCAGTTTTAGACCCATACAAGCGATGCAAAGAAAATACCTAAACAAATGTTTCAGTGTGAAGGTAAGGATTGCATTTCTGTCATTGGGCCAGGATGTAAGTATGCTTACTAGATGGTAAGTGTTTACATATGATAACTACAAAATCTGTAAGAATCAAAGCTCGCTATGCGGATCTTTTAAATCCAGAAAAGAATGAAGACACTGCAGTTCAATAGTTCATGAACCCAATAAGCGAACAACTCTGCACATATGACATCTCATCATGTTTGCCTTCAAGGTGAGGGCCTGTCATTTCAGTGATAGAATCCACGCTTGAATCTTGTGTATCCAGTCTCTGCTAAGATAGTACAACAGCCAGATGGCACTAGAGTCTCCAGGTGGGAAGTTTATATGTATAATCATGTGAAAAATGTGACAACGTCTCTCGTATATCCCCTAACTATTAACATGCGTGGGACATTCTCTACAAGCAAATCCATGTACTCCATGTAGAAATATGATGGATGATTTAATGGTGGTGGTGGAAGGCTCACAAGAACTACAGCTGCCATTCTGGAGTACCTGAGTATCGTGGAGTTCAACTTCAACATTGTGTAAAGGAATTTATCAACCTTCTGTTCATTGACAACAACTTGCCTCCCATTCTCCATTAGTGGCTGCCTTTCTCTTTGAGCAGTTTCCTTCATCTCGTCGAGGTATGTTCTGATCCTTTGCTGTGCACTTGTGTAAGCCTCATGGGAGTTATCCTGCTGAGCACCACTACTGCTGCTCTCCATGTGTGATTCCCATGATTTCATAGTGACAACAATGACCTCAGCTTGCATCCTAAGATCATACAAGAACTTTTTTTGACATCAGCCTTCAGCTCCTCTGCGTCGGTATCCTCTTCAGATATGCAGAAGACTTGGATCTTACAGCTCTCAAAACTCTCCTTTGTCAGCAGAAGCTGAGACAGAAGAAGCATCAATCCTCCATCTCTTACAATCCAGTAGAGGTCAATAGTCCCATACTGTCGCTGGTACTCATTAGGCCACTCATCGAGTCCCTTCACAATGACTACTGCCTTGTTAGCAATAATGCAATCATTTATTATGCTGACAAATGTTGACGGTATCTGTGTCAAATTCTCACGCCGCCAGATCTCAGGGTACCGCATCACAACAATGTTTGGCTTCAAGTTTCCTAGGCCCATTGTCTGCACAATGCTACGGAAGCCATCAGACATAGTAGGAGCTACAATGATCTCTGCAACACCCTCACAGCGTTTGTAGTCAATGTAAGCATCCAGTTGGCGGCAGGCAGTCTTTGCATCCTCAGCTAGTTCATGGTAATCACCATCAATTATCGAGACAAAAATGGACATACCACGGCCCTTCTTCTTCATACAATTAGCGAAGTCTGCAAGTTTTGGATGACAAGGAACATTTTCTGGAAGTTTACCCCATGGACGGCAGAATATCAGAGGAATGGGGTACCAATTCTTAGGATGCACTTGGTTTGCTGCAGAAATGACGAAAAGTTACATAATTGTAAAAAGTATGATTATGTATTTGCAAAGCAGATAGTCAGTCGTACCTCCAAGTGATCTGAGACTCCGGAGTGCCAATTGAAAGTATGCACTCTTGAACCCATCTCCCCAGTCTCCAGCCTTCCCTTTTATGCTCACATAGTAATAGATGAGGCTTGCAAGGGCAAGGGAGACAACAGTGAAAGACCAGGAGATCAGAAACATAATCACTGAAATTGATACAAAGGTTCATGTCAGCACTTATAATGATAAATGCATTTTTGGCTGTTCCGCTTAGATATTTGCTATTGTAAAACATGATAAATAATACTTAAGTATAGGTGAAGTTAAGGTGGTTAGATTAAAAACAATTGAAGTGGACAAAGTCTAAAGCCAAGAACCTAACTCAAGTATCAATTGTTCATGCTGAACATCATGATAAACAAAAATAAAATGGTAAAAGTGTTAAGAACCATACCAACACAGAACAATGCACCAACAAGTGAAAGGCTCCAATGGTGAAATTTCCATCTAGGGCGCCAGCTAGGAGCATCAAGGAGATCAAGCAGAAAGCATGACAGGTTCACGCCGGCATAGCACAGAAGGAAAAACATTGTGATAGTGGGTGTAATCAAATCCAAGTTTCCAATAACAACACAGCAAATACAGATGAAAGCCGTGAATAAAGTGGCCGCATGCGGTTCAGATCCCTCAGAAACTTTGAAGTAATTAAGAACAGGAAGAATGTCATCATTTGCAATTGCTGCAAGCAACCTTGGAGCCCCAGTTAAACTCTGCAGTGCTGCACCTAAGGTGGACAGAATAATACCAATGTAAATCACTGCAGGAGCAGGCCAAGCCACTGTAGCAGTAAGAAGCCTGCAAGTGGTTAAGGATATTTATGAGATAACCGCACAAGCAAGAAGACACTGTAACAGCTGGCGTAAGCCTTAGAATGTTGTTCTAAGACAATAACTGATAAGGTAAAAATAAATCAAAGACTTAGTTAAGGTTATACAAAGCAACACAGTATTTTTAGCCATTAAGACTATCTGCCACAATAATATAGACATCAATCTTATAAAGTAGATTAGTAAGAGACCATCTGCTGGCATTTATTCATAGTAGATCCAGATGCAAAATGGTAATTGCAGAGCATTCTGATCGTAAAATTATGGAGTACATATCCTAAAACAGGATCTATATAACAGTAAACAATCATAACAGTAACCAACAATTAGCTAACAAAGAAATAGTTTGTGTCCACTTCATAGACAACCAGAAGCAAGTGATGGATGCAAGAACATGAATCATTTTCTCTACTGTTACGAAACTTGAAAACAACGTGACAATAATATGCCTTTGACCATAAAATCATGTTGACCTTTAGCCATAAAATCATGTCGGCTTGAACTTGATGAAAGAACTAGTACATATGCTCTAATGGCGTCATGAACTATAAAGCTAGATTTATTAAGCCCTTAAGACAATTATCAGCAATTGGCACAAGAACTTGTATGCAGTACTAAAAGGCAGATACCTATCAGTTAGAAGCTCCTCCCGTGTGGCCAAGGCTCCAAATAGAAGCACAGAGAACAGGTACATAGCAGTTGTTGTAAGAGTTGCAGATAATGTGCCAACTGGTATTGAACGCTGTGTATCTTTCAGTGAAGCAGATCGGTTTGAGCCAGCCATAATTCCAGTGACTGCTGGGAAGAAGAGACCTACCAAAGCACTGAAAGATTGATACAAAAAAATAAAAATTGTTAGCACAATACAATTTCACATACATAAGGTAAAATGCCGTGCATTTAAAAATGCAGCAAAAAGAGTCATATCCCTAATAGCTTGAAATCTCTAAACCTTGTCACAGTTAATCTAGTTCCAACAGGCTTTGTACATAGGGCAGATGGAATTCACTAAACAAGTGGATATGAACAGGGTGAGCTTTTTTCTGGTAATAAACCATCATGCCATTCTGTTTAACCTATAAATTTTTCTAGTTCTGAGAAATTAGTGTTAATTTTGATGGCCCATGGTTCCTAAAAATGTGCCACCAGGCCCTGTGGTTACCAGAAACAGGACAAACCAGGTCAGCATGTACCATGTGATAAATCACAAAGAATTTGGGATCTCAAATGATTGCATCAATTACAGAGATAATTCAGAACTTCATAAACTTTTTAGAGTCTAACAAGTTTGCATAACACACTGTTTATAAAGGAAATAAAAACTTTTTGCGAGAAAAACACATGTCCCAGCCATTATAAACCTTTGCAGGAAATCACCTAATATGGGATCTTTTTTGAACTCAAGATGACTATTTTCTAGGAACAGGACACTGTTACAAACCAACCATCTTCACATTCAACACCATGATGGCACAGTACTGTGTCCACAGTGTGCTTAAGAATGCTGGTTGTAGCTCTTCACAACCAAAACCAAGCTATGCAACAGGAAAATGGTACAAAGGCACCGAGGCGTGCATAGGATAATTGAATAGCAAACGAATCTCTCTGCATAGGCAGTAAACCAGGGGGTGGGTGGCATATTTGGCCCAACTAAAGAAATGCGATCAACATGTTCGTTCCAAATGTTCGCCTCTGTCTAAATTACAGCAACATTGAAGAAAACGATTGGTGCCATTGGCAACATTGCTCAAAGTAAACCAAACTCTAGGAGAGCATGCTCAAGTTACTTCCATATTTTTATGGATAAAGAAGATTTTTTTCAATTTTGAAATAGGAAAAACTTACTTGAAATCCCAAAATATTGATCCACTTGGATCAGGAACGCCAGCATTGTTTGTCCGTTGATAATCTTCACCCCAATTATCTTTCAATGTGGTTATACTCAACCCAGTGATTCCCTCTACATCAGTCAACAGTAAAATTCAGCACATGGAGATGACAACATAATCTGAAAGTCAAAAATCAGGGTACATACTTGGAGCATTATGCCTTGGTGCAATGAAGACGCCAAGATAGATGCACAGCAAGGAAAACAGGACTGGTATTAAGAAAGCAGGTGCAACCTTGTTGATGATTTTGACACCACCAAACACAATAAAACACAGCAGTATGGTCACAATAACACCATACACTTGAAGATCATGCAAACTGGGTGTAGATATAGTTGACGTGCCAGCAGTTTCTGTACCATTCACTAATGTATTATTGACAACTGTTACACTCTCTGCATTTTGAAACAGATACAGATTAGTCCACACAAAAATCAGAAACAGGTACAAGTTAGTCCAATCAGAATCAGAATTAGAAGTTATGTAAAGCAACAAAAAAAAACTTTCATCACTTCTTTTATTTCTCTCTTATCTATCAAACTAACTAGCTAACTTTGCTCACTGTTGCATGTCATCAGTGATCGACAGAGAAGGGCTTGGTCATGACTGTGAAGTAGCCAGAAGGCTCTTTTGTGACTGCCATGACAGGTTGGCAGCCATCAATATATTTGCTTTCATGCATGCACCTAACAGAGAAATATGGTGCTAAATCATACATGATAATATATGCATGCATCTTTTTATAAGTGTCTTTTCAAGTAACCCCTTCATTTCTTCCACAAGGAGTATCCTGTCTACACAACAATTAAGGTGCTTATAACATCAGGAATACAGGCACCAGGAAATATAAACATTACGACCTTGTGCTAATGTCTTGAAAAGAAAATAGAATAGTGTGGGTGAATTGTTAATGAAGACTAAATATAGGTCTATATGACCCAGCCCATGAGGCTTACAAGGATCTCTCCTCTATATATATCCAACTCCACTTGAGGAGTGGTTATGCTCTAGACATCCAAGGTTCATAACATGAATATCCAATAAATATGCTGAGAGAATGTAAAAGAGGCTAAACAAGAGAAAGTATCACTGAAACGGAAATGGTGTGACACCCAAGGGGGCTGTGGCACACTCTATGTCAGCCATTGCATGTGATTACCCTCGTCAACTTTAATGAAAGACAAGTTAACGGTGTCAAAAATATTTACATCAGATGGAACTGGATGTATATCGGATTTCCATGTAGTAGCAGATGATGTAGTGTTGCAGATTGGTGTATACCTGGTCTTTTTTAGTATAACTTTGTATTCCAGATCACTTTATGCTTTAATTAATGTATTACAAAGCTCCACTTTATGGTTTCCATATTATTGGGCCTTACTGAATTATATGTTCCTTATAGCCATCATGTTATCTATATATGGAACACAGGTACCATGGTGTGCAACTAAAAATTATGGAACTATACCATGAGTAGTTCAACAGAGAAGAATGAATTCCATACAAAAAAACATAAACACATCATTTTGATTCACAACAGTTATACAAGTACATATTTCATTTTTACTGGACTGCCCAGCCGTCTGCTGCTGTTAGTGTCTGTTTGAGCAGCTTTTCAGAATTCAATCCACAGTGTGGATAAGCAGGGCACCAGCCCACCAGGGTGCCAAATGCATCCTCATCACTGAAATTGCATGCCTGCCTTATATTTTTGCGACGAGGGCATATTAAATAACATATTGCATGATTACCATCTCATAAACTGCAATTTGTGTGAATGTATATGCTCAATATATCCAAAGTACTAAAGCACACGAACCACACTTGAAATAAACATAAGTAGGTCAAAATTCTATTCATAAACTAAACATACTGATTCAGACCATTTGTAACTTACTTTGGAAAAGTCCAGCAGAAGGAACAGCGTCAAGAAAGGTTTCTACAGCCCCAAGCACATACCTGAAAATGGTCAAATAAGTTTCTAAGGTGCAGATGAGTGACACTAGAAAGGGTGCATTAACACCATAATAGCATTGTATCAGAAAAATGAAAATGACAACCTCAATTAGTGGCCGTAATGGTGCACACTTACATGGATCCAGCCACTGCATTCCCGAGGAAGAAGCATAATCCTATACTAACTCCAACTTCAGGACCAAGCGCACGGCCTATAAGATAATATGGCCCACCACCCTATAGGTCATTCAAAATGCAAGTCAGTTTGTCGGCGTTAGTCTGTTTTGGTTGAACATTAGAACAACAAAATGAGATCCCGAAGCACAAATGACGAAAAACAAAGAAGATAATCAAAGGGTCAAACAAACCAGCCCTAAGAATTGTCAAATATTGTGCAAATATTTAACATACCTTCATAGCTCCATTCGTTGCAATGGCACTTAATGATATCGAGGTTAAAAATGTGCATGCCCCACAAAATGAAACTAACACAAGCGACTGCCATACACCTGCCATACCTACAATCCTACAGAAAGAAGGAAAAGTGTTGGTCAATGTTAGTGTCTATTCTCTAACAGTCAAGTTTATCTAAGAAATATTTGTTAGTTTTCTTATCAGAAATTTATGAGGCACTGAAGAGAGACAAGCATCACAGTGAAAAAACCACTTATACATGATTAGGAGGATAAAAAAAGGAACTAATACTGTAATAAGTCAAATTTCAAGTACTGATACCTATATACAGTTGCACTTCAATATTCTTTTATTTGGTTCAAATACAAGGGCAGCAATATCTGTATGATCAGCGGAGCACTTCCAGAAAATAACAAGTAGAAACAATGTACTGAGGCCGTAACAAAAGTATATGTAATACCTTACCAGGTAAAACGGATATAATAAATGATTCCCAAGATATTCTGCAAGCATGGAACAAAGACACCCATCATGGTGCCAAACTTAGGTCCAGTTTCCTGTCCAAGAAATAAAAGTGAACTCCTCAGTGATATAGGTATATCACTTCTACAATTTCATAAATCAAAATGGAATGGAATGGAGTCTGGTCACTAAAACCAACAAGAATGAATAAAGTTAAAACTTAAAAAACATTGATAATCAGACAAGCATCAATGCATGAACCAAATGATATTCCAAACAACCTCAAATGAACAACCCAGCTATCTCAGTGAATATTCACATGCAGCAAACAAAATTGGGGTATTATAAAATGAGTCAATTTCTCATCCTAAACTTCACGAGACACAGAAATATACACCCAACATGCTTTAAGATTGCTATAATTGCTAATTCTTAATTTTTCATCTTTTTCTAAAATCAGAGTGAGGAATTTTCAAACAGGCAGCAGAAAATGTTGAAATGGAAGAAAACCTTTGGGGCGCCCAATGGTAATTGCAACATCCTCGCCATCCCTAGGACTTGAAGGGGCCTGAATCTGCTCTCCTGTCATGCTGCTCAGGTTCAATCAGATGATGATGTCATGAAGTAGAATCAACAGTTCAAACGATCTTCAGGGTGCATATGCTAAACACTTGTAAAACTCAGCTCATGATAAAAAAAAAACATAAAGTTTTAGTCGAGTTAACAACAGTAAGAAAATAGAATGATTGACCCTACCTCTTAAGGCCCAATATATTTACAAGAGAATCAAAACCAAAGAGCTCTAGCTTTGAATCCCCTTGAGATCCATTGGATGTATCATGATCATCAGGAGAACCTTCCCGCATACTTGGATCAATAGTTAGATTAGCATCGGGCTTCAGGTTCCTATATATCAAACATAAAAGAGTGTGAGTCCCTACACCTAGCACCTTGGCAAACCTGTTTTCTACTAAATTCTCTTGTATTTATGATTTTCAAAAGAAAAGGATAAAAAAACAAATAAGAAAATGTAAAGATCAAGTCCAGTGATAACCATTTCTTCAACATTGTTCAAAGCAATCAAGGTTGAGGGTATATGCCATGTGGCAAGCCATACCACACACAAGAAGTACAATCAATACACAGACAAAACAGTATTCCCTTTCCAGCATCATAAACTGACGTGAAACAGTCTAGCCACAAAACTCAAATCTAGCCTATAATTGCTTCACCACCTGTTTCGAACTGAATTCAATAATGATGGCATTGCAGTTGCAGGTGCTCCTAAAAAAAAAGAAAGAAAGATGTCGTAGACTTGCTCCCGATGCCCACAGTTTTAAATCAGAAGAAGCAACCCAAGGCCCAAAATAGTAGTTTCAGTGTTTCCTAGCATCCCATGGAAGTGAACCTAAAAGCTTAACTTCTGATACTTCCAATAAATTCAGTATGCTCAACAGTCCACAGCTAAACTGCAATTGCTCCCTTCAACACCCCATGTGCTAAACAATACATGTCCAAAACAATGCACACACTAATTTGAGCAACTATACTAGTGATTCACGCTGAAGTAACCTCTGAATTCAGTACGTATGCTAGCGCGTGGCATAACAAATGGCTTGCGAAACCTGCAAATGTGAATAAAGTCCGCATCACCTTGGCGGCTGGGGAGTCACGACAGCATCGATGGTGGCAGAGGAGGATCCCGGCTCCATGGAAGTCATCTGGATCACGGCGCGGTCGCTCGACCCGACCGGCCGGTACCGCCGCCCATTGGGCGGCGCGGGCACCGGCAGTGCGTCGTCGGCCTCCTCGATTCCACCGTTCTCCATCCCTCGCGGACGCTGCGGAACACGCCGAAACTGATCCTGGTGAGATCCAGTGTTCAGAGACACACAGCCGACTAAACCCGCACTGCCGGCGTTGGATCCAGATCCGCAGCGGCACGTGCTAGCGGGAGGAGCAGCGCTGGGAGCAGGAGTTAGGGAGCAGGGAGAGTTGTCCGGATGCTCCGCTTACCTGGAAGAGGGGGCAGGAGGCGATAGAGGTGTCGGTGGCGGAGGAGGAGACGCCGGCGGCGACGGTGGCGACGGCTGCGGAAGGTGGGCAACGGTCAGAGGTAGTAAAGATATGAAACTCGCTTTTTTTTACTTCTTCTCTGTTTTTTTGCGCACTAGTCCCCTTCGAATGGAGAATTGCCGATTTTGGCCTAACTGCTTGCTTCCCCTCGAGGTTTGCCTGTTTTGACCTTCTAGAAATGTTTGTCACTGCATTTGGTGCCGTTTGGATATTGCGATACTCCATCCGTCAAAAAAAAAAAAAAAAAAAAAATGTTGTTTTAGGTTTTTCATATATTATTTATTTAAAAAGTTTTATAAATAGTATTTATTTTTTATGACTTATTTATCATTAGATATATTTAATACTCCTAATTTATTAATTTTGTTGACATAAATTTTTTGAATAAGATAAAGCAGTCAAATACGATGTCTCAAAGTAAAAAACGACGCTCTTTTGGGACGGAAGGAGTGCTCCCGAGTCCTCTAGGATAGTAACGCATAGCATAAAGTTATTTTTTCTATAAAAATATTTATTAGAAACTTATATACGTATATATTTTTATGAAAGCATTTTTAGACAAATTTATTGATATTGTTTTCATATTTCAAAATTCAACGACTTAAAAGTTATTCATGATTTATATTCGTAATGTTTGACCCAAACATTGTCAAAAATAACTTCTTTTTTTCGTATCTGAGAGGGAGCATAGCAGTGGGATAGGGAAAGACAAATAAATGAATGGCTAAGGTTCAATGAGCATGAAGAATGGATGGCAAAGATATAACGACACTTACAATACATACTAACATAAGTCTATTTATTATTTTTCTATTTATTGTAATTTGTTTATGTAATAGTATATTTATGGAAGAGAAAAAGAAAAAACCAAGATTCTAAGTCTTATTTAGACTTCGAATCTATGGTAGATCTGCATTATAAGTGTACTGATATGATATCCCCATCCCCATCCAAACAATTCCTTAAGAAATAATAAAAGTTGTTCATGCTCATTAATGTGAAAAACTAATCTCCAGCGAGAGTTATTTGGCTCAATATTGCCTATTCAAAGATTATAGATGTCCTTTGAAATCCCTCCAAATACCCAAAAATCAAAAGAACATACGTGGCACTAGCAAATGTTTAAACATACCAATGAACTTGAATGGTAAGTGACATCTTATATTTTTTTATTTTCTAATTCATGTTTTAAAATCCATATTTTGGATGTGTTTAGTAATAATATACATTAGTTTGTGAACGCTATGTTAATCGAGCACACAACATGCAAGATGCTCCTTGTAGCACCTATATGACAAAACAACCTTCCTAGCTTAAACCAGTTTGACCAATAAATGAATATATACATTATGATTAAATACATGAAATAACTTATAATTTGGAGAAAAAAGTTTCTTTCCAATCAAATGACCTATGTGCTCGTATTTTTCTGGATTTATTCTAAAATTTATCAACGTTATGTTTTTAAGTGGTAGCGACTTTTCGTCGACGAGGCGCTTTTTGTGGTGACTTTCGAAATCTCTCGGATTTGTCGACTCAGTCGTTAGGTGCTCATATGGTAGTGTTTACGTACGTGTGTTGATATGGATGTGTGTGCGTGCGTGTGTGAACATCTGCATTATACTATGTAATTCTCAAAAATAAAAAGACTCAACTCGTTAATCCTAACGGAAGAGGCTCTCAGAACTTTAGCAGTTTAGCCTGACTTTGATTAGAATGCAGGTTTAACTGCCAGGCAAACAACTTATTGTGATTAGGCTCAACTAGCTTTTATTTTTCACTTTTCCTATGTATGTTGAAAGAAACCATCAACTCCATCTTACAACGTGTTAGTTGTGATTTATGAGAACACACACCTTTAATTTGTCCTTGTCTTTCCATAGAAAAAATTGTTAGTTGTGATTTGGGGTACAAATATGTAAATTTGTGCTAGCTAACACTTTGTATGTACAGTGCTAATGACAGATCCCACCCTTGGATAATGATCTAAGAATCTAGCACGTTGCAAGAAATGTTGGTTACTTTTTTTTAAAAGAGATATAACAAGTCCCTTTATTTTTAGAAAAAGGTGAAAAGAGCCAAAGAATTGAAGTACATAAGTGCTGTTAATAACTAGGAAACATATGTTATGGAAATCAGCTTCATGTGCAAACTATGACAACTACAATCAAGGCTATAGGATTCGGATCCAACATCCATGGAGATAAGTGATTTTTTTTACTTAAACCCTCTGTGGGACACAAATATTTTGGTCGTAATCAATTAGACTACACCCGCCACGAAAGTCGCATCACAGGATAAGCCCGGATGATCAGCGAACGGACGGGGCGGGGCGTCCCTCACCTTGATCGAGCCCGAGCTCGACGAGCGCTTCTCCGTCTCGGACGCGCTCCCAGAGAGACGAGCTCTCAGGCACGAGCTCGAGCTCGGCTCGGCGCCCATTCTCCGTGATAAGGCCAAGTGAAGCATGCAGAATTAGTCCTATATTGCGTGGCTTTCTGCTATTAATAATCATGGTTTCAGCATTCATATACTATATCATTGGAAAGATATGTGAGTCTAGTCTAGTTTCCAATGCAACAAACCGTGCATCTTTTGGACTTCCAAGCTAGGAGTTATGGCTATTTTAGTGGAGGCCGCACAGGCTCTTTGGTGGCTGGCGCTGAGAATAAAGAAGACTCTTCGGTTTCTCCACTAAGATGACATTCCATTTACTTTTATTTATGCTTATGTTTACACCCAACTAGGAGGGATGTTTCTAGTATAAATAAACCATGTAATCTATCATTTGAGGGGGAGTTGAATTGATATGATATGAGAATTGAGCATGGCTCTTCTTTGAGAAATCCGTAGAGTAATCTCCGGTGCTAGTTGATCTTGTTGAGTGATCTCCGAGTGATTCTAGTTTTATCCAAACCACATACCCTTCCACGAGTCAATCCTTATCACTCCGCCTCGAACGAGCTCTCACTCGCCTACAGGGAGGACACCGAAGCTGGGCTCGTCGGCGAGCTCCTTTCCACCTCGACGAGCTCTCAAGTGGCGCGATCCCTCGACCCGGCATCGGGCTCGGGGCTCGGACGCCACACGACGGCCGTGCGGCTACTTGTCGGGCGCCGCAACCTACGAACAGATCTCGTCAGGGGAACGAGATCCCTGAAGATACGCGCGGTGTGGCCCGCCGGGTCATGCCATACCGCGCCAAGCGCTACGGACGAGCACTACAAGACAAGGATGACCTCGACGATGGCAGTCGAGCTCCCCGCCGAGCTCTCCTGACCACACGTTTTCCTGCGACACCAAGTACGTGCATTTACGCCCGGACGGCGCCGCTGTAGACCTGAGCGCGGACAGTGGCGCGTGCCTGACGCATGACAAGACGTATAGACGACGGAGGCGGCGCAATGAGCTTGGTGTCTTCCTCGCCGCCGGCCGCCGAGCTCCGAGCTCGGCAAGCAGGAGTACGGGATCTCGGAATATGGAGCCGCCCCTACAAAGTCTATCCCGACCATCGGATAGGCTGCGGCGCAGGCGCGGCGGCGCGCGTCAAGACGTGAGGGCGATCGGCGTGTGCGACAGGACGACGACATTTTCCTCCTCACTCCCTCGAATTACATTCCTTCTACTCCCAAGACCTTCGTTCGGTGGCCGCCTGTGAGCTCCCCTTACGACTATAAAAGGGAGAGCATGGCCACCGGATGAAAGCAAGCTCTCTAGTTCACCAGCAATCAGCGCTCAATTCACTCGATTACACACCCTCACAGAGACCTGGGAGCTCATCTCCCTCTCTCGCCCGTTTGTATTCGCCCCGATACGAGCACTTGACCTTGGATAGTGCCAACGGTGGACTAGAGTGCGCCCGATTAGCGCCGAACCGGTATAAACTCGTGTCATTGTCCCTTGAGCTAGGCCATCGTTGCACACATTAGCCCGGTCGACATTGTGACCGTGGTATACGAACACGACACCCTCTCACCTGAATATGCACGAGTTAGATTTAAACCCAACGGTGGAGGTTTAAGTGAAAGAAACCCGATCTAGTGGCCTTGATTGGAGTTTTCATAGTTTACAAAAGCTGGTTTGTATAGCATATATGTTCTCTAATAACTAATATCGATCTGCAGTTGCGGGTGCTCTGCAGTTGCGGGTGCTGAATTCCTACGTCGGCAGCAACAACTTTTTATATATGCAAGCTAGTGCGTTGCACTCAAAGTAGAGTCCACATCCAGTTTAACTGCATATGCAAAGAACCAGTTGAATGTAAGGTGGCAAGCAGGGGATAATAAATTAAGAATGAAGTAACAGACCTGCACTTGCCATAAGCTGCAAAAACGAAAACTCGAAAGAGATAAGAGTAAAGTAAACCAAATTGATACTTTTTTTTATATCTCCCAAAAAAAAAAAAAAAAAAAAAAAAGCTTCTACACCACAAACCATGGACACTGGACAAGTGTGATTGTTCGTTCATCTAAGTGAGTCATAACAGAGAAAGGCTTTGATGTACTAGTTTCTTTATCCGAATGACAATGAGCAAGGACCGAACGTGCGTGTGCATTTTCCATTTGACCGGCGAACGGAACAAACACAGGTAGGCGTGGCCGCGTGGACGCCCGAGCCCGATGAACTGCACATGGACTCGCCTCGTGATGTAGACGACGTCGGTGGAGCCGGGGAGGCGGATGCACGCAGGGCAAGCGCGTGGGCGACCAGCAATTTCTCCACCCGCCCTTTGGACGTGTGCTTCCGCATAATTGGCTCGGATTCACGGTCTAGACGCCAGTTGGCAGTTGGGCCTCGGCATCCATGGCCTCCCGGCTGTGTTTAGGGCGTCCCCAACGGCTGCTCAACTCGTTAGCGAGTAAAATAACCCTTCCCAGCTTGTGTACACTGACCCTTCGGGTGCCTTCTTTTCCCCTTGCTACAGTATCCTCAGGCGGAAAGCAGGCGACGGCCGTTTCCGGCGTCGATTCGGCCGGTTCTCCACACCTCTGGTAGCCTCTCCGGCGCCGGAGGAGGTGAGAACCGCGCCCTCGACGTCCGGGTAGTACATAGCTAGTAGTAGGTTAGCTATTAGGTAGCTTGCTTTCCATGGTGGCGGCGATGCAAAGACGTCTTCGCTTCCTTCTTCTCGAGGTGGCTCTTGTGCTGCTTTCGTTGCAGCGTCTGTAGCGCGCCGGCTCACGGTGGCGGGGGTCTCCGTCGCGACGCCGTCCGGCGGCGCGTTCCAGCCGGGCGAGGCCCTCCGGATGTGTCGGCGGCGGCTCCGTGGTGTGGTCGTTTGGCGGCGTCGTGCGGTCACGGAGGAGGTGGCCCTCCGGCGGCGCAACGGCGACCTCTTCCGTTGGCGTGTGCGGGACCCCGGTGAGACTGTCATCTCTGCCTGTGCTGGTCTCCGTTTCCTTGCGGTTCGGCGGGCGGCAGCGGAGTTTTTCTCGGCGGTTTCCCTGCCCCTCGGTGTTCTTGCGGCGGGGTGGCGTTCTTCGGTTGTGCGGGAGGATGGTGTTTCCTCCGCGGCTCGTCTTTCTGGGCGCCGCCGGTGAAGAGGAGGCGATGGCGGCGTTGTTGAATAACTTCCCCCGACTTCTTCCTCCCACTGATGGCGTGTTCCTCCTACGTCAACGGTGTGGTCGGAGTGGATGGTATAGGAGTCCTCGTCGTCGCTCGTGGCTCTGTCCGATTCCCCGGGCAGCGACGACAAAAGGGGGGATCTTCTGTTCCGGTGCAAGGTCTGCGGTTGCAGGTGGACGAGCTTTCGTATTTCTTGTGGCCTTTGGAGATGCGAGGTTCGTGGTTCGGGGGTGTCCGGGGTTCTTCCCCGGCCGATATCTTTGTCGAGATCATGGCTTTGCCACAGGTAAGCGGTTCACAAAGCAGCAGTGCTGGAGCGAAAGCTCGCGAGTCTGCGATGATGTATCCTCGAATCAAGGTGAAGTGGTTTGTTTTAGCTGGTGCTTCGGAACAGTGGTTCCTTAACCATGTAACAGGGGTTGTACTGTTCTTCTTTTATTAATGGAAACCCCAACCTTGTCGCAAAAAAAAAAAAAAAAAAAAAAAAAAAAAAAAAAAAAACTCGTTAGCGAGTAGGAGTGGCAGCCAATCAAGTGGGAAGAAGACACAGCGCTAGCGAGGTGTTCGTCGATAGCTCGCACATCTCCCCATCAAATTTGTTGCCTCTGCCATGCTGCCCCACCTACGAGAGCTGTTTATTTAATTCATTTGTTGCCCTCCTCACCTATCTATTTTATGCCACTGTTGAGGACGTCCTTAGGCCAGTCTCAAAGGAGAGTTTCATTGCACTCTTTCCAAAACTACAAGATGAAATGAAACTCGGATGAAACACTCTCCCTCAATGCAAAGTTTCATTCTAAAGTTTCATATGCATTTAATTCCATGACTTATAGAGACTTGGTATTCGTGTCAAGAGAGTTTCACCAAGATGAAACTTTTCCCTTCTCTCTTCTCAGCATTTCATGTAAAAAGTGGACTTTTGCTGATGTGGCACCCTATTTAATGTGCATGAAACGCCTATAAAACTGCCATTGGGACTGACCTTAGGATGGACTGCTTTTTTTTATTGCGAGTAGTATCTAAATATGTGCGCACTCACAGCTCACATACATACACACACTCACATCTCTACACGCATATTAAGACCTACAACCACACGTAGCTATGAAAAATCACGTCATTCGTGAAATCGACATAGTCACAAGGGCTCTACAAACGACGGGCACGTCGTTCTGACCACGGAGTTCTAACCATCATCCTGAGTCCTGACCATTGTGATACCACGTGAGAAGAATACGTGACAAGAAAAATTATTCTAGGGACAAGCTCCTGTGACAGACAAGTCGGTTCTCGGAATCAAACTCGCCCTGGTAGGCTCGGTTCGGATGGACTTGATGTTGCAGCAACAAATTGTGTACAGCCATCTTTCTCAAGTTCCTTAAAAAAACACTAACTTTCTAAAAAAAAAAATGTTACAGCTAACAATGCATCAGTTTTTTTTTTTTTTTTTTTTTTTTGAAAAAAAGTAAACAGTGCATCAGCTGTCTCCGAGAGAATTAGGAGCACTGCATGCTATTTTTCTCCATTGGTCATTCAGAGTTTTTTTAGCCTATCTTTTCAGTTCTGTTTGGATTAGGAAAAAATGCTGCAATATGTATAATATACCATTTGTATTCATGTTTCTAAAAAACTATTGTAACCATGTTCATCTTATCTACGCTTGATATGTTTTCTCTTAAATAGCAAACCAATGGTATACAAAATAGTATTCGTTATTGATCACAGCTACAAGCAAAATATTAAAGTCTTGTTTGCAGTGGCGAAGCCACAGCCAAATTCTCCCTGGTGCACTGTTTAAGTACACTACACAACTTTATTAAATTATATGGTGAAAATACGTTTGTTTAGTGGCAAAAAAATTTTTACCCTGGTGCATGTGCACCAGGTAAGATCACTGTGGCGTCGCCCCTGCTTGTTTGGATTTTTTTTTTTTTGAGACCACGCCGTTGCGCGTTTTTCATTAAGCGTAGTAAAATTCAAACAAACAAGACGCATAACAAGTAACCAAATAATTACCCAGGCGTCACCCTGCTAATGGATTGGGCTAGAATGGGTTAAACAATTTGGGTTCCAAACAAGTTGGCTCTGGGCCGGAGACAACAGGCTTCATTTGTGTCATGGTCTGGATTGGTTGGGGTTAAGGAGGCAGTGGATTGGGCTCTGGTTTGGTTTCCAACCCTGGATGCTATGGGTTGTGGTGAATGGTTTGCCATACTGGTCTGCGGCGAGGCGTTCACGATGCTCGATCTGGCAAACTGGGCGTGTTGACCCGCAGACCGCCACCGCGTGGGTCAAATTGGGAGCCACGCCGGGAGCTCTACTGGCCGTCGGCATGGCCCGACAACCTGTTGGTGTTCCCCTGGTGTGCCCAACCGTCGGCTTTGGCGGGCTTTCTTGGCGGCTTTAGCATCTTGCTGGTTGCCTCCTCGTGTATGGCCAGCAACGGGCGGCGGCTTTGGCATGCCGTTGCCGCTGCGCATGGCCTAACCATCGACAACGCCGTCGACGCCCGTGCTCGTGGACGCCAAGGGGAGGCTCCTCAACAAGAACACCATATGGGCAGCGACGTCGGCGAGAGCTTCGGCGTCGTGCTTTCATGGCAGTGAAGCTTCGTGTCGGTCGGCGGCGATCCACGGTATTCAATGTCCCGTCGGTGTCCGCCCGGCGGGGCATCATGGTATGGTCACGAGGTGGCGGCAAAGTCGCGCCCGCGCTGCGGGCGACCTCTTCATCCGTAGTTCGTCCGGCGGCGACGGCGAGCTTCCGTCCCCTGTTCCTCCGAGCGTCGAGGCGCTCTTGCCGTAATTGACCGGAACCTAGAAACCATCCCGTAAAACCATGGGTTTGAAAATGGATAGGACCCCACGGTTGTGTTTGTTTGAATTGATAGGAGCGCATGTATTGGAGTAATTTGGTTCCCGCAGTGTTTGGGTTGGTTTAGTCTGGTTGGCAAAAGCTGCTTGCGGAGATCTGGTTCGGTGTGGGTTTAGATTGGTTTACAACCCACTAGCAGGGCGACCCAGGCGTAACCTAGCAGCCACTAGATACACAAATATGGATTACATACTGAAAGATTCAGCTACTCCTACAAGTGAGATACTAAACACCGCCCAGGCCAGCAACTCGGCGAGGTGCCTGTTGCCTGCACCCCACCAAGCAACGACCTCCTCCTTCATAGCGACAAAAAGGCACCTCACCGAGTTGCTGGACCTAGGAGTACCCCATGCAACACCTAAGCCACTGTCACGCCCCACCTATGTGGGCTGACCGCTGCAAACATTGCCGGTGCAACCGAGCCGATGCAAGCTTCATTGATCCAACTGTCAGTCCAGAAGAACGTCGACTTCACGTTGCCCAGTGTGATGTGGGCTGCAGCCTGGGAGAGCGCCAGGACCTCACGCTCTGAGGTAGGCGGCCGCCGACTAGCGCACCGGTCGCTCCAGACCCAACGTGTGCGCAAGGCAATGCCTACCCTCCATAGATCAGAGACCCTAAGGCTCCGAGATCCTTGTGGCTGCACACCACAGGCCAAGTGACCTTTCACTTGTCGCCTGCAACCGCGTCGCTCTTGGCCTAGATGAAAGCCCAGCACAACCTATCAATGACACAGAGTGCCCACGGTGAGAGGCACATGGTGATGGAAGTGTGTACGGGGATGACCAATAAAGTCGTCTTCACCAAGGTCATCCAGCCCACCACATTAAGAAGGCTCCATTTCCAGCCTGGTATGCACCACCTTGTCAAGCAAGTATTGCTCGTCAGATGGACAAAGGGATCCCTAAGTAACGACATGTGAAGTGCTGTACCCAACATGCCAACACTCACTAGACGCACTCCAGGTGCTCGGCCTCACAGTGCATTAGCGTGGCAACACTCTTTTCAAGGTTGGAGAAGAGCCCCGACGCCATCCCAAAGATGGATAGCACGGCCATTGCCCATGATAGCCTATTAGCCTGCAAACTTCTCTCGTTTGGCTTGACAAACAAAACATTGGCATAGAGGCTCACCGATGTTATAGTATTAAAAAAAATCATAGTATCAAGACACTGTTTTAGAACTATTGGTGTATAAAACCGTGGTTTAGAGAAAAAGAGGTTTAGAGTGAGTTTTCAGAACTCCAAAAGGACTATCAGTTTCAGCAATACCATGGTATTCATAAACTTTGTTGCACCCAAACAATTCATATATGGCACTCTAAAACGCATGCACGTTCTAGAGCACTCTAAAAAATTATGGGAAGGAAGAGCAGGTAAAGAATAAAATCTAGGTCGTCCCAACCTGCTTACAGCTAGTTTATTTGTTTCATTACTCGATAGAACAATAGTATATAGGAGCGAAAACGCATGCACGTTCTAGAGCACCTGGCTGGTCTGATTCCCATCAGCCAACAGCAACAGGGTTTATGGTCGCGTTGTAGGTAGGATCTGTTCGGTAGATGGGGTGGAAAACGCACTCGATCGCGTGTCCTTTGGGTGTCGTGTCGTACGGGATGTAGGTGGCACGGGGGCAGCTAGATCCTCTGTCCTGACGGCGTGCGCGCCGCGCGGTCAAAGGTGAGCTCAACGACGCGTACCCGTGCGACCGCAAGAAACCCATTCGACATTCATCGTCACTAGTAATAGGACTCGCTCTGTTCTCCTCCGACGCCATGGCGATGTCAGCCATGCGTGCCCTGCCCTTCGCGATCACCATGCGATGCCCTGCCCTTCGTGGCTGAGACACTGATCATTAAGTGCAGGGTGATATAGCTAGTAGAGAAGACAGGCTCTCTCAATGCTCCGTGGTTTCAGCTCCTGTGCTCAGTTGAACGGTAAAGATCGGAGAGAACACGTACTAGTCTAGATCAATCAACCAATGCAGCGTACTTTACAATCTCCTCCCGGACTTGAACGTACTTCATCGTCAGTGACCTACCTCGTTAGTCGTCACGGGATCATATATAATATGATATGATTTTTCTAGTATATACAAAATGTCACTCTAGAGTCTTGACTCTTGATGACTAGAGTGGTTTAACAACCGTGTACTAGCATCGTGTGCCATTCTACTTCTACACATGGCTAATAGATTACATACACTATACACGCAAAACGTCCAATGGGAAGCCCTCAACTTCAACATCAGAGTAGGGCACTGTACTATATTGCTACGCCTACGTACGTCGTCCAACATCGATCGCTAGTCAATAGAACTAGGCAGGCAGGAACCATGCAGAACCTTGCTATATGCCCTGTTTAGGTATGATTTATGCACACTCCCAAGGAAAACCAAGTCTAAGTAACAAGTGAAAGTAGTTGGGTTCTTGAGTACCAAACACCGGCTCACTCATTTTCTAACTCTAGGTACGGTTCCAATATCCAAACACCTCCGACGATCCCATTGGTTCCTGGAATCACATTTCACAACATAAATAGTATATGCATCCGATGTTTCTCAAGGAGCATGCATGCAGGCCATTTGCCAGTGTCATTGTTGCTGAAGCCAGCAGCAGCCTTAACATACATAAGGGATTGCATATATATATATGTATGTATGCTGCTACCTAGGTAGTGTGATCATAAAGGTGTGAGATTTCACACACTCCAGAGATAGTAGCTGCCATGGTAGCACTCAAGCTGAGGCTGAGACACTTGTGTTGTGCAGTTGTGGTTGCATTGTCCATCTCTTGTTGCAGAGGTAATCTATCTTCAGTTCACAGCATGCAGTTTTTGTTTGTTGCCGTATGAAGCATGCATTGTTAAATTCCTTACTTCGACCTTATTTATTTGTGGGGTTAGTTTTATACCTCTTGTTTTTGCGGAAAAAAGGGTTTTATTTATACAATACTTAAATTTAATCTGTCAGAATTTTAAGTCTTGAAAACAGGCAGAAGCCAGCTCTTGTGTCTGTTACTCTGTTCACAGATGCTAAGGCCTTCCAAAACAAGGCATCCAGATCTACAAATGACACTTGACAAACATATGTAATTTACTGATCACTTTTGTTATTTTTATGCGCTATGCAGGACAAGGAGGAGGTGGTGCTGGTGCTGGTGCTGGTGCTGGAGCTGGAGCTGGTGCTGGTGGCGCAGGAGGAGCTGGTGGTGGTGCAGGGGGAGCGGCAGGTGGTGCTGTGGTGCCAGGGACACAGGATGCCATCCAGATTGTGTCACAGGCTGCTCTCTGCTTTGACAATAGACAGGTAACGATTCTTTGGCCTGCACTCTAAGGTGGTAAATTCATCACAAATTCAAATCAACTGCTCTCTTCCTTGTGACTAAAACATCCCAATTTCAATGACTGCAGATCTGCACCAATCATGCTTATCACCAATATATAATCCTTGCATAAGATAGCTATTAATCTCCCAGCTTATTAGGCCATGCATTTTAATTCGTTTATACAATCGCCCTTCTAAGTTCAGTAATGTTTGCTCCTTCCCTGTTTCACTGTGGATTACTGCTAATAAATAACCGCGAAAGTCCCATACGTTCAGTAAACAGTTTTATTTTAGGTAGTAACAGTAAGGATAAATAAATGATTGTACAAAGCAGAGAATGATCTGTAGTTCACAGAGATTGGTCTATAGTTTTGCACATGAATTTGATTATAGAATCTAGATAAATGTACATCTGCATCAGAAAAGAAAAATGCAAATGGACACTCTACTGAAGAAAGAAAACGTCGCGTGACAGGTGATAAACGGGTGCCTCCAATCAATGGGCATCAATGTTGGCAATGGCGCTAGCGGCAACGGCAATGGCAATAACAACGGCGGTGGCGGCACCAGTGGCGGCGGCAGTAGCAGCAGCAGCAGCAGTGGCGGCGGCGGCGGTAGCAGCAGCAGCAGCAGTGGCGGCGGCGGCGGTGGCGGTAACGGCAACAGCGGGTCAACGGCGCTCATGTGCCAAGGACCCTGCTTCGGGCAGATGATGCTGATGATGACCTGTGTGAACGGCATCCTAGGCAACATCCAGGGCTACAGCCCTGGCCTCATGCAGGGCGTCCAGGCCGTCTTCCAGATGTCCTGCGGCAACGTTGGCAACAACCAGCAGGGTGGCGGTGGTAGTGGCGGTGCCGGCGCCGGTGGTGGAGGTGTCGGAGGTGCTGGTGGTGGAGGTGCAGGCGGTGCTGGTGGAGCTGGTAGTGGAGGTGCCGGAGGCGTCGGCGGTGTCGGTGGAGCTGGTGGAGGAGGTGCCGGAGGTGCCGCTAGCGGCGGAGGAGCCAGTGGTGTCGGTGGAGGCGCCGGCGCCGGCAATGCCGTTGGTGCCAGTGGGGGCAGCAATACGGCCAATAGTGCCACTACTGCTGGTAGTTCTACGAATCTTAATGGAGGTATGATCACCATTTTTTCCAAGCAAAATCTAGTAGGCAACCTGTTTAGCAAGGAAGCATTTTGCTAGTAATTCCAGACACTAAAATAGTATAGTATCTAAAAGAAAATAATTAAAGCAAAACGAAACATAATATATAGCGGATTAAAATGGGATGAGCAAATTAAACTATGGTTACAATATATATGCCATTCCCACGTGTGCACATACAAGTCACATCTGACACCTGCAATGTTGACCTTCAGGCTCACATGTAGCGGTAAGCGATCTTGATGAGCTAACCAGCAGCGCAAATGGGCTCAGCCTCAACAGGAGATTTCCCTCAATGCTATGGTCTTGGACGTGTATTTTTCTACTGCGGCTGTTGTGACTTTGATGAAACTGATTAGTAGAGATTAAAAAAATGTTGTAAAGATTGCAAGCAGTTATTCGTTTCTTTCTCTGTGTAGCAAAGTAAGTAGTGATTTTCATTTTGCCATCAGTGAAGATTTTACTCTTGAAGCATGCGAAATGCGACTGTAAAATTAAATATAGACAATGTTTGTTAAATTTTTTAAAATACTCAATCCATCTATTAAAAAAATATAATTCTCGTTTTTCGATGAGTTAAACGGTCTAAATTTATTAAAGATATATATGATACAAAAATAAGTACCATAAATATAATTCTTGCTTTTTTTTTGGACGGAGTGCATGAAACGCTAATCGACGGACAGACGAGATGACGGCTCACACTCGTGATCCCATATTCCAAATTGACATCTCGGTGCATGTGTTGTCAGTGTTTCAACGATGTAGTGACGACATGTAAGGACGCACGAGAGAGAATGGATGTGGCCGTCACTAAAGCTAAGGGCACCCACAGTGGTGAGCCGACTCAGCCTAGAACCATGTAGGGCTCAAAACCGAATCACGCATGCGTCGACTCATGCATCTCCGGTGTAGTCTGACCCACACTCGACTTATCATTTCCTTCTTCTTTTTTTTCTTTCTATATCTACTGCTTCTTTCCCCTTCCTCTATCCGCACAATTGCACTCGACGACAGAACATTTGTAGCCGTCTCCACTGGGAGGGACCTGGGTGAGGGCCCATCTGGGCGCGCTATGCCAATGCACAGGTCGCGAGCATCTCCATCTGCTAGATGTTGGGCACGAGACGATGGCCGCAGCCGAACGCGACTGGCGAGGGCCCATGCGGATGAGGCCAGCGAGGTCCCAGGCAAGCACATATGCACCGACGAGGGTCGCTGTCATCTCCGCCGACTAGCTCCCAACCATTGTGTCGTCTAACTTGCTCCACTACTGCTCACCGCATGACTCACTCCACCGCTCGCCATTGCCGTGGGCATGAAATCATTCTTTATCCGGAAAGAGTCGACGCTAAATCATGAGTCGCATTTTCTCTCTCCTCCCTGTGAGTCGTCGACTACTCTAGTCGTTTGGTCAACTCATCTGCCTTCCACGTCGGATGGTGAGTCACTTTTTCTTTTCTCACCGGAGAAGCCCTAATGAATGTTGTGCTCTAAGGTATGAACCAGTCATGAGTCATGTGTGGAGCCGAGAAGGACCTACCAATTTCTCTTGATGTATGACACAGGTCCTTGTGGCTTCCTCAACAACGTGGAAGTAGGCTAGCCTTTGTATAGTGAGCCGAACCATGAGATAAATTACTCTTCCTTTGTGTTTTTGCGGTTATCTTTGTGCTCTAATTTGTTTTGATTGTGAAATTGGGGTTTTCACTTGATCTACTTGTATAAGAGCTTCTAACCTTGGAGAACTGGTTGTAGAAATAAATCTTAGACTAAACAGAATCTTATCTTAGCCTAATGATGATCACTAACTTAACTCAATGCAGAATCTAATCTTAAATACTTACCAGAGTGTGTAGATGCCATCTGTGTTGCTGGATGTTGATGTAGATGAAGTAGATGATCTAAGTTCATCACCTGAGGACTCGGAAACCCTCTGTTGATGAACAACTTGAGTCGTCAAAGCGACGACGGCTTTCTAACGCCGATAAGATGACCTGCACGGGATTAATGTGGGTGACAGCCTTCCCGTACCCTCCAACGCCTAATTGACCGGTTATGTGAATAATCACGTGCGAATGGATGGGTGGAGACGATAGGGGCGCCTCCCCTTGTATAGTTGCGCTGTGGGACAGGGGGCGAACCCTAGAAAATCTTAAGGTTGCCGCCGATCATCTAATTTGTTAGATATATATGATAGGTGGACCACCATGAATTAATAATTAGTTGATGACTAATCTTAGGATTAGCCGAGATCACATTCCAACACTGGTGAAATAGTACCTTAAGTACTACCGGGAACACTACTCGATCTACTTTTCCTTCACTCAATTAAAAAAAATCCACATCCACCACCGACACGCGCTGAGAAGGACATGAACACTATGCCTGCATCATTCAGACACGGGGACTTTAGCAGCCCTCTAACAGGAAGCACTATGAAGGAAAATATTATACAGAAGCCGCCTCTGTAAACATGCAAGTGCGATATCAATATTTGATTATTGAATACCTCGATTGATTAGCAGTGGTTGTTAAAAAAATGTTTCCGTGCAAGCAAGGTGATCAGATTGCAAGTGTCAAGCCGTTAGATCCGACAGACATTGGGTAAGAAAAACTGAGGACAGTCCTAGCGACCAAGAATCTCAGTTTTGACTTAGCAAGAGTGAAGGCATTACTCTTCCTTGGCCACACTTCTCGTTTTTCCTCCGGCACGGTGAATCAAAATCTGGGAGAAAGCTTGGGTTTGTCGAATGCTTGTAGACCAGCACCAAGTTAACGCAAATATAAGGAGCTTCACACACAACGCACTGGTACAAGCAACAGCATTACAACCAGGTCATCCAAATCCTTTAATAAACAATTAACATGTAGACCACCACGGCACCACCCAACAGCGTGATAAAGGCATGCATATTTATTTTATTTAGCATTATAGCTACATATGTGCTCTTTTCGGAGCAGAAGTAAGTATTTACTAAAATTTTCTTTGGAGCCCTCGAAAAGCTCAAAATTAAGGAGCTTGATTCAGAGCAACTACTAGCCCATTGGTTTGTGCCAACCTTACCCTGTTCATTCAAATTTTGCATGTAAGTTAACAGCATGCGTACTCATATTTTTTTCTGTTGAGCAAATTACATTGTTCAAAGTTAGAGTATAGGCGATTCTTGAGGAGAAGTTTAGCGAGGAGTGTGCAATTGAGCATCCTTTGGAGTATGAGTCGGACTATAGGTTGGTGAAATACTCTGCGTCCTCCACACCCACATGCATGCTGAAATGGCCATGATATCTTCCGTTCCAATGTGCGCAGGAAGCTTTGAGATTAGGGAACGCAAAGAGTGCGTCGGCGGCGCCGACGAGTCCTACTACCACAAGTCTCGTGACCACGAGCAGGAGAATAAGCCAGTCGGCGGCCGGTACTACGGCGAGGGCAGCCAGCAGCCGTATGAGCAGGGCACCGGATATGGCGAGGGCAGCCAGCAGCCGTATGAGCAGGGCGCCGGATACGGCGAGGGCGAGGAGTACTGCTACGGCTACGGGGCCGCTGGCAGGCTAGGAGGAGAGGGCCGCGGCTACCTGCAGATGATGATCCCGGTGCTCGTTGCCTCTGCACCATTGATCCTCACGCTCTAAAATTCAGTTTGTACTACCAGGGTTACAGACGCTTGTTTTATGCTCTGTTCCTTCGTTTTTCCCCCTTCACTCGCCAGTCATTTTGCAAGCAATGCCTACGTACTATAGCACAAACACCTCTTCCACAAATATGTTTCTAGTATATATACTACCCCAATTTTATCCTTTTCCAACCTTATCCGTTACGTTTCTCCACGATATTCATCGGTGTTCTAGGTAGTCTTGTTGACGATAGTCCATGAATGGTGTTGTATTCTCGTGGCTAGGCTTGGCTGACCGCCACCTTGCCAGTTGTTCATTGCTGACAAATGTATAGCTTGACATTAATGGGTTCAGTGATGTCATCTACCAGTACTTGCCTCTCCGTGGATCGGATGGGGTCGATCCGCAGCTACCGTGGCCCTTAAGAAATAGGCCCATGGACACGTTAGTAGGTCCGGTTGTGACGATCCTATGGTTCCATGGTGCTGGTTTTGTGGGGGTCTCAAGCAATGCGAAGCCAAAGCAAATATGAGGGGGTGTCTTAATTTCTCTTATAGATGTCAAATTTTAGTCTAAAAATGAGTTTATAATAGTAGCTTTTTAAAATTTCGTGGGTGCCTAGAGCAACTCCAACAGTTCCTCATTTGTTGTTTGACCATTGACCTTGTTTGCCAACTTCAAAATTCAAATACCAAATCAAAAAAGAACTCATCTCCAATAGTTTGGCATAATTCACTTGCCAAACATAGATCTAACTTACATCGAACCCTGAGAGAAATAAAATTATGTTTATGTCCTTCTACCTCTTCAAAACTTACATCAGGAACAAAATTATGTTTATGCCCTTCCACCTCTTCTAATACGTACGGATGCGCCGCGAATGCATCGTAGAGCGCGCATTTTTGCGCGCACAGAGCCTGATTTGCCAACACTCACTAATTTGTCAACTCCAAATGTCAAACTGTTGGAGGGAGTTTTTAGAGCTTTTTGACAAAATTTGAGAATGCCAACTCCAAATGCCAAACTGTTAGAGTATATGTAGCTTCGCCTCTGGTCTCAAGCCTTGCTAGATCTATCACTATCAATATAATAGGTTAAAATTAATATTAGTTACCCTGAAGGCCTGAACTAGCCATAGCTCCATCGATGGTGAGCAAGAGAAACGAGTAGCGACATCAATGTGCCCCTTGACATGGGTTTTTCACTAACCCATTATAAAAGTTTTGGAGCATCATTCTCCATCTCGTGGTGCGGGTATGTTTGATGTATTCCTGCAGCCTTTCCCACACGTCGGAGATGGATTCCCACTACTACAGTCAAACAGTACGTAGACACGACGTAACCCGCCTTCGCAGCCTAATCTCACATCCATCTATAAGAACTCAGCAGATATGGTCATAGGCTAGCTAACCCTGGCATTCGGTAATACCAAACCGATTAGTTTGGTTCTTCGGTACCTAAAGCATCTTTAGGCCTCGGACCCAGAAGAATGGAGGTGTTAGACCATTTGACATTAGGATCCGACGGTTTACATAACGTTCTAGAGAAGGTATGTGAGCGTCGGACTCAGTTCGACCAGTGGCGTCGGACCAATGAATCTCAGTCTGACGGTGGAAACAAGTAAGAGCAGTGCAGCGTCAAACTATCAAAGTGCGAGACAAGCACACACAACAGCACGAGCAGCACAAGAGGCAAGCCAAGACAGCACCAAGCAATGCAAAGGCAGGGTAGCGTGCAGGGCGGCGGCGGCAGCAACAGCAGCAAGCAGTGTAGCAGCGGTAAGCCTAGCAGTAGCTCTGCATGGGGTGTCGGAGCAGGAAGCGTCGAAAAATATATTTTCTGGTAAATTAGCGAAGGTGATATGCAAAGTGCTTGGGTTAGTTAGACCGTTACTTATGCACTTGTTCTAGGTTTAGGTCTAGTGCAGTGGCGGAGTTCCCGAGTTTTGACGACTAGGGCCGGACCAAACAGACGCGCGTGCTACGGTCACTAGTACTGATTTGATTTTGCGAGCACTGACACAATCTTTTCCGTGGCGGGCACTTTTTTTGCCCGTCACGGAAAATATTCCGCCACATCCAGCTTTTTTTTTGCGTGGCGGGCATTTGTTGCCCGTCACGGAAAATCGATTTTCCGTGACGGGCGCATTAAAAATGCCCGTCACGGTTAATATATATTTTCCGTGGCGGGCATTATAACGTGCCCGCCACGAAAAATCGATTTTCCGTGGCGGGCGTCATATAAGGCCCATCACGCAAAAAAATCAGGCCCAAAAAACCGGTGCAAGGCCCAATCGGACGACCAACTATATAATAGGAAGTTAGGGTTTGGGTGCTCAATCTCCCACACTCCCATCACTTTTCCCCAACTCCCGTCTCTCGTCACTTTTCCCCATCTCCCGGGCCTTTCTCTCATTCCCCATCTCCGTCACTTTTTCCCCAACGCCCGGGCGGCCTTCACGGGCGCTGGGACCGCGGCCGCGCTTGGCGGCGTCTGGCGACGGCGGCCGCGGGACCGCGGCCGACGGCGGCGGCGCCGGCGAATACACGGCGGGGCGGCGCATGGCGGGCGCCCACGGCCCACGATTGGCATCTCCGGCGGCTATGGCGTGCTCTAGGCGGCGGGATCGGGGCCGGGGGGGCCCAGGCGAGGTGCGGCGGACGGGATCCGGCGGCGGGGCTTCTCCGGCGATGGCATGACCCAGCGGCGGGATCCGGCGGTGGGACTTCTCCGGCGGGCGATGGCGTCACCCAGCGGCGGATCCGTGGCGGGCTGCAGGCGAGGTGGATCGACGGCAGCTCGGAACCTAGATGGGCTCGGCGGGCCCATGGATGGGCTTGGCGGGCCTGTCTAGGGTTTTTGCTCTTTTTTTTTTTTTTTTCGAACCATACCGTGGCGGGCATCCTAATGCGCCCGCCACGGATATTATCTTTACCGTGACGGGCACTGTAGCCCGCCACGCAAGATCACGCAATTTACCGTGACCTTAGCAGGGTGACGTGAGACTACAGTGCCCGCCACGCAAAATCTATTATGCCCGTCACGCAAAAGACTTTGGGTACTGGTGGGTAACCATCCATCATCCATAATGATCGATGTATATCAAGGTTATATATCCTATTAGATCCTTTAATAATCTAGTGCACGTAGTATCTAGTCTTCGTTAATCCCAAATTCCTATACGATGCTTTGTTTGACACATAGTTTGTGCTGCAGTTTAATTGGGCCGGGGCCGGTTTTGGTGGGTGGGGTCGTGGCTGCCCCTGCTCCCCCTGCACAGTCCCACACGGACCCCGGTAGCCCTGGTCCAAACCTGCTACAGCATCCAGGCTTCTCTTCTGTGATTTGATTTCTGTGAACTGGTATTCAAGATTTGGCCCAACAACGCCACGGGCCGGATCAGAAAACTACATATGCTAAAGGGGGATTTTGGGCCACGCCTAGGACCGTGGCCCTAGGCCCAAATCCGCCCCTGGTCTAGTGTTTAGTGAGGTTTGTACACCTCTTGCTACCAGGTGCTTGTATGCATCTTTGTTGTACTCATTAGGGCTTGTGAGTTTTGTGAGACCACACCAATTGTGTTTGTAGTGTACGTGACGACACCGTGTAGGAAGGGAACAAGGTCTGTGGTGGGTCAGCCGAAAGCTTGATAGTGAAGACGGTGAGGAGCATTTGGGAGAGGTTTGCCAGAGGGCACAACGGAGACCCACTTGCGCATGGGGAAGGCCCGAAGCTATTCATGAAGTTACCCGATCAGAAGCTTGGCCCTTGCGAGGGTCTCCAATGAGGACTAGAGGGAAGCTTGCGTGCTTCTCGATACCTCAATAAAAATACCGGAGTCGTTAACGGGAGTTTGCATCTCTATTACTGTTTTACCTTTGGCATTTTTATTGCATTACCTTGGTTGTGTGCTTAACTTTTCTAGCTTAGTGATAGGTTAGTTGATAGGATTGGAACCTAGGTGGCATAAGTCTTTTACGATAGAGATATTAACACTCTTAGTAAAATCCTAGTTGCACATCTAGATAGATTACTTTCTTGCGTAGGTTTTGACTAGGTGAGTTAGAGGCCATATTTAGAAATAGAATTATAAGTTGCCTAATTCACTACCTCTTAGGTGTCATAATTCCTTTCACTTTGCACTTTGTAAATATCATCTCTCTTTGTAACTGATTGGTTGGCAACAAAAAATTGCTATACCAAGGTTTTGACAAGCCATGGTTTTGTCTAGTATTTGGTTGTTTACTAAAACTTAGCAACTTCTCACATTTGGACATTTTTTTGCCTAACTTAGGGCTTGCTAAATCCTTGGTACGATAAATTTTGGTAGGTAACCAATCAAACCCTTTAGTCTTGCATATATATGAATAATACAAGCAGGGGGCTCCCCTAGTGACCCTTCAAGAAAAACAATTTAGGTCTTGTTTCAAAGGAGTAGTTCTAGTTTTAAAGACTAGGATTATTCTATGAGATATTATATCTAAGTTTAAACTTATACTAATGTGTAAGGATCGGAAACTTGATCTTCTTTCCATAAATGCATTTGCTTATTCCTCGTTGTTAGGAGTCATAGGAATGTATCACCGTTAACTCAAGTTATACGTAAACAATATGAAGATCATTCACCTTCTAACATAAGAAATTTTAATTATGGGCGACTTACACGAAGTCCTGCGAAGAAGATACATGAGTAGGTGAGTTTGTTCCTAACTGAAATTAACTTTGATATATTTTAGAATGTTAAACTACCTAAAAATACTGCGTGTATATCTTAATTATTAAGGTTTACACAAGGAGCTAATGCTTGACCTACGGGGAGAAGATGGTGTAAAAAAAGCTGAACCAACAAACCATCTAGCTGAGACAAAGACAAAGCAAAAGAAGAAAGAAACAACCATAACTCTTGATTCCCTGAAGCTTTAGAGGTCCATGAGAACTTGTTTGAAAGCTTATCAAGTTAGCTTTCGAATGTAACTAAGGCTACATCATTTGGACCTTGCACCAAGGACCATTATACAACTTGTCGTGCTGCATTCTATATATTGTTGGAAATATGATCAAATTAGCTTTCCAATGCATTCAACGGTGCATGTTTTGGACTTCTCACTATGTAGTTTTCCCCCGATAGCCACAAAATACTTAGGCAACACCACTTATTTGGGTATACTATGGCACACAACCAGTGAATTGGTAGTAATATGTGTCCATATATTGCCACACATATATTGTGTTGCGGTATTTATTTTTTGGTTGCAAGATGATGACGCTATTGCACCCATTTTAAGGATTCCCTGTGACAATTGGTGGGGAGTATTGCAACAACAATTGTGCATTGCATTAACATGTCGTGTGTTGAAAAAAATGGAACTATGGCAACCATATTAGTGTTTGTTGCTAGAGACCCCTTGTTGCTAATGAAGGGCAATATCACAACCATTTATTTGAGTTGCAAATTTTTTGGTGTTTTGTGGCAGTAGATAGGTGGCTATTGCACCCTTTATAGTCCCAAGATGCAATAACATGTATGAATTGCCACAATTTTGTGTGGTTGTAATACTATCCATATGGCGTTGCAAACTGTAACACACCTATTGCAATGAACTCTTACTTGGTTGCATTTAAATTTGTCTATCGCCACGCTTTTTAGGAGCTGGCCAGCTTTAGCCCAATCAACGAACAACCCACTAAATGATCCTAGAGTAGTTACCACTCGGCTTGATCGGGGGACTACGTTTGCACAAGACGTCGTTCGATCGCCCTCCTGCCTCCCACTCCACCCCTTGGCGGCGCGTCCCATGCTTGCTAGTGCCCCGGTGGACGATCTCCCTCGTTGGCCATGTAAATTTGTGTGTGTATATATATGCATGGGTAGACGCTAGATCATGATCATGATCTTGTTGCGATCGTGAATGTAGATCAATGTCTGAATCACACGAAGATAGCAGCTGGATGCGTTTGCCTCGACAATCAGAAGACTGGAAGGCGAATTTTCAGAACTTGGATTGATAAGTATACCTCATCATCATCTAGAGATGGTGGATCTCTTGTGTGCCCATGTGTTATATGTCAATGCATGACAAGATATCATGATGTGTTTCAGATTCAACTTCACTTAGTAAAAAAATGGGTTTGCTGATTGTTTCATCATTGAGTTCGAAGGTCAAACTTCTTCATCAGCTGATCACGGTAGTGCTGGTATAACAAAACCTAAAGATGCACCGAAACCCAATTCGTGGTAATAGATGGAACCACATATAGCATCCAAAACACTTTGGTGACAATATAGGACGTCATGAATAGCATCATAACCCAATTCATGGTAATAGATGGAACCACATATAGCACACAAAACACTTTGGTGGCAATATAGGGCACCTCTTATAGCACCCACAACAAGAGTGTGGCCATAAAGTGTAGCAATCACAGCTAGAGTGTAGCAATACAATGTTTTGCAACACCTTTTTTTTAGATTTGCAACGCTCAGTGTAAGATGTCATTGAAACCTCTGGCATCACCTGAAACGTCGCAATATGATACATTAGCACCAACTAGAGTGTGGCCTTAGATGCTTGTTTCAACACCTCACTGTGTTGCAATAGAAAAAAAATTGCAACACCGAAAAGACATTCGTGGTTGAAGCCTAATACCACGACCCTTTGCGCATCACCAACAAACAAAATTTTTTTGTTGCAATTTCGGCTATTGCACCCAAAAAGGGCATATTTCGCACAATTTGTGTGTTGCTATTGACCGAAAACTACATAGTGTCTTAATAAAGAGTTATAGCCAGTTTAGTGAAAACTGCTCTTCTCAATAAAGAGTTATAGCTAGTTTAGTGGGAACTGTTCTAGAGGCCAATAGACACGCGAGACCACTTCGGGAATCCATCTCGTGGTGACCTTTCATATAACCTATATTCAGAAAATCCAACTTGTTTTCACACCTAGTTAGGAGGGTTGTTCCTAGTATATATATATCCCCTGCCTCTAAGTTAATAAAAATTGTTGATCATTTGATAACCTGATATATATTGTAGCCAAGCTGTTGAGTGTTCTTGCACACCTTTGTTCTTGCGAATTCTTCTTAGGCTTGTTAGAGATCTCTCTAAGGTCCCCTATTTCGTGCTCTACGACCTTCGTTCAGCTATTACTCCTGGTTTGTGGTTCTGCGATCGTTTGGAGATCGAGTTGAAGTTCTTAGGGTTTTGGTGTCTCTCACCCCGTTGTTTGGTCACATCAAACCTTAGTCTGGTATGAAGCTAGTTACCCGATGTTCACAACAAGTTATCCTTTTTATCGTAAACCTAGTGGAGATCGGACCATCCCCCTACTAATAAATATTGGTACCTATCACGTGGTGCTTGTTATACATACGAGTTGTAGGCTTGTAGCCAAGGATGATACATTAGATGGATGACCAATTTGCTAAGGCGAATAAACGAAGAAGAAGTAGGACTAAATACCATTGAATTATTGTCCTAAAAATTGGATGCAAGTGTACAACATGAATCATAACATTGTGAAATTGGTGGGACTATCACCACCTGTACGTAATATTCTCTTTATTGATATCGTAACCACTCTTTATAGGAGCATGCAAATATTTGCTTGATCGCTTATGATATGTCTTGCTTTCGCCATCAAGTTGATGTCCTATTTATTTTCAATTCAAAGAGAGGATGGTGGATGTGTTGTTTGTTAGTCTAGAGCAAAAGTACCATACCCTACAAGACAAGAAAGAAAAAGAGACCCCACTATAGTATCATCAGTTACAACGACCATGATATCATCATAACCATCACCATATAATAAGTGATCAATACTGTGTGTGATGAACCCTCTAGCTTGGCACTATGTATGTTAAAGAAAAAAAAAACTAGCTATGGGTAGAAGAGCTTGGAGTAGAGGAGCTCGTTCCATGTGTCCTGGAGGCCCGGGAGGCACCAATGGACGCAATCGGCGTAGGTCTTGGGGTCCGCCAGCTGCGCCGGCGTGGGCTGGCTCCACTGCCTCTTGTAGATGGAGGTGTGCGCGTCCTTGCGGTACATGGACAGCTGCGTGATGTTGAGGAACGTGAGCGGCACGTCGGCGCCGTCGCCGTCCAGGATCTCCCGGATCACCCGCATCACGCTCCGGCGGCCGTCCGAGCCCCAGTACCCAGGGTCCTCGATCATCGTCGTCTCGTTGTAGCAGTTGCTGCCCGGCGCGTCGCCCCAGTCCTGGCTCCTGCACACGCAACGCAACTCCGCACCTACGTGAGCACAGATCCAGCACGCACCTACCTGACGATATACTATGATCTAGGAAACCAGCAGCCATGGATGATTACTTTTGGTGCGTGGGCGACATGCTGGTGAAGAAGACTCTGGTGGTGTTGAAGTCCATGTTGTCCCCCACCCACTGCAGCATGTCCCGGAACGCCATGCCGTACGCCTCCTCCGTCGACACCCACTCCCACGCCGTCTCCTTGCCGGCGTCCTCCCACGGCCCGTTCCTTTTGTTTCAATTAATTTCCCGATCGAATTGCACGCACACACAACAATTAAAGATTGTGGTAATAATCCACTACATTTGAATGTACTGATGTGCGCGTGCATATACACGTACAAGATCCTGAAGCTTAGGCCGGTGCACCACCACAGGTAGGTGTTGAAGACGATGACGTCGACGCCCTCCCAGTGCCGGCCATGGTAGCCGATGGAGCCGCGCCGCACCATGCGCTCCGAGATCCGGTGCACGACGGCGTTGTCCGAGTTGGACTCCAGCAGGAACGGCGCCCAGTAGAACTCCACCGTCGCGTTGTACTCCCGGGCGGTGAACACGGTGTGCTGCTGGTCCGCCGACATCTCGAACGACCTGGCGCCGGCGTCGGGGATGGCGGACTGCAGCAGGCACACCATGGACGCGAACTGGCCCCGCCCCAGCGAGTCGCCCACGTACAGCATCCGCTTGCCGCGCAGCGCCTCCAGCATCCGGACGGCGTCGAACGCCGGCAGCGTGCAGTCGTGCGGCTGCCACCGCCACCGCTGGTACGCCGTGTCCGGCCGCCCCCGCGCCTGGCAGGTCACCTGCGGATGGATGTAGGGGCAGGCCTCCTCCCGGTACAGCGGGTGCTCTGCGTCGTCACGCACCCAGCTTCCCGAGAACACGTCGCACTCCTCGTCCTCGTCATCGTCGTTCAGCGCGAACGCAAGCCTACCCTTCCATTTCCTCCTCGTCGTCGTCGTCTTCTCGGGGCAACCTCTAGTGACCCTGGGGCGTTCTCGGATTGTTACGAACGACAACACCTTTATAATTTGACCAGTGATCATTTGCTGAATTTACCGGAGAGTGGTGCTGTCGTCGATTGCTCGTTCTCAAAAATGTTGCTGCTGTAGGTGTTGACGATGAGGCGTGATGCTTCCTCGGCATGCCGAGCGAGGAGCTCCCTAAGGTCCTCGCCGTAGAGGAAGGAGAAGCCAAGCAAGCAGAGTGCCAATGCCAATAGCAACGGCGAAGATCGCGCCTTCTTTGCAATTGAAGAGCAGGTGGATGAAGAGCTGAGTGGTGCCTTCATCTCTGAGCTCTGATCAAGGGTTCTCTTTGGTTGCAAGCTCGAGTATTATGCCTGGGGCTGGTGCGGCAAATTAAAGATTCTCGTTGGATTATATAAAGGCTGGATTTGTTGCCAAACATATAGTGGTCTTACAAGTTGTGTTGTCGTTGTCTGAAGAGACTGATATGAGATTTGGTGCGGCTCAATAAACAAACGGTGTGTGCAGGACGGCTTCGCTTTGCAGGTGTGTTGAGTTGCATTCTGGTGTATAATCGTTTGGAACTGTCAAATTCAGGCAACTGGCAGCTTAGGAACATCTTATAGAGGTTCTAAATTCCTTAAATTCACCATATAACTAACCATTTGGATAAGGAAATTGGATTTTTGTAGACATGGCCACATGTGGGCATCAACTCGAATATGTTGGCCTGTTTTATCAGTGATCCAGCAGAATCTGTACCTACGTATTAGCTTTCCATGCATGTCCAAATAAAATGTATGATGAATGGATGGTAGGATTAGTGCGTAGTTCTTTCTTTCAAGTCTAAGCAACCAATAATCCAAGGTATTCTCAAGACTTGCGCAACTTGGGTAGGGAAGCGTACTCTGAATGCTAATGTTTGGCATGGTCGTTTCCCCTGCGTGTGTCGAGTTGTTAATTGCTCAGGAATGCAATGAATTTGCTGAGTAAGGCTAGTCTCAATGCAAGTGTCATGCAATATTAAAAATAGGCTAGTCTCACATCATGCACATTAAAATTGCCGACTTGACGAGGTCATTAAATGCATCAGATGAGAGAGGAGTTTCATCCCCATGAAACTCATCCGCTCGGTTACCTAGTCTATAGTCTTGGTAATTGTGTCATGAAACTGTACATTGACGCAAAAAAAAAAAAAAATCTTATAAACTAATTGCTCTGAGGAAAACCGAATGAAGTAATTTTCAAATATGTTTGTGCTTCACTCACATATAAGAGAAACAACGGATTCTGTATTGATGCATCCAAATGCTAGAATAAGAAACATATAAAGAATCAAAGAATATAAAAGCGCATTTATCTGAACTAAACTAACCCATATTACCATTCTACTAGCTCATACCAAAATGCTTGTTGAACAAGTGTAGTTGGTGATTAAAAAGATGGCAACATTAATAAAAATATTATTTTTCGTGGATTCCAATCTAAGGGAGATGGAAACAGCTGCAACCATCACATAATTCTGTTCCGAAGTGACATTGTAACAGACCATCAGATTCAGATGAGGGCCATGCCAGAATGGTTGTTGTTATGCGATTTTGGTTGAAGCCAAGGCATCGTGGTAATTGCCGTCTGTAATTTCCTAATTATTAGCTTCAATAATCAAGATACTTCGTCCCACATGTGACACTTGAAGGATACACACGTTAGTTAGGGGAGGGACCTTCTTTCAGTGACTGATTGTCCGCTGATGAGTTATGTACTGTATGTTCAAGGAAGGGTGAACACACTACACCAAATCACGTTGTATAATGGAGAACAATATGATCACAAGTGGGGATCGTGTAGTGAAGATCCACCTCTGGTGTCTATAAGAGTAAAATGTGTACAATTATCCAAATTCTCCATTATAATGACTAATTTTGGTGCCCTACAAGGTGCATGCAGCCACAATGCTAACGCAAAACTACTTTGAAAATTTATCCCAAGACAGGGATCAGTGTCTACTACACTTCTGATGATGCTCCGTTGGTGTTTCTATGCAAGCCAAACGACCAAAATAGTTATAATAGATAACAAGAGTTTATATTAGCAAATAAGCACCAAAATAATGAGTCCATCAGAATTAAAAAGAATTTCAAGCTAGGCACCACAAAAAAAAAACATGATTTTAGAGAAAAAAAAAATCAAGAACTATTTTTCAAAAATTTTGTAAGGAAAACAATTTTTCTATGAATTTTTATGATTAAAATTAAAATAAACTAAATTTTAGGATTTTAATTGCATTATTTTGTCATGTAAAAAATTTTCGATAATTTTTTTTTAAAAAAACAATATGTAACACTCTCGGTGTAAGCAAGGTCCTTACATATGCACAACATTAATATCATCATGTTCCTTGTATCATTGAGTATCATATGTTTCACATCAATACATCATTGAATGAACACTTGGAAATGATGAACTTAAAAATGATCTAGATAATTTAGATCTATGTCATGCTTACATGAGTGAACATATGAGACTGCATGTAGCAGCTTTGTGTTTAAGCCTTGCCAATGAGTTTGTGAAGGCGATTAACACTCAGGTTGCTTAGAAAGCGTAGCGTTTGAAGAGTAAGAGGGTGTTATTGTTGACATTGTGCCATATAAGTTCCGACTATCTTGGTTGTTCCCATAGAGACTGCCCAAGGGAAATCCCAGTGCATGATCCTTTATTTTCATGTGCCTAATGTATTATTATTGTGGATTAGACTATAGGAGTTGGTTGCACTATAAGAAATGTGTGGTTTTTTTGACATATTTGGCATGGCAACAGGTCAAAATGCCATTATATCGGCCAGTTTATGACATTTTGTTTTAGACACTTCGACTCAATGATAATAAAAAGTTATGTCATAGAAAACGTCATATGGCTAGTCCAATTTCGTTCAGTGACAATATCTGTTGTGGCACAGAGGCATTCTCGATGTCACAAAGTCTAAACTATAAATTCCATCAACATGACAAAGTTTGTGTGTCACAATATAATTCATTGATTTTTCTAAAGAATGTTGTCCATGTTGTTTATTTTAACTGTTTTTTCTCAAACATATTTTAGCCCATTGTTGTCTATATTTCACGGTTCATAAATGTTGCGCTTTATTTACATATACTCCTAATCACTACACTAGAAAAAAAAAAAAGCAAAACGACACATATTATCATAGAAAAAAAAATTAAAACAAATTTCAATCTGTGAGGAAGAGCACGGATTTGTAACCAATTGGAACTTACTTGCATAATGTTCCCTATTTGTCTTACATGCACATAATAGATGGTATACTTACTGGTTTTCTACCTATGAATCTCGACAAAGATAATAAACTGAGATTGGCTAAGGAGGTGGACCGTGGTTGATAGGTGTGACATCCGACCTAACTTGGATGTGTCCTAGTAGGACAATAGTGTTTGAGCTAAGGAGGTGACCCGTGGTTGATAGGGCAATAGGGTTTGGCCCTAGTGCAGTAGTCTTGCCTGTGCCATTTAATGATTACTTGTTGTTAGACTGATGGTCAAGCTTGAACAGACCGAACACATATGAGGTCAGTCATGAATTGACCGAGAAACCTATTTACCTTGTGGTTTACTGAACCGCTACACCAACTCCTTAGGTGGTAGTTGGGAGGTGGAGACTATGCTATAACTCACGTGCTCAGCTTGTCTAGACATGGCTAGTTGGGTTATGGTCCCCAAGGCAGGCTAGGTTGGTCAGGCCTTGCTGGTTAGTAAGATCTTGAACGGTTGTCCTATGTGAACTCGACAAAGTGAGTATGATGTGTGTTTGGACCTACCTAGCATGTATGTACATCAATTCTAATCGTCACACTCCTCGGATATGAATGCCACTTTCGCCAACTGTCTACCCTCACACTAAATGTATTGGAGACAAAAATGTATCTTTGATTCCTTACCACATGCTTCAAAGTAGATAAGTATGCTTTACCTCAAATGGTTAGATAATGAACTTAATCATTTCTGCTAAAACTTGACTATAAGGACACATCATTAGTGAGTTTTTTTTTTTTTGGCAAAATACAAATAAATTTTTAAATGATTGAAATTCATCTAAACAATTAGACTTTTAACCATGCGAACTCTGCATTGGATTTGTGCATCCATGTGTATGTATGAACTCATTATACACCTTTTATCCATTGACCGAGAAACCTATTTATCTTGTGGTTTATTGGACCGCTACACCAACTCCTTAGGTGGTAGTTGGAAGGTGGAGACTATGCTATAACTCACGCGCTCAGCTTGTTTGGATATGGCTAGTTGGGTTATGGTCCCCAAGGCAGGCTAGGTTGGACATGCCTTGCTGGTTAGTAAGATTTTGAACGGTTTGTAACACCCCAAATTTTGCACTTTTAAAAATAGAGTAAAAATGATTTAATTATGTAGTTTTGTGCTCATGAAAATATAGGAAAATAAATATTTTTTATCAAAATAAAATCCAATATAAGGATAGAGACATGTTTGTGCATACATGCTGGTGCATTTATATTTTTTGTGATGAGTGGTTTTGACTCAAACTCAAATTGGATTCAAAACTCTGTTTGAAATGACTTTGAAATTTATTAAAAAAAAAAAAGGGGATTATTTTCTCCCTCTGTTTCTTCGGCCTGCTGGGCTGTTCCAGCGCTGGTCTCCTTGCGCAGTGCGCAGCCCGGACTAAACACGAGCGCCTCCATCTCCTTCTGAAGCCAGGCTTTCCTTGTTGCTTGGCTGATCGGAAGATCTCTGGACAGCGTTGCCGTCTTCTACACAATGGAAACGATGTCGTGGGCCTCGTGGAGCCAACCCGTAACCATCTCAATCTCCCTCACGACGTTTGCCTTGAGTTGTGACTTGTATACATATATATATACATATATATATCAGCTGGCCGATTGTATCCTTTTTTCTAAACCCTTGGAAATCTCAAGCTGCCCTAGCTTTGCGCCGCCACCATCGCAAACTCGCCGAACCGTGAAACACGACACTCGCCGCTGCTGTTGACGTCGTCTGCCTTCAAGGGATGGTGAGATTGTGTTCTTCAATCTCACGTCTACTCAACGTCCCGCATGCCTAGCTGCCGATCGTGCATGCATGTTCATCATGTCTAATCCATTATCTTTGTGGTCAACCGGTCAGTCGGTCCCTGTGGAGTCTACCCAGAAGATCGAAGTGTTTTCCGCGTTCTGCTAGCTGAGGTTATATTGTTTTATATTGTGTTCGTTATATTTCTAAGCATTGCGAATTGATACTACCCTTTTACTTGTGGCTATATGTGAGATTGACTTCCAGGGCTCACATACGGTGTATACTTGGTTTTGTCCTTAAAACCGGGTGTTACAAGTGGTATCATTTCATGACAAAGCCTAATTAGAATGGTCGCTTCCTAAAGCTTATTTTGCTCTGAAACTATTTTTTATAACCTTGACCTCTGAATTGACTAGTTCTCAATCCTTGTTCAATTTGTCTCCTCCTTGATAGCTTCCTTTGAGCTATTATTTCTTATCACCTTGAATTTTGTTTCTTTTGGTTTACTAAAATTTTCAAATCTCAATTTATTCAAAGTTCGAAGACCTTTCATCAACTTCAACCTGCCTTTAGGATCTTTGTCCTTATATGAAGAAGAAAAACGATAGTATCGCTAGTACAAGTCAATGGTTGAAGTGTGAGCATGTATTGTTAAGTTGAGTTGTCGTTATGCATGTGCTTAATTTGGATCTTTGTATTGAGTGCCATGATATTGTTGGCTTGCCTACAATTTCATTTAGTTCATAGGATTAAGGTATAAGGATTTAGTGTAATAAATAGTCGGGTTGGTTTTCTTCTTTCTATCCTATCCAGTTCCTTCAGAGTAATCTGTCTTCTTTGGCTTATACCTCTGCCCTTGGTCCATCAAAAATTATGGAATAATTCTGGACAAAAGTAGACTTCCATATCTTTATCTAAGAGCAAGAATCATCTTCATATCCTATCTGGTTTGAGAGTTATAAAAATCACAAGACGATGCAACGTGCTGTCAGAAATCTGGAACAGATTCTGTTGTGTACTGTTTTCGACCAACCTAAGTGCTGAATCTGGAGAAGTGTCTCATAAGAGAGTTGTAGAGAATTTCATGAGCTTTCCAATGGTGTAAAGTACGACCTTATTGGATAGACAGAACTGGATATATTGAGGTTTTTTTCTGCACTGTTGTTATTCTACTCGCGAGGAATTCCAGATTTCTTATTCTTGCAAATGCATGTGAATTCTTTGGATGTTATAAGGCCATTAGGATGGATGACTTACAGAGGAGAACACTTAAGTTATCCCCTGCTGACCCCATAGTAATTTTTTTTAAGGGGGTAGTGCCTTAATCTCACATGCATGTTTCTCTCAACCTATCTTAAAGCCATGAGTTATGAGTTTGTCCTTTGGATTACCCATGTTCATGACCATTTATTCTTACTCGTACTATCATTGTTGATCATCGGATGATTGGAACTAGAGGTCATTATATGAAGTAGGAGATTGGATAGTATGGATTAGAAAGTGATATAGTTGAACATGTTGGGATTTATAACATTGCAGTTCAGAATCGTTGAGGCAAGGAATTGTCATACCATTGATCTCAAGATGGTCATTAAGAGAAGCATAAAGAGCCTCAGTGTGAAAAGTAAGCTAGCACAAGACAAGTGGAATAATAGTTGAAGACTATTAGAGTACCCGTTTGGAATTAGTTTAGAAAGTCACTTGGAATAACATTATGAGGATAAGCAAAGTAACGTGAAATCACTACTCAAGGAGAGACGAAGAGTCGAAGATGGAGTATCTCTATCCCTTTGATCACCAGACTTCGAATCTCGGGACGAGATTCATCTTAAGGGGGTAGAATTGTAACACCCCCAAATTTTGCACTTTTAAAAATAGAGTAAAAATGATTTAATTATGTAGTTTTGTGCTCATGAAAATATAGGAAAATAAATATTTTTTATCAAAATAAAATCCAATATAAGGATAGAGACATGTTTGTGCATACATGCTGGTGCATTTATATTTTTGTGATGAGTGGTTTTGACTCAAACTCAAATTGGATTCAAAACTCTGTTTGAAATGACTTTGAAATTTATTAAAAAAAAAAGGGGATTATTTTCTCCCTCTGTTTCTTCGGCCTGCTGGGCTGTTCCAGCGCTGGTCTCCTTGCGCAGTGCGCAGCCCGGACTAAACACGAGCGCCTCCATCTCCTTCTGAAGCCAGGCTTTCCTTGTTGCTTGGCTGATCGGAAGATCTCTCTGGACAGCGTTGCCGTCTTCTACACAATGGAAACGATGTCGTGGGCCTCGTGGAGCCAACCCGTAACCATCTCAATCTCCCTCACGACGTTTGCCTTGAGTTGTGACTTGTATACATATATATATACATATATATATCAGCTGGCCGATTGTATCCTTTTTTCTAAACCCTTGGAAATCTCAAGCTGCCCTAGCTTTGCGCCGCCACCATCGCAAACTCGCCGAACCGTGAAACACGACACTCGCCGCTGCTGTTGACGTCGTCTGCCTTCAAGGGATGGTGAGATTGTGTTCTTCAATCTCACGTCTACTCAACGTCCCCGCATGCCTAGCTGCCGATCGTGCATGCATGTTCATCATGTCTAATCCATTATCTTTGTGGTCAACCAGTCAGTCGGTCCCTGTGGAGTCTACCCAGAAGATCGAAGTGTTTTTCCGTTCTCGCTAGCTGAGGTTATATTGTTTTATATTGTGTTCGTTATATTTCTAAGCATTGCGAATTGATACTACCCTTTTACTTGTGGCTATATGTGAGATTGACTTCCAGGGCTCACATACGGTGTATACTTGGTTTTGTCCTTAAAACCGGGTGTTACACGGTTGTCCTATGTGAACTCGACAAAGTGAGTATGATGTGTGTTTGGACCTACCTAGCATGGATGTACATCAATTCTAATCGTCACACTCCTCGGCTATGAATACCACTCGCCAACTGTCTACCCTCACAATAAATGTATTGGAACAAAAGTGTATCTTTGATTCCTTACCACATGCTTCAAAGTAGATAAGTATGCTTTACCTCAAATGGTTAGATAATGAACTTAATCATTTCTGCTAAAACTTGACTATAAGGACACATCATTAGTGAGCTTTTTGCAAAATACAATTAAAGTAGCTAACCAAATATCCCTGCATATCCTTTAAGAGTTGGGAACTATTACAATCATAGTCAGGTTAATCTTGGTGAGTACACTCCAGTACTTAGGGTGTTATTCTATACGTTGCAGATGAGAACAAGGAGTAATCAGGTTATCGCCTCTTTAATTTCAAACGTTCCAATGTGGTTCGTAGAGGTTTCCTGTTTTGTCGTGCAATATGGTTTTCTTATGGTGTGCATCGTGAGGATTTTTATGTCTCTCTAGATTGTTGCATTTAAAGGTAAAGCGCTTAGTTTTGACACCTGTCTTCTACATGAGTTGCTGAACTTATGTTGCTTCCATTTAAACTCTGAACTTGTTTTGTAATCAACTATTTGAGTCAAGTGATGTATGAAATGCCCACTGTATTGTAAGTTCTATTCTCTTGTTATGGGTTCTAGCATAATCGTTTTGACTTTTGAGTTCTCCTTTAGTGGTGCACTCGACATTGAGCTCAATTTGGTCTCTTGCGTACATAGTGCCAAGACGATTTTGTTGGGGATTGAGTTATATCAGGCGGTTCCACCTCTACTTATAAGGCCGTACAGGCCATTTCGAGCCATTATAGTACGTTGTTGTAGAAGTATTAGTTTTGTAATTTTTGTTTTTTCTGAAAAAAAATATTCTTATCAGATTTCTCGCTCAAATTTCAACTTAGTCTCCTACATGGGGCCACAACTATATTATTAAAATCACCCAAATTGTTTGTTTTAAAAGTGAAGGGAAGCGGTTTAAAAGAAAACTGGTTGTTCAGTGAGCAAAATCCAATGAAATGGCAACAGTTGAGAAAATAAATTGGACTTTTTTTTTCTGGCTGGTATATACTCCCTCCGTCTCACCGAGTTTGTCACCCTCAATTCCGTGCCATCTTTTTTAATGCTTCGTCTTATTCAAATTTTTGCACAAATATAATTTATTTTTTATGACTTATTTTATCAATAAAGATACTTAAATATTGATTAATTTATTTTATGATTTGTATAAATATTTTGAATAAGGCGGATGGTCAAACATGAGATTCAAAAGTCAAAAAACGACAAACTCCGTGGGACAGAGAGAGTACCATAGTGGAAAACCAACGCACAGTTGGCAAAACGCAAGTATTCTGCTGGTGGGAGATTTAGAATACCAGCCTGTATCAAACACAGAGTAATTACTCTGGACTGTAGTGAATTGTAACTGATGTGGCTCCATCAACAGGCGGGAAGTTCTCCCAACAAATCCAGCCCATCGGTCCAATCTGTCTCGTAGTCGCGCCGAATTCAACCCAGCAGGAGGCGAAAACGAAAGCAACAACCAAATCTTGCTATCGCGCCGGATGTGTCGAGTCATCCGAGTCACGACCTCACTTCTCCTCCGGTCCTCCCCATAAAACGCGATCCTTTTTATCGGGGCGCCGGGGCGGGCAGGGGCGTCTTGGTCTTGGCACAGCTCCTCCTCCTCCGTACGCGCTCGAGCGGCGCGGGTCGGGTCGGTCGGGGTTGAATCGATCGACGATGGACCTAAAGCCAGGCGCAGCCGCCGTCCACGAGCCGTTGCTCCCGTCGCCGCCGCCGCAGGGCAAGGCGGCGTCTGCGGAGGCGAAGCGGCTGATGCGTCTGGCGGGGCCGATAGTCGCCAGCTGCGTCCTGCAGAACGTCGTCAACATGGCGTCCGTCATGTTCGTTGGCCACCTCGGCGAGCTCCCCTCGCCGGCGCTTCCCCTCGCCACCTCCCTCGCCAATGTTACAGGCTACAGCTTTCTCGTACGCCCGCCGGCCCTCCGATCGATCGATCCCATATTTTTTTTTTTGGTTCCTCTTCCTCCCCCCTGTCCTAATCTACTAGTGGATGCATGCATCGTTCTGATCGACATGGCGACCGACGACCGCATGCAGACGGGCATGGCGACGGCGCTGGACACGCTCTGCGGCCAGGCGTTCGGCGCGCGTCAGCACCACCTCCTCGGCGTGTACAAGCAGCGCGCGATGGTAGTTCTCGGGCTCGCCTGCGTCCCCATCGCGCTCGTCTGGGCGTGCGCCGGCCGGATCCTGCTCTTTCTCGGCCAGGACCCGCAGATCGCCGCGGAGGCCGGCGCGTACGCGCGCTGGCTCATCCCGTCGCTCGCCGCCTACGTGCCGCTGCAGTGCCACGTCCGCTTCCTGCAGACGCAGAGCGTCGTCCTGCCCGTCACGGCCAGCTCCGGCGCCACGGCGCTCTGCCACCTGGTCGTCTGCTGGGCGCTGGTGTACAAGGCCGGCATGGGCAGCAAGGGCGCCGCGCTCAGCAACGCCGTCTCCTACGCCATCAACCTCCTCATACTGGCACTCTATGTCAGGCTGTCGGCCGCGTGCAAGGACACGTGGAATGGCTTCTCGCGGGAGGCGTTCAAGGACCTGTGGAGGTTCACCGAGCTTGCCTGGCCGTCTGCCATGATGATCTGGTGCCAAAAACTTGCTTCCATCCAGTTAAACCGTACGTTTCACTGAAATACTTAGGATCGATACTCTTCCTTGCTGCAGCTTGGAGTGGTGGTCGTTTGAAGTCCTTGTGCTGCTGTCCGGTCTTCTGCCAAATCCTCAGCTCGAAACTTCAGTCCTGTCAATTTGGTACAAGCTTTTGCTCCATATACACCTTTCCCTACTTTGATGTTTCTATTCTCTAATTAATTTTTTTAATTGCCATATTTTACAGCCTGAACACTGGTGCTCTGCTCTACATGATACCATTGGGGCTTACTTATTCCATAAGGTGCCCTTCCTCAAATAGCACCTCACAATCTTTTTTTTGTTGGTCTTGTCCACGATCATTCCTGTCGACATGACATGATAATAATTGACAGATTCTAATGCTTTTTTTCCACAGTACACGTGTTTCCAACGAGCTTGGCGCCGGGCAGCCTCAGGCCGCGAAAATGGCAACAAAGGTAGTCATGTACATGGCCTTATCTGAAGGACTGGTTATATCCTTGACCATGACCCTGCTACGCAATGTTTGGGGATATATGTACAGCAATGAGAAGGAAATTGTGACCTACATCTCTAAAATGCTGCCGATCCTCGGGATATCTTTCTTCATAGATGGGCTTCACAGCTCTCTTTCAGGTGGGTTTCATTGATTGTGAATCCAAATTCTGCACAAACACAATGTGTGACTCTGAACATGTGTTCTGATCTGAGCACTAATCTGAATGACTGCTTTGGATTTGCCAGGGGTGCTCACAGGCTGCGGAAAGCAAAAGATTGGCGCAGCCGTTAATCTCGGTGCGTTCTACTTGTTAGGCATCCCAATGTCTGTACTGCTTGCATTCATCTTCCATCTGAATGGAATGGTACTACAATAACACCTCTGCTAGGCTTTCTCTCTGCTCATTACTTGCACATAACTTTAGTGAAAGCCTCCAAGTCACATCTCTGAACTCTGAAACTGTTGTTCTCTCACTAGGGCCTCTGGCTTGGCATCGTCTGCGGTAGCGTCGCCAAACTGGGTTTTCTCTTACTTGTAACGTGTTCCATAGACTGGGACAAGGAGGTAAGTACAAAGCCAAAACGCTACCAGGATGAATGTTCAGTTTTCTTTTTCGGTCTACTCCAGAGTATGGGCTAGTCATGTGATATTTATATCCTTGTTTGTCCTTTCATATTTCAGGCAGTCAAGGCGAAGTACAGAGTGTTAAGTTCATCCCTCCCATTTTGAAAAATGCTAGTGTTACATGGAAATTTGAACGCGGCTGACCCAAGCTCAGCTAAGGAAGTGTGGATTGTATCTGTCCGGAAAATTTTCTGAAGTTGGAAAAACTGACCACATTTCAGAGTCACAAAACGAGGGAAGGCAAGAAGAATCAGATCCAGTAATTATGGATACATCTTTATTGGCAACAAGTGATAGGAGGACAAAGCTCTATCTAGTGATAGCAACAAGTGATACAATGTAATGGTTTTCAGGAAATATAATTAGCTTGATTGAGTCAAATGACAATGATGCATGATTTTTCATGTTCTGACAAAAGATATGGGACAGTAAGAATGGTTCAACTGGAGTTTTGAAATATCAACGTGTATATTGCATCATAATCTTCTGGAGTTTTGAAATATCAACTAAGATTTTTGTTTACATGTAAAAGTACAATTCAGGAGCTAAAATTATTTTAATATCTCGAGCCAAGTCTCCAATAAGAAAATGAGGAAAAGACCGGAGAGTTGGAAATGAATAGAGATATTAAATTATAATAATGATTTTGAGAGCTTACAGTGTTTAAGCAGTGGAACCCCTATGATGAATAGAGGCACTATCATAGCATATCCCTAATGATTGTTAGAGTGAATGGCAAAACCAATTCTATTGATAGACCCCAAAGGGGAAATATACAAGTGTGTATACATATGCAAAGAAACCCTCCAAGTAGAGGGAAAATGGAGAAAACATCTATACATCTAACACCCCCCCTCAAACTCATGGTGAATCTACAACACTGAGTTTGGAGAGTAGGAATCTATGTTGAGCCTGGGTCTGTGGCTTGGTGAAGAAATCAGCTATCTGAACCTCTGAAGGCACATGGTGGAGCGTCACAACCTGATCATGCACTTGCGATCTCATGTAGGCAGCATCAACGCCAATGTGCTTGGTCAGCTCATGCATGACCGGATCTCGAGCAATATTGATTGCACCAGTGCTGTCAGAAGAGAGAGGAGTGGGTGCAGCGGCAGGCACACCGAAATCCTCAAGAAGCCATCGTAGCCATGTCACCTCTGCAGTCCCAATCACCATAGCGCGCAGCTCAGCCTCAGCACTCGAGCGGGAAGAAGCAGTCTGCTTCTTGGTTTTCCAGGCAATCAACGAGGAGCCAAGAAAAACACAATAAGCTGAGAGAGAGTAGCGATCGGTCTCACTCGCCCAGGTCGCATCAGAGTATGCCCGGCCGAGAGAACTAGAGCGCGGGAAGAAAAGACGACGGGAGATAGTTCCACGAAGATATCGCAGAACACGAAGGAGGTGAGCGTAGTGGAGCTGGGTAGGAGCTTTGCTAAACTGACTCAAGACATGAACAGAGTGAGTGATGTCAGGACGAGTGATCCCAAGATAGACAAGGCTCCCAACAAGCTGACGATAGCGAGTGGGATCAGCAAGTGGTTCACCATCAGTGGGTCGGAGGTGAACATTAAGCTCCATAGGAGTGTCAACAGTCCGGTGATCAGTGAGAGCAGCACGGGAAAGAAGGTCCTGGGTGTACTTCTCCTGAGAGAGAAAAATGCCATCAGGGGTGGAGGTGACCTCAAGCCCAAGGAAGTAACGGAGCGGACCCAAATCAGACATGAGGAATGTCTCACTGAGACGCTGCTTCACAAAGGCAATGAACTGGGAGTCATCACCTGTGATGATCATGTCATCAACATATAGGAGAAGAAGAGTGCGACCACGAGGAGAAGTGTGAACAAAGAGAGCAGGATCATGATCACTAGGCTTGAAGCCAGCATCAAGGAGAACAGAGGAGAAACGCTCAAACCAGGCGCGAGGAGCTTGCTTAAGGCCATAGAGTGAACGACGCAGCCGACAAACCATCCCATCAGGAACGGAGTATCCGGGAGGAGGCTGCATATAGACTTCCTCATGAAGCTCGCCATTGAGGAAGGCGTTCTTGACATCCAACTGTGAGATCGACCACTGACGGACAGAGGCAACAGCAAGAAGGGTTCGAACAGTGGTCATGTGAGCAATCGGGAGTTAACGCCTCCTCGTAGTCAATGCCATACTCCTGCTCGAAACCACGAGCCACAAGACGAGCTTTGTAGCGCTCAAGAGAGCCATCTGAGCGAGTTTTGACCTTGTAGACCCACTTGCAAGTGATAGGAGTGACATGAGGCGGTGTAGGAACAAGATCCCAAGTGCTAGTGCGCTCAAGGGCAGCAATCTCCTCAGCCATAGCGTGCTGCCACTCAGGGTGAGCAGCAGCCTCCCGATAGGTCGCGGGCTCGGCTAAAACAACAGCTGTGATGCCGCTAGGACGGGTGAAGCCAAGGCGTTCGGGAGGACGAAGGGTGCTGCGATCACGAAGAGCATAGCGAGGAGATGGAGGAAGGGGTCCAAGAATGGACGGAGAGGAATCAAGTGGTGGGGCAGGACGAGGACGACGAGTATAGTGGTGAGTGACCTCACGGGAGGAGGCCGGTGGTGGAGGATGAGGTGGAGGAGGTGGAGAAATAGGAGGAGATGGCGAAGGTGGAGAAAGAGGAGGAGGTGGCGAAGATGGAGAAATGGGAGGAGATGACGAAGGTGGAGTCGAGGAGGGAGGTGACAGTGGAAGATACCACTCAGGTAAGCTAAGAAAGGAGAGGGACTCAGCGGTGTTAGGATGACCAGAGGGAGAATGAGGATAGTAAGGGACGGACTCATCAAAGGTGACATCCCGAGAGATCCTCATCCGCCGAAGCAACAGGGTCATAACAAGCGATAGCCCTTATGTTTCAGCATCTTGTACCCAAGGAAAACACACTTTCGACAACCGAAAGCGGTGAGTTTGGTGCGCTCACGAGGTGGAAGTAGAACATAACCGCACACACCCAAAACAACGAAGATGATCATAGGAAGGAGGGGTGCCAAAAAGACGCTCATAGGGAGTGCAACCCTTTAGAGAGGTGGACGGTTGGCGGTTTATGAGGAAAACCGCCGTAGAGACCGCCTCAGCCCAGAACTGAGGAGCAAGGGCAGAGGAGATCAAGAGCGCACGAGCAGTCTCAAGAATGTGGCGATGCTTGCGCCAAAGCAACACCATTTTGAGCATGAGCACCGGGACGGGAAAAGCGAGCAAGGGTGCCCCCGCCAAAGAAGGTAGGAGCGGTGGGCAGTGGAGATGTACTCGCCAGCAGAGTCCGCACGAAAAACACGAATGGGAGAGTTGTACTGGGTACGAACCATGGTAGCAAATTGTTGGTAAATAGAAAGAAATTGGCCTCGAGAGGACATCAGATAAATCCAAGTAAATCTCGAATAGTCATCAATGAACAGAACATAATAGGATTGCCCTCCTTTTGAAGTTATAGGTGCAGGACCCCATACATCAGAGTGAACAAGATCAAAAGGTCTCTGGGATTTGGACTCACTAGAGGAATAGGGGAGTTGCAACTGCTTGCCAAGTTTGCAACCCGTACAATGGAGAGTAGTGTCACCAGAAACAGGGCCTAATACACCACTACCAACAAGATTTGGACAATCTAGCACCGGAGAGATGACCAAGACAACGATGCCCTTTGGGCAAAAGAGGTAGTGGATGAAGCGGTGATGCAGATCTTGGGAGAACCAGGTGGGAGCAAAGCGGATGAAGGAAGACGCAACCAATCAAGCTCCCATAGGCGCTGTGAGTCCCGACGCCTAGGCCCAGTTCCCACCAAAAGGCCCGTACGAAGGTCCTGAACACAACAAGAATCAGACTCAAGAATAATGCGACAACCATGATCAGTAATTTGTCCCGCAGAAAGAAGTTGCATAGTGAGTTGAGGAACATGCGAGACATTAGGAACCTCAAAAGAAGAAGTTGAAAGAACACCTCTCCCAGCAACAGGAAGAGAAGTGCCATCAGCAGTGCGAACAAGGATGGGTGAATCAGAAGATGACAGGGAGGACAAATGAGTGGTATGGGGTGTCATGTGGAAAGAGGCACCAAAATCAAGAAACCACGGTGGCGATATACCTGACGGAGGAGGAGGTGTGGAACGTGAGGCCCGAGGCGTAAGCTGCGGTAGTGAGGCGACGGAACATGGCAAGAACCTCCTGCTCCGCTGCAGACACAGAACGAGTGCCCTGCGGAGTGGAGGAACCACCAGAGCCCGAAGACTAGCGCCGGTCACGACGCCCGTAGCGGTTGCGCTGCTTCTTACGACAGTCCTTCTCCTCATGGCCATAAATCTTGCAGTAGCCACACTGCACACCAGAGGGGACCCCCGCCACCACCGCAGACTGGGGCGAAGGTAGAGAGACCGGTGGTGGTGAAGCCACCAGAACGGCAGGCTGCGGCTGAGCATGGCTCACCCCCCCAGTCCGAAGTCGAGTCTCCTCAGCTCGTAGCTCAGGCATCGCCTCGGCAAGCGATGGGCGCGGACGACGAGTCGAAGAGTCGTCGGCGAGGTCTCTCAAACTCTGGACGCAGCCGAGAGAGGAACTCGTGGAGACGAAGTGTGTCTCGCTGCTCCCGGTGCCGGTCACAACACCGACAAGTACCACCACCACAAAACTCTGCCCCCAAATTGTCCAGGCGATGCCAGACATCAGTCATCTTGCGGTGGAAGTCTTCGATTGTAGAATCGAGCTGGCGAAGTGACTGTGCCTCCTCAATAACAGCAAGGTACATCGCCTCATTGCGGATTTCATAACTGCGACGGAGGTGAGCCCACATGAGCTGGGATGTGGCAAGCCCTCTGAGGGAGCGTGCAAAATCAATTTCGATGCTTGCCAGTAAGATGGCCTTGGCTGATTTCTCCTCACGCAGCCAAGTCTCATAGAGGCCAAGATCAGATTGATAGGTCTCCATCTCAGCCTCAAATGCATCAAGGATAGCATGTTTGGCGGCATCATCAGCATCTGGAGGATAGGTGGGCTGCTTAGGAAGAACTGGACCGGGAGGACAGGCCCGGTCCCCCGTAAGATATCCCCACAGCAGCTGTCCATCCATGTGAACCTCCATATGAAAAACGAAATCACCCCAATTTGTGCCATTGAAGATAACCGGGCACTTGGGAACGGGAATGGCACCCGGACGAGTACGACTGGGGGACGCCATGGTAGAGGAATCAGCAATGGTTCTTGGCTGCTGCTGCCTTTTTTTTTTTGGTTGGTGAAAAGCAGAGCGGAGGGGCTAGCGGAAGCGGAGGAGCACGCGAGAGCGAGGCAAGGCCGCAGACAAAGACGCGTGAGTGAGGAGGAAAAAGGAGGATGCGAGGCTGGAGGAGCAGCAGACGGGCGGCCGGCACGGGAGGGGGCTGGCGGGCAGCGCGCCAGGCGCGCAGCTGGGCCTTGAGGCCGGCGGGGCTTGATGGCGGTAGCGAGGCAGGCTGAGGCTGGCGGCGCGATGGCGCTTGGCTGGGTGGCGCCGGTAGGGCGCGCGCCCGCGAGGAGGAGGCGCGCAAGGATGCGGGCGAGCCGCAACGGCGCCGAGAAGGTGGATGCGCTGGTGGAGGCCGGCGGGGTTGCCCAAATCACCGCGCAGAGGGAAGGTGAGGATCGGAAACCTAGCTGGATACCATGTTAGAGTGAATGGCAAAACCAATTCTATTGATAGACCCCAAAGGGGAAATATACAAGTGTGTATACATATGCAAAGAAACCCTCCAAGTAGAGGGAAAATGGAGAAAACATCTATACATCTAACAATGATAAGGACATTTAATAACATATTCCATTTGCTAGCTAATATGCTAGAGAACATATAGAACCCTAATGTCTCTGAATTGGGGAAGATAGTGTAGCAGCAGTTTATCCATTATAGTGTTTTTATGTCCAGTTGCACATAACTTTATCATGCTATGGGAACAGATGAACTCAATACGGTTTCTTTTGCCTTGGCTGCCTGAAAAAGTTGTTGAAAAACAAGATTAAACGTCACATTTGACTGTCCAAATAAAATGTGACAAATCAGCAGTAGTGTTATATAGTGGTACTTAGTATACTTTACCTCTTTCTCCCAATTTATCCGCAGTGTGATCCACAGGAGCAGCGCAAGCTTGGTGAGGCTGCCACAAACGATGCCAAGCCACAGACCCTAGTAAATAAAAGGAACAACACCTTCTTCAGTCTTAGGGAGGTATTTGCTCACATGCTAATTTTATGCAATTTTGTCAAAATTGATTGGGAGGTTCCCAAGCAAGAATTTACCATTCCATTCAGATGGAGGACAAATGCAAGCAACACGGCCATGGGAATGCCGGCCAAATAGTATGCACCGAGATTAACGCGTGAACCAATCTTCTGCGCACCACATCCAGTCACCACTCCTGAGTAATTTACAAGATGATCAATCATGCAACTAAAGATGAAAACGGTCGGAAACGAACGGAAAATCGCTCTATTGTTTTCATTTTCATATTCTTAGATGGAAAACGGTAGCGGAATAAACGGTAATACGAAAACGGTTAAATACAATCGGAAAATAGAAGGAAACAAACGGTAAGCGGAAACTTCTTTACATGCAACAGTGTGCCACTTCATTTAGTTTTCTCTACTGCTTATGAATTGAAGAGAGTGAATTATCAGATGTGAAATGAGGCTAACCTGATAGAGAAGCATGGAGCCCATCTGTGAAAAACGATATCGCAAGAACTGGTATCATTCTAGTAATGTATGCGACGACTTCAGGTTCATTGCTGTACATGTAACCCCAGAAATTGCGTAGCAGAATCATGGTAGAGCCAAGCAGCAAGCCTGTAGACAAGGCGATACACATGACGACTCGAGTTGCTAGCTTTGCTGCTTGGGGCTCACCGGCACCAAGTTCATTTGAAACACGTGTGCTGCAGAGGGTGCAGAAAGCAAATTAAATATGAATACACCACTAATATAAAAAATATATCTCTGTTCATATATATAACCTCGTACCTTATGGCTGTAGAAAGACCAAATGGCACCATGTACAGCAAATTACCAGTGTTTAGACTGCAGAATTCATGAACAGGGTAATCAGAAACATGAAAAGGGCAATGAAGGTTTACTGCAGAATTGACATTTGATTACCATATCGATAGTACTGAGGTTTCAAGCTTAGGATTGGGCAGGAGACCAGAGAGAAGCACAAGCAGTTCAAATGACCACCACTCCAAGCTGCATGCGCAAAGGGAACAGGTCAACCATATATAAAAACTTACCTATGGGCTACGAAAGCCCAGGCATTGCATTAAGGAGAAGATCTTCTCACGCGGGTCAAGAAACCCACGAACCCCCCGGGGCCAGCCCTTAGACCTGTGCTTTGGCCGTGGGACAGACGCGGGTTTTTTTTTAAACCCAGTCTGAAATTCGCTCGCATAGGGAGTTGAACCAGGACCTGAGGAGTGCCACTGGGTTCCTCTAACCAACTGAGCTAGACGCAATTTGGCGGTCAACCATATATACATAGGCAACAAACATGGAATGGGGAAGAAAGATGTAGGAGCTTGTTGTCTCACCAGACCATCATCGCCGACGGGATGGCGAGCTCGGTTAACCGGAGAAGGTCTTTGAAAGCCTCCGTGGAGAATCCAGTCCATGTCCTCTTGCACGCGCTCGAGACCCTCACGTACATAGCTAGCATGGCCAGGTCTAAGGAGTAGGAGATGGCACTGCTCAGCGCGGCGCCTTTGCTGCCCATGCCGGCCTTGAAAACCAGCGCCCAGCACACGAAGACGTGGCCCAGCGCAGTGACACCGGAGCTGACCATGACCGGCACGACGATACTCTGCGTCTGCAGGAACCGGTAGTGGCACGCGAGCGGGGCGTAGGGGACGAGGCCCAGTATGAGCCATCGGGAGTAGGCGCCGGCCTCAGCGGCGATGTCGCGGTCAACGCCGATGAACTCGAGGATCAGGCCGGCGTTGGCCCAGACGACGGCGATCGGGACGCAGGCAAGAGCGAGCACCAGCATGGCGCGCTGCTTGTAGACGCCCAGGAGGCCGTACTGCCTCGCCCCGAAGGCCTGGCCACACAGCGTGTCCAGCGCGCTCGCCATGCCGGCGAGCAGGCTGAAGCCGGTGACGTTGGCGAGCGAGCTGGCCAGGGAGGCGCCGGCGAGGGCAGCTCACCGAGATGGCCGACGAACATGACGGACACGAGCTGGACCACGTTCCGCAGGATGCAGCTGGCCACCAGTGGCCCCGCAAGGCTCAGCAGCCGCTTGGCCTCGGCTGCTGCCGTGTGCTCGGACCGACGCACGAGCAGGGGCTCCTCTGTTGCGTTGTTCTCCATGATGATCAGAGTACACAAGCGTGTGATCCCAAGGGATACCGGAGGGAAGTATTTGTACATGATGCAGGAGTAGTTATGCACTGAGCATGTAGGGAGTGTTTTGTTATGCAGGTGCCGTGGCTGCCAAGAACAACTAGTACCAAGCGGTCAAACTACAGCGTATGTAATAAGCACATGTTGATGACAGGTAATAAACAAATTACCTGTCACAGGGGCTGTTGAATAAGCTCTCACATAAAGCTCAGTGCAATATGGTACTCCATTTTTTTTGGGGATATGTTAAGGATGTGCAGAACGCATACTATGTGGATAAAAGTTTGCTCGGTGCAATTTGGTCGTCTTCTACCCTCAATGATCTGCTTCATGGATATGTTAAGGATGTGCCCGCCGCCGCCGCCGGTGTACAGAACGATGATCTGCTTCATGGATCCGTTGTCCATCTGCGCTAAGGTTGAACAATCAGGAAAGGAAGATAAGAAAGGGAACATGAATTTGGATTGGATGCGGTGATGCTTGTCTACTTGCTCCGAATCATACTTTTGGCACAAACCGAATTTGTGTTGGCTGTAGAATTGTTATTGTGTGGATTATGGAAATCGAAAATTACATAGGATTTGCTGCGTGGACTGACATGCAGGTGCTCGACGCAATGCCAATAAGGAGTGCACGGGGTAACTGTACAAAATAGATGGCATTCTTTTTTGCGTACAAAATAGATGGCATTTTTATATGGACTTATTTTTACCTTGCTTAAATAGTCCATATGAATTAATGAACAAATTAGTTTGTTACAAGCAATTTGCATACAAACAGGTCTCAAGCATTCATGGGCATTACAGGCATTTCTCAGGCAGCCCACAATTTGACAGCACCTCCAACCAAACGACCTTCTGTTTTTGCCACAGCTGCTTTCTCACAGCTGCTTTTTAACAGCTCACAGCCCACAGCAGCTTTTGCAAAAGCCACAGCCCAACCAAACATACCCTAAAATTTTCACACATGAGAGGACACTGTATGCTCGAACTTCTTTATCAAAACTGCCTGGATAGTGTGTGATGCAGAAATGAATTCACTTCTGATTCCATGTATTGCAAATGGATCCGTATATTTTTTTTGACAACAAACAACTTTATAGAACTAGCAACAACGGGCTGCTATCATGTTATATCGTTCAAGCCTACTGTCTGTAGAGCTTGGAGCCATTGGCATGGGTTTACATGATTATCATTGGAGCATGAAAAGTTGGGCATGTGGACATGGTGCACAGCTTCCTGCGATGCCTGAGAGTCTGCAGTGCTGTTCAAACTGCGGTGCACCATGTAAACCTTTGAATCTCTGGCCGAAGCTTTGCTGTGTGAAAGGTTTGATGTTCCAGGTTGGAGTTTGTGCACACAGCGTATAAACGCACTACATACGAAATGTTTTACAACTGACGAACGTCAATCGTGTTAATTAATAGAGAAGTTATGTATCATAAGAGCGTCCTTAACGGTTGCTATTGAGTCGTCAGCTACTTGCTAAACTAAGGCTGGTCTGAATGGGTTAGTGTTTCATGCACATTAAATGCAGCGCCACATCAAAAAAAAACTTTTTTTTTTTTTTTATGTATGAAACGCTTAGGAGAGAGAAGGAAAAAGTTCCACTATGGTGAAATATTTGGGCACTGTTTCACATGTATTGGAAAATGCGGGTAAAACCCCCATTGAGACAAAAATAGCGTTTCACCATGGAACTATGCAATTAAACCATGCAATGAGAGAGACTATGGGACCATTGAGCCTGTAAAACTGGGTGTATTGTATTGAGGGAGACGTCTATTTCATATCAAAATTTCACATCTTTAAAACCGGGAGATGAAACTCTCCATTGAGACTGGCCTGATATAGCCACAGTTTTACACTGCCCCTCTCGGTAATGGATGTCGCAAAAAAGCAGGGACTTCTAACCACTAGCGTGCTCGCCTTCGTAGCTTTGAGCTAGCGACGAGTGAATCGCTATCAACCACCGAATTGTTATCGACAAGTTTTCTATTACCCTTTTACTGCGTCCATGTCATTCTGAGCTAGCTCGGAGATTGCTGTTGGAGAAGCCTAAGGTAAAAAAAAAAAAAAAAAAAAAAAAAAAAAAAACTCTTAAACCGGTGTAAAACCATAGGCCGGCACTAAATAAACAGCGGCTGAAGCTTTTGCTTTTGTTTTTGTTCTCTCTTGATTCGCTGTAGTAGCAGCGGCCGCCGAACACCCCCGCATCAACGGGATAATTGGATTACAAAACACAGTATGCTGCTAAGACCACGTCACAATCCTCGACTTAGAAGTTAGAACCTTGGATCTGTGCTTATATGGATACTACATAGCTGTTGCCCGTTGTCTCGTTTTAGATTCCTTCGTTAAAAAATGTTGACTGGCTTCTGATCAAATTAGACCTTGAGGTAATATTAACAATTCTGCGACAGGGCACATGCCGCCACACAGACAACAAACTTGGCAGCCACGTTTTGGCCGGCAAAAACAAAATAAAGAAACGAATCACTGATGAATGTTGCGTTGCTGCGACGAACATGCAGTCAATCCTTGCAAACGCATACATTCCATCGCTCCCGGTAGAAGTAGCTGGGCAATACACACCCCGATGCATCCATCACCTTGCAAGAAATCCAAAAGAATCCAAAAGACTCAAACTCGGACTGGTATGGAAGGGCCAGTAAGTGAGGCGGATGCTTTGCTGTCTGAGGTCTAGCGGATGCTTTGCCACTGTTGTCGTTTATGGCTCCAATCAATGCTAGCTACTTGGTGTTGAACTTTTGTTGGTAATAGGCTCAGCTGTCGGGGTTATTAGTTGGAGATGCCCCACCCCTTCCCCCTCGTTTCTTGTTGTTTGTGTGCCTGTGTGGAGGCGGAGCAACTGCTGGCGGACGTCTTCTCTTAATGCAATACGTGCTAATGCATACTTTCGAAAAAAAATAAGCGTGGAGGCAGAGCCACTGCTAGTGGGCGTCTACAAGCACTGTGCCATGTCCCTCGCGGTCGCCAGCAGCCCCGCGCGCTGGCGGGCGTGTGCCGAGCGGATCTCCTCGCCATCGGCTAGGACCCGGACTCCTTTTTTTTTAGAAAGAGGTCGAAACTTTCCGTTTTTTATTGGACAAATAAAAAGGAAAAGAATGAGTAAAAACAAACTACAACCTCAACACAAAACTACCGCAAGTACTGAAACTACTAAGACTACTAAACGCCCCCTCCCCCCCAAAAGAAAAAAGGCAGGGTGGCGACAACCCCAACCGGCCCTTTACAAGAAAAAGGAAAACCCAACAACTCAGCGCCACACTTAGCGCCGTCATTTCCTACAACGTCAACTTGACCATAGTTGCTCTTTCATCAAGCTGTCCAGCGCTTGCAAGGCGACATGGACAAGGTTCTCCACAGAGGCCTAGTCTCTCTGGAGGACAACTGAAACATCGACCAGAGCGGGGTGAATGAGAGCCTCAAATTTCTTTCGAAACTATGGTCCTTCTCATCACACAACGTAAAACCAAACCCACACAAGATGTGAGAGATATACGTGCTAACCGGTAGCAAGATATCCCACGTGAAGTATTAAACACACAAGAGAGCACCATGAGAAGCGATGAAAACGAAGTCATGACGTGATGAGAGAAAATAGCACAAGACAGTCCAGGCTAAGGACTGTCCGGGGTAAGGAGGTAGGCCATCCGCAATACAAGTGACAATATGGCGGACTGTCCAAGGTACAAGGTCTCCGGACTGTCCGGAGACAACAACCTGATGGACAACAATGACTTGTTTAGACCCTAGGCCTTGTTTAGTTTACAAGTTTTTGCAACTCGATGAACAATAACTCATTCATTTGTATTTGATAAATATTGTCCAATCATAGTAAACAAACGGATGCCTTCTCAGGAGCAACTGCACCCTACACACCGTTGATGTGCAAGAGGTACTTCATCCTTATCTCCGATGGCACATAGTTTGTCCTTGTCAACATCGGGAACAGGATTCTCCCCATCGTCGCGGTTGTCGCCGACTATGGCTTTATTTGATCAGTGAAGATTCTCGATGAACACACAAGAACGATAAACGTAGAGACAAATTTGTTGACCAAACCACACAACTCTCGTCGTTTTTTCATTCATGAATGGTAAAAATAAAGACAAATTTGTTGACGCAAGTCACACAACTCTCGCGGTTTTTTTCATTCATTTATAGACTCAAGTACATGCGTAATTTTTTTTTTCAAGAGCACGCCTAGGCGCGTTTTTCATTAAGCAGACAGAGTTTTACAAACCATGGTCGATCGGTAACACGGCGATTACGGGATCACCACCCCTACTTCTACCGGAGTTTTACAATAGCGATTGCATTGGAACAAATTTGCGACAACGAGAGAAGATACGAAACGAAGAAGCGAGAACTAGCGGCGGCGTCATCCGCAATCCCGGCCATGTTGAGTTCCATGGCGGAGAGGTCGATCCCACCACCTAGTAGGGCCTCGAAGCAACTCCTCTTTCGTTCGGTCATCTTGCCCCGAATGCAACCACAAAATTCTGCTCAATTTACGAATCCGCAAAGCATCATCCTCGACCTTCTCGCCAAGCTTACGAAGTAGCACCTTCTCGCGCTTGCACCGTTGCATTGGGGGCACGCGGTTTAGCCGCAACGCGTCCACTCCTCCGCGGCGAATGGATCGACACCGGCGTGCGGGAGCGGCGCGGCGTGGGCCCATCCTTGATCGAGGAGGGCTGTTGAGGGGGATGCATATCCGTGCCTCTAGCTCCTCCTAGACCGGCGGTGTCACACGCTCCTCCATGGACGCTGGACATCATCAATGGATGCCGGCGGATGGTCCCAGTGTCCACGGCCGGATCCCGGCGACGGGCGGGACAACCGGCATTAGCTTCAGTGCTTGGGAGGCCGACCTCCACGACCTAAAAAGCTCCGAAGACCGGCTCGTTGTGCTCCTCTACCACGAGGTGGCGGGACGAACTTCGGCCGCAACCAAGTCGCCCACCGATCGTCCACCGCCCCGAGTGGTAGGCGGTGGAGGCGCTTCCACCGGACGCGTGGCCGCCATAGGTGCCGTAGCCGCCACCACCTCATCCAACATGGGATCGAAGTCTCTCAGCTCCAGTGTCGGGCAGCGGAGCCTAGTGAGGTCAGGCTCAGGGTACAGCGCCCACATCGCCGGCTGCTCAACACGAGGAGGCGGCAACGGTGGCTGTCCAACGACATCGCGCTCAGCTGATGAATTGGGCCCTCCTGCGACATCATGCCGCCTTGGGATGGCCCCCCTGGCTGCCCGAATGTCTCGGCGGGTGGGGTGCCGCTTGGGAAGGCGTTGGGGAGCCACGCTTGCACTCCCTCGCTCGATGGCGAAGCCCGACAACGGCGGCGGCGTGAGAAGTGCGGCATTGGGCGGCGGCGTGGCTTTCGCGGGCGATTGAAGCAACGCCCTACCAGGTTCGGTGGCACCGGGCGATGGCATCTAGGCGCTGCTTTTAGCGGCCGGCGTCGATGGCGATGGCCCCTGGGCCGATACGGAAGCCCGTCGGCATCGACGAAGGGTCCCTCGACGCTTCTTTGCCGACACCGCGTCGGGCTCTTCGGTCACTAACGCCCGAGGCCGTGGGCCAAGGCGTTGGTGCACCGGCGACGTTGCTGCGTTCCGGTCCGCGTTGCGCAGAGCACCAGCGGCGGCGGCGGGCCGGCCAGCCGACGGCGGCGGCGTCGCCGCCGCCGCTGTTGACACATCTTATAGTATATTTTTATAGCTCAATTAAAACTGAAATAAGGGTATAAATAAATATTTATGTAGAACTAGGGGCTTTACTAACAATTTCCACGAGTTTTGGTGAATTATATATTTTTTAGGGGATTAACGGGGAAAAAGCCCGAGTTTGCACCCCATACGATGAAGGGCGTGACCGTGAAGCAACCCAACTTGAAACCCATGTAAGAAGACCCTAGAAGACTCCGAAGCCGGCGGGACGGGTCGGGCCGGGCTGTCGATGACAAAGGCGGCGCCGCTGAGGCCTCGGCGGCGGCCGCCGCAATGGTGGGCCCCCGTCGACCTCCCCGATCTATGTCGGTTCATAACCGCCATTGAGGATCAATCTCATCCATCCATCAAGGTCGGTTTCATCCAAGGGCTACGGTTCATCGACCCGGCTATATAAGCATGCCCCCGGCCCCGCCAGGCAATGATGGTTCATTAGTTCATTACTCCATCATTTCGGCGATCAACAGCCTATGCCCTAGCTTCTAATTAGAAGAGCTCTAGATCTAGTTGAGAGAGAAGATTAGCAAGTTGAGAGACTAGTTCATAGCTCCCTGCGAGAGTAGCTAAATCTAGTCTTGTTCGAAAGATAGATATTGAGTGGAAGGAGAAGTTAAGGGGAAGCTCCGAACTGTCGGTGTCTCCTCTTCGTTTGTACCTCGGGACCAAGCCTCCTTTGGAGCTTGTTCCTAAGACAACTACGGTGGATCGACTTCTTATTTGAGTAAGTTTACTTGTTTATATTATTCTTGTGGTTTGCGACTCTTTTAGAGTACTTCAATTCTTGTCGCTCTTGGATTGAGGTTGCTACCCCTAGTGTGAGCGTGGTGCTTAGACTAGATAGCTCGTAGATGCACCCTACCTTCGGATTTGTGGTAACTAATGTAGGTGACTTATAGCTGCGTTAATTCTTTGTAGTCCACATCCCGTTAGATAGGCCTCGGTAGAACCTATTTGCTAGGAGTTTGCACTCTTTGCTAGTGTCTTTCTCCTTGAATAAAGTTCCCATAAGATATATTTACAAGCCTTACAAGGATATCAATTAGACAACCATAGCCGTCTTCTTAAAGATTTATCAACTTCCTTCCTTGTTGAGATTCTTCCGGCCTTAGTTATATCTTCACTATTCGTAAACCTTTCTCCTTGTGGATACGATATTTGAAACCCATCTCGGGTGAAGTGCTCACGGGTATCCGTGCGCTTGCGGATTATACAAATCATAAATATTTCTATGGGCTTAACTTTTACCAACAAGCATTTCTGGCGCCGTTGCCGGGGAGAACGGTTGTTTAAGAAAACGTGAGTATAACTAAGTCTTATAAACTATCGTAGCGTAGAATTTATCTTTTTTCCTTTCTTTTATATTTTATCTTTTTCCACTGTCCAAATGGATACCATCCCTCTTTACAAATACATGGCACCCACGGAACACTCTCGTAGCCCTTTGCCATCATCTAAACCAATCAATACCGATGACTACGAAGTTGCGCCCTAGGTTAATAGAGATGGTCCAAAATCATATGTTCTCGAGGTACTTGAGGCGAAAACCCTTATCACCATCTCCGGACCTTCAAAGAAACATGTGATTCGCCTTCACATAAAAGGCATGTCCAATGAAACCATCCGCTGGAAGCTCTTTCCATTCTCTTTGAAAGGGAAGGCTCGCCAGTGGTACGACACGAACAAGGAGAAGATGGAAGGCGACTGGGGGAAGTTACTAGTTGAATTTTGCCTAGATTTTTACCCCATGTCCAAAGTAGTCAACTTTAGGCTCTCGATCCTATCCTCTACACAACAGGATAATGAATCTTTGAGTGCCTTACGGGAGCGTCTTGAACTTCTTTCCAAATCCGGACCGGACTTAGCCATGCCATGCCAGACCCAGTTTTACTTCAACATTTTTATGTTGGTGCGAACAGAAAATCTAGAAAAGAATTGAATACCTCAGTGTTGGGATCTAACTTTGATTTCCGTTTAAACTTTCGTCCCAAACTTTGAAGATTTCAGGATGACACAGACTGGGAACGAAGTTCCACTTCAAAGATGACTTCGCTGAATTTTGGCTTCGCAGAAGAGCGGTTTGGGCGAAAGATGAAAGCAAGAGTCGAGAAGATCCAAGCGAAGATAGCCTCGGTAACCCATTTTGCGCGAAGCTAAAGAATCATCGCCCAGAGGAAGTAAAAAGCGTTGCGAAGATGGAAGAATAGACTAAAAAGAAGCGCGAAGATGAAGATTGCATCTTCGCGGGGAGAAGATATCATTTCAGAGTCCTTAATGTTTTTTGTACAAATTGCGAAGACATGAAGTGACCTCAAGAGGACCGCGAAGATAGAAAGAATGTCTTCGCGGAGAGAAGCTCTTCATAGAGAAACTTTTCAGAATTCTTAACATTTTTGTACAACTACGAAGCCAGGGGGGGCCTATAAATACCCCCTGACATCCTTTGTAATCGCTATGTTGAATGGCCACTTTGTAAACCATATCATCATCAATAACATGTTGTGTTGAGCAATCACCCAACATCTTGGCGCCCACCGCTTGTGTGAGCAACGATCTATCCCACGGCCATCAAGAAATCATGGGGAGACCACCCAAGAACAAGTCGGCAAAAATACCCGAAGAAGCAACAACAACAGAGAAGGAAGCACCAAGAGCAAGCGGAGACACTATCTCCAAAGAAGTCATTCCAAACGAAGATCAAAGCGAAGAAGCAAGGAAGTTACAAGAACTAGAAGAAGAATTGATTAAAAAAACGAGAAAGAACTTGACGCTTGCAAAGCGTAACAAGAGAAAAGACTTTGAAGCAAAGAATTGAGGAAGCTGAAGCAGAACTAAAAAGATTGAGTGAAGAAATCAATAATCAAGACCGCGAAGTCATCATAACAGGCGAAGCCAAAACAGACCAAAGCAATGAAAAGGCAATAGTCACGATAGACCCAGAGTCTCCATTATCAGTAGATTTACAAATGGCAAAATGGCCAAAAGGATTCAAATTCAACGTCATACCAACTTATGAAGGTTTGACAGATCCAAGACAATTTCTGATGAGCTTTGAAGCAGCTGTTGAATCAGGAGGAGGAGACGACAAAACACTAGCGAAGGCACTTATCATGGCAATGAAAGGACCAGCTCAAAAGTGGCATGCTTCGCTCAAACCAAGATCCCTCAAAAGTTGGGAGCAACTCGTAACAACCTTACTAGTTGATTTCCAAGGATTCCAACACAAAGCTTAACGAAAGTGATGATCCATTCGATATCAAGCAATATCCAAAAGAGCCAATAATCCAATACTACAAAAGATTCATCCAAATGAAGACCCAAATCCCGTAAGTATCGAGACGAAGTCGTCATTATCGCCGCAATCGGGGGACTCGAGAGTGGACAATTGTCTTCGCATCTAAAAAGGGAAAGGCCAACAAACCGTTGCACAACTATATGAAGAAATCCAAAAGTATGCAAGATCAGATGATGATTTCAGGAAAAAGACTGAAGAAGAGAATGCACAGAGAAATCAAACAAAGACAAACAATCAATTCAGACAACAAAGTTTCGAGCGAAGACCATATTACCATCAATACCAAGCACCACTTCGCGTAAACCAAATCAACAATGAGCAAAGCGAAGACAACACTCAAGCACAAAACAATCAGCGAAGTCAATATAACAACAGAAACTTCAATAACAACCAAAGAGGAGGTTTCAATCAAAGATTTGGAGAAAGAAGAATTTTGAAGCCCGAAGAAATGTATTGCATCATTCACGGCAAAGGGGCTGGCTACACCTCGAAGATGTGCCCAATGGTGAAGAAAAGCATAGAGCAATTACAACAAGAAGGCAAATCAATGGAAAATCAAAGATCAATAAATTTTTTTGTCTCAAGCAAGCACTTTCAAAAATCAAGCCTACTTCGATCCAAGTTACAATCAAAGCAAATCTTACGGGGCCACCTCCGATATACAATTGCCAACCATTAGCAATAGCTCCGCCACAATGGGGCAGGCACAAAATTTGCAACCCGAGGCTTCAATTGCAAACAATACACCAAAAATACAAAACAATGCTTCACCACCAGTTGTATCAACTACAAGCGAGGGCAGAATAATGACAATCATGCGGTGGTAACAAAGATAGAACATACAACAAACAACGAAAGAAGGAACTACTTCGAAGAGTTAACTCAATAACAATGGAGGGACCTTACAAGAAGACAAAATGGTCACACCAACCAATCATTTTCTGAGAACAAGACATGAAACTCAAAGATTACCCACACATGGATGCCATGGTCATAGAAGCAAACATAGATGGATGGGATGTCACAAAAATTCTAGTAGATGGAGGAAGCTCCCCCGATATACTCTTCGCATCAACATTAGATGCAATGGGAATCAAAAGACAAAATTTGGGAAGAGCGAGAATATCCATTAGTTGGCCGGTGGCAAAAGGATAAATTCAATTGGAAGAATCATCTTTTGCCAAGTATCCTTCGAAACAAAAAACAATGCAAGAACGAGAACAAGTGGCATTTGATGTTGTTGAAATGCATAGCCAATACAATGCAATCTTCGGAAGAGGGAGTTTAAATATCTTGAAGCAAAGTTGATCAACTACTCTTACTTGTGCATGAAAGTTCCAAAGCAATAAATGGGCCAATATCAATTCATGGAAATCAAAACGAAGCAAGAAACATTGAGAAAGATTCAACTCCGGCCCAAAGAAATGTTTTGGCCATCGAAGAAATCGAAGACGAAAATGAGACGTAAAACGCGAAGTCAAAAAAGAAAGCGAAGACATGTTCCAAGAAAGAAACCAAGGAAGTCTTGTTAGATCCAATGGTAATGAGACAAAAAAGTCATCATTAGCGCCAATCTAACAAAAAAAGAAGAAGAAGAACAACTTATAAGTTTCCTAAGAAGCAATCAAGATGTCTTCGCTTGGTCGAAAAAGACCTAGAGGGAGTCACAGAGATATCATCGAACACCGACCGAATATCGACCCAAATGTCAAGCCAAAGAAACAAAAGCTACGAAAAATCTCGAAGACAGAACAATGGCCGCGAAGGGTGAAGTACGTAGATTGCTTGATGCAAAAGTTATAAGAGAAGTTCAATTTACAACATGGTGGCAAACATTGTGATGGTAAAGAAAAGCAATGGAAAATGGAGAATGTGCATAGATTTTACAGATCTCAACAAAGCTTGCCCAAAAAGACAATTTCCCTCTACCAAGAATTGACACATTGGTCGATCAAGCTGCGCAGGAAGTGAAATGCTAAGTTTCCTCGATTGCTTCTCGAGGATATCATCAAATTTACATGAAAAAAGAAGATGAAGAAAAGACAAGTTTTATCACGCCATTTGGAACTTATTGCTTCCAAAGAATGGCGAGAGGGGCTTCGCAATGCCGGGTCAAGCTTCATCGAATGACTTCGGTAGCACTTAAAGATCAAATCGGAGACAATGCGCTAGCATATGTTGACGACATAATAGTGAAAAGCAAGAAACGCGAAGACCACGAAAGACTTAAAGCGAGACCTTTGAAAATTTTGAGAAAATCAAATCTCAAACTCAATCTGAAAAATGTACCTTCTGAGTACAAAAGGCAAGATTCTCGGATGCATAGTTTCAGAAAAGGCATCGACCGAATCCGAAAAAAATAAAAGCAATCATGCAAACGGAAGTTCCAAAGAATATCAAGGACATCCAAAAACTAACGGGAAGATTGGCTTCGCTAAACGGGTTCATATCAAAGTCGCGAGAAAAAAAGCTTCCCAATTTTTCAAGCACTCAAAGGGGCGAAGACAAACTTTACATGGGGAGAAGAGCAACAAAAAGCCTTTGAAGAAATAAAGAAATATCTCACAAGTCCCTCTACATTGACAACACCAAATGTTGATCAAGAACTACTCTTATACATCTCAGCATCCGAAAAAGCAGTAAGCGCAGTTCTAGTGCAAGAAAGAGAGAAAGACCACGCGAAGAAACAAGAACCAGTTTACTTTGTCTCCGAAGCCCTCTCCGGATCAAAGTTGTTTTACTCAAAAATTGAGAAAATAGCATATGCAGTACTTATGGCAACAAGAAAGTTGAAGCACTACTTCTTGGCTCACAAAGTAAGAATTCCAACAAATCAACCACTCAAAGATGTACTCCAAAGTTATAAATCTTCGGGAAGGCTTGGAAAGTGGGCAGCTGAAATCTCACAATATTTCATTGAATTTGAGAAGAGAACAAACAATAAAGTCACAAGTATTGACATATTTCATCTCAGATTGGACACCAGTAACAAATTGTGAAGACCAAAAAGATCATCAAGAGTGGACTTTGTCCTGTCAAGAATGGACAATGAATTGTGACGGAGTATGGGGCTCTCGCAGTAGGGGCGGCATAGCGGCAATAATCACTTCGCCATCCGAAGTCAAAATGAAATATGCAAAGCAAGACTTGAATTTCGATGCACCAACAACATCGCGGAGTATGAAGCGGTATTCTTTGGGGCTTCGCAAAGCAAGAGCAATGGGCGTACAAAGAATCTTGATAAAAACAAATTCTCAAGTTGTGGCGAGGCCATGTCGAGAAAAACTACAAAGCAAAAGACCCGAGTTAGCAAAATACTTGCAAAATGTGAGGGATCAAGAGAAACATTTCAAAGGATTCAAAGAAGAAGCATCTCAAGAACAAACAATGAAGAGGCCGATGAAATCGCGAAGGAAAAGCGGACTCAAAAAGTAAAGTTGCCCCGGATGTGTTTTATCAAATATTATCGAGAATCTTCGATAAAAGCAAAACTTGAAGAGCCAAAATACATTCACATCATTGAGAGCGAAGATTGGAGATCGAGAGATAATAGCATTCTTAAGAGGATTTTATGAACCGAAAAGTTTAAGTGAAGAAATAAGAATGAAGCACAAGACAAGAAATTACAAGCTTATTGACAATCAACTTTTCAAGCATGGCATTTGTGAACCATTACTCAAATGCATTTCAAGCAAAGAAGGCAAAGACTTGTTTGCAAGAAATACACTGTGGAAGTGGAACATGTGGAAATCATGCCGCCCAAGAGCCATAGCAGGAAAGGCATTTAGACAAGGATTCTATTGGCCAACAGCCCAAAAAAAGATAGCAAGGAAATAGTCAAAACTTGTCACAATTGCCAAATCTCGGCAAACAAGTCAAATGCCCCGGACTAATCCAATTCAAAGACATTGAACCTACCCGGCCACTAGCGAGATGGGGAATAGACATAATTGGCAAACTTCCACCGGCCCAAGGCAATCATCAATATGCGGTTGTTGCAGTTGAATATTTCACAAAGTGGATAGAAGCGAAGCCAATCACAAACATGTCATCCACAACAATGAAAAAGTTTCTTTGGCAAAATATAATTTGCAGATTCGGAGTTCCAAGACACATAACTTTGGACAATGGTACTCAATTTGACAGCGAAGATTTCAGAAGCTATTGTGAAAGTATGGGAATCCAACTTTGCTTCCGATCGTCAAATATCCTCAATCCAATGGAGCAGTTGAAAGAGCAAATGGCATCATATGTGTGGGAATTTCAAAGAATCTAGTAGGACTCCCAAAAGGAAAATGGGTTGAGGAATTACCAAGGATTGTTTGGAGTCACAATACAACCACAACAAGATCAACAAAGTTTACACCCTTCAAGTTACTATATGGTGATGAAGCAATGACTCCAGAAGAGATACAATTCGAAGGTCCAAGAACAAGTGTCCAAATCACGGCGAAGAGGACCAAAAGACAAGCAAAGATTTGCTCGAAGAAGAAAGAAACCAAGTTGTGATGAATCTCGAGAAAATACCAAGAAGAAACAAGCAAGTGGTACAACAAGAAAGTAGTGAAAAGAGATTTACCCGGGAGACTTCGTGCTCAAAAGGAAAAAGAAACGAAGATACCGTGGGAAAATTTCAGCAAAAGTGGGAAGGACCTTTCATCATAACAAAGTCAAGCAGGCAAGGATCCTATCACTTGGAGAATCTCAAAGGAGAAGAATTGAGCCATACATGGAACATCAAGGACCTTCGCAAGTATTATCCTTAAAGTTTTTTCCTTTTTAAGTTTTGTAAATAAGCAAGTTAGATTCAACTTCTTAGAAGCATTTTATCATTTCAATCAAGAGTCTGCACTCTTTTTTCCACTCATGGGAAGCCCTTCGTAGGGGGTGGTTTTTTAACGAGGCGGGACTCTATTGTAAAATTCTCATGTCAAATATAAATGAGAAAGTAGTTTCCCCAAATGTGTGCATTCTTCACTTATCTTTCAATTTACTCAAAAAGCCGAAAAGCAAAGCGCTTCAACATCGGCTAAAAGTTTTCATAAAAAATAAAACAAAGTAGGTATAATTTAAGTACAAAACTAAAATTATTACCTACGTAATTCTCTAAGGAGAAAATTTAGACTTCAAATCGAAGTCTTCGCTCCTACTTCACAAAAAAAAGAAGAGGACGACGTTTTCAAAATTCTCTAAGGAGAAAATTTAGACTTCAAATCGAAGTCTTCGCTCATACTTCGTAAAAAAAAGAAGGGGACGACGCGTTTTGAAATTCTCTAAGGAGAAAATATAGACTTCAAATCGAAGTCTTCGCTCCTACTTTCATAAAAAAAAAAAGAAGAGGACTTCGCATAAAAAAAAGAAGGGGGACGGCGTTTTCAAAATTCTCTAAGGAGAAAATTTAGACTTCAAATCGAAGTCTTCGCCCTCCAAAAAGAAGGGGACGACGTTTTCAAAAAAAAAAAGGGGACGGCGTTTTTTGAAATTCTCTAAGGAGAAAATTTAGACTTCAAATCGAAGTCTTCGCCTCCTACTCGCAAAAAAAGAAGGGGGACGACGTTTTCAAAATTCTCTAAGGAGAAAATTTAGACTTCAAATCGAAGTCTTCGCTCCTACTTCACAAAAAAAGAAGGGGACAACGTTTTCAAAATTCTCTAAGTAGAAAATTTTGACTTCAAATCGAAGTCTTCGATCTCACTTCACAAGAAAGAATGAACAACGAACTTTGAATTAACAAAATTCCTTATTTTACAAAACATGTTTACAAATATACAACATACACTTATTTAAACCTTACATACAACACATTTGAATCTCAAAACATTCAAAATTCTTCAGAAGCAACACTAGTTGCTGCTTCGCTCAGAATATCTTCGACAACATCGTTGATTATTTTATCTGCCGTGTCTTGCAAACCATCCCCAAAGATAAAGCTCGGGGATGCACTTGAACAAGAAGACTGGAACAGAAAACTTAGTAACATCAACAAAGAGTAAGCACAAATCAAAAATAAAGAACCCAAAAACAACACAAATCTTACTTGTCCAAGATTGCTAAAATCGACAACCCTGGGCATCCTATAAGAACCTTTTGTCTTAGATTTCCCAAGACACTTATCCACAAACTCATCAATGTTTGCACTACCGAGAAGCCTCAAAAATTCCGAAGCTTCGAAGACAAAGTCACCCTTTTTGCGATCATAAGAGGCATCGTGACAACAACATCTTGCGCAGCTTGAAGGAGAAAACCGCGCAAGATTTTCCAAAGTCATAATTCGCCATAAAAATCAAAAAGATATTTTAACTTCAAAAAAAACAATAACTTCGCTCAAACAACAAAGTAATAAAGTTTAAACAACACATCAATTTAACAAGTTTACAACATTTCCATCCAAACATGTTTTCCATAGCCTCCCAAAACACTCAAGATATGGATAGCCCAACAAACTAGTCCCTTCGCTCACTAACATCATTGCGACTCTTCTGCTCCTCTTCTCGAATTCTCTTCTCCTCTTCCATCTGCTGCTTCCGAAGAGCTTCTTCCTCCTGTGAAATATCGAATTCAAGCTGTTAAAACCAAAAAGTCAGCACACAAAAGAAAACAATAATCACGAAAAAAAAAGTAGAATTGAAAATAGGAAATATATACCTTCTTCAGTTTCTCTTTAACTTTTTCAAGGCAGTGCTCGCGACCGCATTGGCACCAATATTCATTGAAAAATTTCTTACAAAGAAGATGAGTCCGAGGAGAAATTTGATTGATAGCATCTGCAGGAAACTTGAATGAGGGATCCACAAAAGCATCATATAACGGGTCATTGGCCTCTTTCATGAGATGCAAAAGTGCCCTAGTAGAGTACATGACACTTGTGTCAGCAGCCGCTGAACAACAACACTCAGATCTTCATATTGTCGGCAAAGCCAGCTGAAAAAAGGATCATATTCCCCAAGATCCCAGCAAGGGTCTTCAGGAACGGCACCCCACTTTTCATATGCAATTTTGCATATATCCCACATTCTATTAAATTTCCTATGGAAAAATTCATCCATTCCATTTTTCTTTTTTCTCCAAATACTCTTTCTCCTTTGTAAGAGCAAAGCAATGGTTGCCTTCGCAGTCTCAAGCTGTTTATCTTTCTCCTTAATACTGTCCGAAGCCTTATGGTATAAGCGATCAATCTTTCGCCATTCATCCACAACTTCTCCTCTCTCTTTCTCTTTAGAAGCAACTTGAGTCTTCAAATCCTCAATCTCTTTAAGTAAAGACTTTTCATGAACGACAAAAGCGATCCACGCTGTCCTCAAGTGACTTTCTAAGCCCACGGTTGACAAGAGAGCCCCCTAGACATACAAGGCAAAACGGATAAAAGAAACTTTTAGCAAACAACTTCGCATACACAAACAATACAATTATAAACAAGCGAAGCTTACCTTGTACATCAAATTTATGCCAAGATCGGCAAGCTCCGGCGGATTCATCTTCGCAAGCTCGGCCTCCGCGATCGAGAACGAGAGAAAGCATCATCAATGCATTTAGTTAAGCGCTTCTCGGTCCTCTTCGGGAGCACACGAAGTTTATCCACACCTACTCCAACAAACTTGAAAGAATCCAAGTTGACACCACTTTCAAAACAAAACTTCAAAGTATTGTCAATAGACTTCGCGATAGCTTCAAAAGTAAGTTCTGCTTTCTTCACAAAGAACTTGAGAAGTAAGGTGATCCAAGATAACATCCTTCATGGATCCAACATCAACGGTTTTTCTCTTGATGAAGTTGAAGCGTCGGGGAAAGTATTGAGCTAAAAAGGAAAAAGGGAAAAAAAAAAAAGAAGAAAAAAATCAGGAAAACGGAAATCAACATAAAAATTATAAAAACAAGCAAAGTTGAAAAAAAAAAAAAAAAAAAAACAATAATAAAAAAAAAAAAAAAAAAAAAAACTTACAAACTTTTTCGCCCTCCTTCAAGGGGCAAGGTATCTTTTCCCGAGCTTCAACATTAACAAGTGATTCTGACAACCGGCTACGCTGATCTGCCTCAGCTTGGTCATCTATCACATCATCAAAATCATCAACACAAAATTGGGCGGTCCTTGTCCCTCTTTTGTGAAGCTTTTCCTTCACGAACTTAACGGCTTCTTCAGCCCTTTCTTTCGAAGTCTTCTCTGAACCTTTCCAAAAAAAAAAAAATAATAAAAAAATAATAAAACCTAAATCAAGCAAGAAAAACAAAACAATCATCTAAGGAATAACAACAAAATACAAAGCGTACATACCAACGGTAGCTTTGTCTACAAATCCCGAAGACTTCTCAACAACAATTTCAGGAACCTTAGAAGGTTCAGGCACCGGCTTCGCGGAAAGTTTCTCTGCAGCAGCAGCATCTCCAATTTTTTCAGAAATTCCCGCCTCCAAGGATGGCTTCGAACCACCATCACCACCATCATGTCTTTCAAGAACTTCGGTGTTAGGAACCGAAGTGGGATTCTCTGGAATCACTGGCAAGTGACTCACATGAATATTTTTGGCTAACTTAGCTAACCTAAGACCATTGCGCTCATTACTCAAAGTACAAGTGCTATCAGCCAAATTCATAGGAAAATCTGGAGTTGGATCCCTAAATCTAGGTGAAAGAGGAGATGCAAGATTACCAAGAGTGGCTTAAGCTTCCATAGCGTAAGCATCATTGCGTCATCTTCACCGCCAGGTGCACGAGGTTCCCAATTTTGCGAAGACCCAAAATTTTGTAAGTAGTCCGCTAGTGGAGTAAGCAAACTCGAGTCAAACCGGTGGAAGCAAAAGCTTTGCACACATTTTCTCACCTCCAAGTCTCTAAGAGAAGTACCAAATTTCGAGCCCTCGAAAGTGCCGGAACATCAATATCACCGTCGGTCAAGTCAACAAGTATCAAGCAAATCTTCAACCGTCTTCCTAGCCCTTTTCTTCTGAGGCTTCGGAACAACAGTTTTCGAAGGTGTCTTCGCGGAAGCAGATGGCTTCGCCTTGTCATTTCTCTTCCTTTTCTGAGGCTTATCAACCTCAGCCTTATCCTTGCCTCGTGCATAGGCAGGTGGGGGATGAACTTTATAAGTAATTTTCGCCAAAGTAAAAATGCGATTGAGCCGCACATAGTCCTGGCCAATAATCTCATCCATCAATTTTCTCTCGGTATGTAAATACTTTCCAAGCAAATCTGAAGCTTTGTTCTCAACTTCAGTAACAAATTCTTCTTCGCTCTTGAATCGTGAAGGCATCACTGTCTCTCTATCCGGAAAAATGTAATCCTTATCTCTAACTTTCTTCTTATGATAGCGAAGAAAATCCCATCCAAGTCGAAGTGGCCAAATACCGGCAAACAATGTATTCTTCGACCAAATCTCGAGTAGATTTCGAGACACAACTCTTGCAAAAGCTTTTAAGCATGAGAACAATTCTGAGATTTTTTTTCGTACCCGGGCTTGCACTCAAACCTATTCTCGTGCATACGCGAAGCCAAAGGATAACTTTTTCTTCACACCTTTTACGCCAAGATTTTCCTCTACCATGGGAACCTTATGATAAAAACCAGTAGTTAACCCAACCATCTGGCCACTTGTTTTTCGAGGCAGGAGATATCTGCTTCTGACCACGAGCAGTCTTAAAGCTACAACAACCAAAATAAAGTTTCACTGTGCGTTCGTCAATCTTCTTAGTCCTGAATTGAGTGTGTAGTTCATGCAATGCGCTGAAAGCATCAATATCTGGCTGCACTCGTTGACTTCGCACAGCCCAAATGAAAACTGATAGCTTCACTATAGCGTTGGGCGTCAAGTGATGCATTTCAATGTTATACCTTTTGAAAACCTCTTCCAAAAAATTTTGGGGTGGCATGCGAAGACCCAGCGATAAATAGATCTTTGAACACAATGCACTCATCCGGTTTAGGCGGTACTTTTTCGAGACGGTTCCGCCGGCCTATATTGACCCTCTTTTAAAAGACCATCTTTCACCATTAGCTTGAAATCATCATCCGTCATTTTGCTTTGACCAAAAGTATATGAAATCCTCGCAGCAAGCAACTCGGATTGATGCGAGAAACTTGTGAAAGATCCTCTCGTAGTCATCTTGTTGCGAAGTTATTTTCTTCTACAATATCTTGACTTTGAGATTCGATCGGAGCATCTTCGACAAGTGCCATTCTAAACAAAAAGAAAAAAATAACAATCACCTAACAAAATCATAATAAACTTGGCAAGAAAAAGATTGGAAGATACAAAATTCTAAGACTTCGATAGAAAATATACGACTTAGAAGAATTGCGAGAATTCCGCTTCAAACTTCGCGAAGATTCGTCTTCGCAAAATTAGCTTCGGCGTCACGAAAAAAAATTTCAAAAAGGTGGCCCCTCTCCGAAAAAGATGAAGAAAGCGGGGGGTGCTTCGCTATTTATAGACCCCGGTCAAACGGTCAAACTAGCCGTTAAAAAAAAAATCAATCAATCAAGCGAAGATATGCGCGAAGTTACAATCAGAAAGTCCAACTTCAAAGTCTGGGACGACGTTTTTGGATCGAAACAAAGTTTTGAGAAAACTTATGATTCGTGGGTTTCATGCCTTTGAAGTCGGCCTTAAGCCCACGAGGGGGTTCTTTGTTGGGATCTAACTTTGATTTCCGTTTAAACTTTCGTCCCAAACTTTGAAGATTTCAGGATGACACAGACTGGGAACGAAGTTCCACTTCAAAGATGACTTCGCTGAATTTTGGCTTCGCAGAAGAGCGGTTTGGGCGAAAGATGAAAGCAAGAGTCAGAAGATCCAAGCGAAGATAGCCTCGGTAACTTCGCCGCGAAGCTAAAGAATCATCGCCAGAGGAAGTAAAAAGCGTTGCGAAGATGGAAGAATAGACTAAAAGAAGCGCGAAGATGAAGATTGCATCTTCGCGGGGGAGAAGATATCATTTCAGAGTCCTTAATGTTTTTTGTACAAATTGCGAAGACATGAAGTGACCTCAAGAGGACCGCGAAGATAGAAAGAATGTCTTCGCGGAGAGAAGCTCTTCATAGAGAAACTTTTCAGAATTCTTAACATTTTTGTACAACTACGAAGCCAGGGGGGGCCTATAAATACCCCCTGACATCCTTTGTAATCGCTATGTTGAATGGCCACTTTGTAAACCATATCATCATCAATAACATGTTGTGTTGAGCAATCACCCAACACTCAGCAAATGGATCTTTTATCCATCTCCCACCTATACAAGCTAGAAAACTCTTGACCATAATAGCGGAGAATAATAAGGATCCTATTGCAGAGAACTCCTTAGACGAAGAAGAAGAAGAAATAGGATTAGTTGAGGACGATTTCATACCAAATTCATTGCAACCTTTAGCCAATCCACCAACTAATCGAGCCATCGAATCATCGAAACGGAGGACACTCCAATATCGATTTCCTACTTGATATCGAGGATGATTTATTTTCCGATTTTGGAGATACCTCGAAATACAAAACTGAAAAGATATTTCAGAAGGCTAAACATTCACGTGTAGATCCTTCTGATAAAACACTTTTACGAAGGACCACTAAAGAGCTTGTTTCAATTGTGAGCGGCGAATGGTTAGAAGAATCGAGCTTTCCTCGATGTAGTCCGTTTGGATTCACCTTCTATACCTATTCATTGCCAAATTCATAGAGACTCTTTTCGACGCCCTTTATAATCCGGTTGTGGGGATAAACATCATGTCATTATCTTTTGCTAATGATCTTCTCTTAAGCATGCCATTAAGCCCCACAAATAAATTGCTGCAAAGCCCATCAGGACAAATTGTCCAAAGTTCAGGAATTCTTTATGTCTTACCAATCCATGTTAAGGGTACCATGGTACACTTAAGCTTTCATATCTTTGACATCATGGAGTTTGACGTGTTGATAGGACAACCTATTGAAAGGCTTATTTTCAAAAGGACAAACGGGAGAATTAGGCATACGCTTAGGTAAGGGATTAAAATTCTCATTGCCTATTGCCCAAGCCATCAATTCGAAAAACGTAATCTTGTCCCGAACCGGATCCTATGGAAGAAGTTAAGGAGGCATCGGTAGAACACTTTGTAGAATCCGGTTCACGAGGATTATCTTGAATTCTTCGTAGAAGAAGAAGATGAAAATCCCACCACCACAGGGACCTTTGAATGAATTCGAAAACCCTCCTAGACCTCCAATAGAGCTTAAACCTCTACCACCCGGTCTTACTTATGCTTTCCTCCATAATGATCCGAGTCCCCCGTGATTATAAGTGATAAACTCACTCCAGAGGAGACTTTTAGATTGATAACTGTCTTAGAACATCATCGATCAGTTTTTGGCTATTCACTCGAGGACCTCAAAGGAATTAACCCTGCTCTCTGCACTCATCGTATTCCAACAGATCCAGACATTCCACCTTCTAGAGAACCCCAACGTAGACTTAACAATGTGATGAAAGAGGTAGTTAAGAAAGAGGTGCTAAAGTTATTACTTATTTGGGATTATTTATCCCGTGCCACATAGCGAGTGGGTAAGCCCCTGTGCAAGTTGTGCCTAAAAAAGGGAGGCATGACGGTTGTTAAAAATGATAAGAATGAATTAATCCCTCAAAGAACAGTCACGGGATGGCAAATGTGCATAGATTATAGAAAATTAAACAAAGCCACAAGAAAAGATCATTTTCCATTGCCCTTCATTGATGAGATGTTAGAGCGATTGGCAAACCACTCTTTCTTTTGCTTTCTTGATGGATATTCAGGATATCACCAAATTCCAATCCATCCCAGTGATCAAAGCAAAACCACCTTTACATGCCCATACGGAACCTATGCCTATAGAAGAATGTCTTTTGGGTTATGTAATGCTCCAGCTTCTTTTCAGAGATGTATGATGTCTATATTCTCTGATATGATTGAAGAAATTGTGGAAGTTTTTATGGATGATTTCTCTGTGTATGGAAAAACTTGTGATGATTGTCTTAGAAACTTGGATAGGGCTTTGCAAAGATGTGAAGAGAAGCACTTAGTTCTAAATTGGGAGAAATGTCATTTTATGGTTAGAGAAGGAATAGTGCTTGGACACCTAGTGTCAGAAAGGGGAATAGAGGTAGATAAAGCCAAACTAGAAGTCATAGAACAATTGCCTCCCCCTGTAAATGTCAAAGGGATTAGAAGTTTTCTTGGTCATGCTTTGGTTTCTATCATAGATTTATAAAAGATTTCTCACATATTGCTAGACCACTCACCAGACTTGTTAGCCAAGGGCGTCCCTTTTGAATTTGATGATGCTTGCTTGAAAGCTTTTGAAACTTTGAAAAAAAGCCCTCATTTACGCACCTATCATTCAAACCCCGATTGGTCTTTACCTTTTGAAATCATGTGTGATGCCAGCGATTATCTTTGGGGGCGGTGTTAGGGCAAACTAAAGATAGAAAGCATCATGCCATTGCATATGCCGGCAAAACTTTGACTGGGCCTGACTTAATTATGCTACTCTTTTGAAAAAGAATTGCTAGTTGTTGTTTATGCCATTGATAAGTTCAGATCTTACTTGGTAGGAGCTAAAGTAATTGTTTATACTTGATCATCTTTGCTTTAAAATACTTGCTCACCAAGAAAGATGCTAAACCCCGTTTATTAAGATGGATTTTGTTACTCTAAGAATTTGATTTAGAAATAAAAGATAAGAAGGGAGTAGAAAATTGCATTTGCCGATCATTTATCTAGAATGCATTTTGAGAAACCTAATGAATTGCCCATTAATGACTCACTCGGGGATGATACTCTTTATCGGATAACCCGCACCGATCCCCCGGCTTGAGATATTGTTAATTTTATGGTTGCGGGTTATGTACCACCGGGGGTTGATAAGAGGAAGCTTATTTATGATAGTCGTTATCACCTTTGGGATGAACCATACCTCTTCAGGGTTTGCTCAGATGGGTTACTCAGAAGATGTGTGCCTACAGAAGAAGGAATCCAGATCATTGAAAGATGTCACTCATCACCGTATGGAGGACATTATGGGGCATTCAGAACACACGCAAAGATTTGGCAAGGCGGGATTTTTTCGGCCAACCATGTATCAAGATACTAAAGATTTTATTCGAAGATGTGGAGCCTATCAAAGGCATGGGAATATCAATGCAAGAGACGCCATGCCTCTTACAACCAACCTCCAGATAGAACTCTTCGATGTATGGGGAATTGATTACATGGGACCATTTCCAAAATCCGGAAATTACGAACATATACTAGTGGCAATTGACTATGTGTCAAAATGGGTGGAGGTCGTGCCATGCGAGTCTCTAGAGATAATAGAAGCTCGATAAAGATGTTTGAAGAAATAATATTTCCAAGGTTTGGAGTGCCAAGGATGGTAATCAGTGACGGAGGATCCCACTTCATTGATAGTCGATTCAAAAGATATTTAGCGAAGCACGGAGTTCGTCACAACATTGCTACGCCTTATCACCCTCAAACAAGTGGACAAGCAGAAACATCGAATAAGCAAATCAAGAATATCTTGCAGAAAACAGTAGAAGAGATGGGAACAAAGTGGAAGGATAGACTTCCAGAAGCATTATGGGCATACAGGATAGCCTACAAAACACCGATTGGAATGTCACCATACCAACTTGTTTATGGCAAAACACATCACTTGCCCTGTCGAGCTAGAGTTTAAAGCTCCTTTGGGCAATCAAGAGATGGAACATGGATTTAGAAACCGCGGGAGTAAAAAGAAAGATGCAATTATCAGAACTCGATGAATGGCGGGAGAAAGCTTATCATAATGCCAAGATCTACAAAGAAAGAACAAAAAGGTGGCATGATAAAAGAATTAAAAAGAAGAACTTCACTCCAGGCGATCAGGTATTACTTTTTAATTGCAGGGTTAGATTATTCGGGCATGGAAAACTTCGGAGCAAATGGGAAGGACCCTTCAAGGTGGTGAATTCATCATCACATGGAGCCGTCACTCTTCAAGATACCGAAGGTAAGTTATTCAAGGTAAATGGCCAACGTCTTAAAATCTTTTATGAGCCCAATAAAGAACCCGAGGAATTAGATGTTTTAGAATTCTTTACTTTACCTAATCATTAGGCCTTGATCGCGTAGTGACCTTTTTCGGCCCAAAAGTACGAGTAACAAACTAGAATGGACCTTAGAAGACCCTTGAGACGGAAGGCGGGCCGTGGACCCCGTGGGGCCCACGCGGCCGCCTTCCTGGCGGGCGGCGGCCGCCCGCGCCACGTGGCGCCCGCCACGCGTCCCCGCATCTTCCCACGGATCTACCCTAGGATATCCTACCGAATACCAAACCTTTTTTGGTGCGATTCTCCGCGTTGACGCCCCGATAACCGTCAATCTAACTCCCCTTCCAAGGCATTCCCGATATATAAACCGACCCATTCTACCTTGAGCCTATTCCCATCTACCTCTCCAAAGACCGACGACCCAAGACCACCATCGCTGCCATGGCCAACCCCGAGATGAGAATGGTGGTGTACGATCCCACCAAGATCACTACGCCGCCACCTCCGACGTCATCGCCATCGACTGCTCTCGTCGTCGTACCTCCAACACCTACACCCCTCGCCGTTATTCCACCACCTCAGCCACCATCACCATCACCGTCCCCCGCTGTTCTCATGGCGAGGACGATCCTGAACAATCACCGCAATGATGGCATGAAGAAGTTCCTGGTGCCGGAGGGCACCAGATTGTTGCCGCCTCGTCCGGACGAGACGCTTACGGGCGTCAAACGAGACAGGTTCAACAACATCCGTCGGCTCAACTACACGCATCCTCGCGTCTCCATTGATGGAGTGCGCGCTACGCCGGCGCAAGTGAAGTTCATCCCACCGAAGGAGGCCGCTGAACGCGCTTCTAAGCGTCGTTTTGGCAAGTGTACAGTAGCTGACCTCCGCGAAGAAGTCGCGGATGGGAGAAGCTTCACCTTGACAGAGCACCGCAACTGGAGTGCCACGACGAGAAGCGTGGGCGCTCTAGATAGGCGCGTGGAAGACGCTAGAGACGAGATCGCAGCGTTAGTCAAGAGAATTGAATCTCTTGAGAATCGCCAGCGCAACTAGGGAAGGAGCCCTAGTAATAATTAGAGTGTTTCAATTAGCTAGTTTGATTAGTTTGCTTAGTTAGTTCGTTTAGAAATTTGCTAGATCGTTTGCTTAGATTAAATTATTATTATGTAATATTTGCTAGAATAAATAAAGGAACACTCTATCATTTTTTTCAAGTTGATCTTCCTTATTTATCATTTATTTTCGTGCAAAGTTTCTTGTCTCCACCATGTTGTGAATAAAAGGTAACAAGGAAAAAGTGTGGGGGAAACTTGACTCGAACGTCGAAACGAACGAACGAGAACACGAAAATACCGAGAAACCGAAAGATACAGAACAGAGATCACGACGAAGAAGATCGCGTGGGCCCCTCGTGGGACCCACGCCGGCTGCCGATTGGCTGGCGGCGGCCGCCGTGCCACGTCACCTTCTCGTCCTCCCCTTCATCCACGTGTCGGTTTGTTCTCTGATCTTTTTAATTACGTGATTTTTGTTTTCCGTTTCGCAAAGTACCGAAAAAGCTCTCTGATATCAAATAAATAAATATAAAAAGAAAAAGAGATTGATATGCTTAGTTTAAGTTGGACTCACATAATTCTTTTTCATGGTCTAACAAAATTGTTGAGAACTAAAACCAAATAATTTCCCAAGATACTTAAGTTGTTGTAGAACATGAGATAGAAGATTGGTGAGAGCCTAATTCTTGATATCTTGTCCCTTTGGAGAATTTATTTTGAAAATATTAAAAATGATAGCCATACCTCCTCTTTGTGGTAATTATCCTACCAAAGCCATGCTTGCTGAAAAAAAAAAACTAGTCATGAGCTACTTGTTTTGCATTGAGCTTTGTCAAGTCCTGTGATCCAAGTTGAGAGACTAGCTATCAAAAACACGTACACTTACATATATATGTTGCTTTATTATATGCTCCAAGTTTTGATCTCTCCATAATAAAGACATGATACAAATGTGAGACAAGGCATGGGCTATGCAAAAGTATTGAAAAAGAATGTATAAAGAAATAAAAATAAGAGATGAAGAATGGACAAGTGTCCAAGGGTGAGTAGAACCTACATCTCTTAAGAGAGGAAATAAAAGGCAAAAGTCTAGGGCGAGCAGAGCCCACCTCTCCAAAAAAAAAAAAAAAAAGAAAGAAGAAGAAAAAGATAGCCCATGACCTTACTTGCATAGTATCCATCTTTCAAAAAGAGAGAATCTACAAAAAGCATAGTAGAATTAGAAAACTAAACACATTTGCACATCTTGAGAGTGTCTCTCCTCGGATCCAGCCTTGACATTGCAATTATATGCAAGATAAGTATGCTACATCCTTGACATACCTTAAACTCCAGATAAAGCTTTATTAGAAGAAGGATGTTTTTAAGGGCAACAATCACATTTGTGCCTTGTGAGGATCCAAAAATACCACATATAGATATACTGAGTGATTGAGAGTACCACAAAGGAGGATGGTAAGCTATGTTTCTTATTAAAAGAAAAAAAAAAGAAAATCATTGCAAATCTCCAGTGGATTCGATTGAAAGAAAAAGGTACTCTATATCAACTATTCTGTTCTCCAACTCCTCAAAACTCTTGATAGACACAATGAATCCTGTAATTAAATAAGACCATGAGATTGATTTATGCTTGATGTCTTAACTTACGAGCTTTGCTATATCCATCCTTTTCTCGAGGCGAGTAAAAGCCTAAGTGTGGGGAGCTTGTTGACACATCTTATAGTATATTTTTATAGCTCAATTAAAAACTAAAATAAGGGTATAAATAAATATTTATGTAGAACTAGGGGCTTTACTAACAATTTCCATGAGTTTTGGTGAATTATATATTTTTCGGGGATTAACGGGGAAAAAGCCCGAGTTTGCACCCCCATACGATGAAGGACGTGACCGTGAAGCAACCCAACTTGAAACCCACGTAAGAAGACCCTAGAAGACTCGAAGAAGCCAGCGGGACCCGGGGGGGCCCCATTGTCGGTGACAAGCGGCGGCCGCTGAGGCTCTGGCGGCGGCCACCCTGTGGGGCCCCCCTGTCAGCCTCCTGATCTATGTCGGTTCATAACCGCCATTGAGGATCAATCTCATCCATCCATCAAGGTCGGTTTCATCCAAGGGCTACGGTTCATCGACCCCGGCTATATAAGCATGCCCCTCGCCCGCCCAGTGGCAATGATGGTTCATTAGTTCATTACTCCATCGGCTCGGCGATCAACGACCTATGCCCTAGCTTCTAATTAGAAGAGCTCTAGATCTAGTTGAGAGAGAAGATTAGCAAGTTGAGAGACTAGTTCATAGCTCCCTTTGAGAGTAGCTAAATCTAGTCTTGTTCGAAAGATAGATATTGAGTGGAAGGAGAAGTTAAGGGGAAGCTCCGAACCTGTCGGTGTCTCCTCTTCGTTTGTACCTCCGGGACCAAGCCTCCTTTGGAGCTTGTTCCTAAGACAACTACGGTGGATCGACTTCTTATTTGAGTAAGTTTACTTGTTTATATTATTCTTGTGGTTTGCGACTCTTTTAGAGTACTTCAATTCTTGTCGCTCTTGGATTGAGGTTGCTACCCCTAGTGTGAGCGTGGTGCTTAGACTAGATAGCTCGTAGATGCACCCTACCTTCCGGACTGTGGTAACTAACGTAGGTGACTTATAGCTGCGTTAATTCTTTGTAGTCCACATCCCGTTGGATAGGCCTCGGTAGAACCTATTTGCTAGGAGTTTGCACTCTTTGCTACTCTTTGCTAGTGTCTTTCTCCTTGAATAAAGTTCCCATAAGATATATTTACAAGCCTTACGAGGATATCAATTAGACAACCATAGCCGTCTTCTTAAAGATTTATCAACTTCCTTCCTTGTTGAGATTCTCTAGCCTTAGTTATATCTTCACTATTCGTAAACCTTTCTCCTTGTGGATACGATATTTGAAACCCATCTCCGGGTGAAGTGCTCACTTAGGTATCCGTGCGCTTGCGGATTATACAAATCATAAATATTTACGTGGGCTTAACTTTTACCAACAATGGGGCCAACTTTGCTCCTCTCTCCTCTTATTTCTTTTTTGCTTCTTTTTTTTTCTTTATATATTTTTTTTTTTCTTTTTCAACCAGCGCTTTTTTTTTTTCTTTTTTAGCCGACTTTCTCTCTTTTATATATATATATATTTTTTTATATCTCTTTTTTTCAACTCTTTTTCTCTCATCTTTTTTTTTTTTTTTTTATAGCAAGGGGAGGCTAATCTCTTATTCAACTCTTTTTTTTTTCTTTTTTTTCACTTCTCTTTTTTTTTATGATCCCCTTGTATGTGGAACTTGATATTATCACCGTCCTCCCTCTCACACTTGGACTTTCGTGAAAAAGTCGAGTGTGCAAGGTCGTGGTCTCCTTTTGAGTGTGTTCCTCCGTCTAAGAACATCAAAGTTTTCTTATTGATCGATGTAGCCGTCATGTTTTCAAGCGTCGCGTGCCCCTTTGTTCTTCTTAGTCTCTACCTGAAATGGTTAGCAACAAGAATACCCAAAGGTGCATACTAACTTCGATAACATGTCCTTGCTTTTTATTTATAAGAGATTTTTTTTATATAAAGATTTTTTTTATAAAAGATTTTTTTAGATAAAACCTGTTATAAACAAAGGTCACTACACATGCATATTATCATGATGAACATGTTCTAAAAGATTCCTTAGAAAAAACCAATGCCTTCCAAGGCAACGGCGCCGAGAAATGCTTGTTGACATTTCTTAGCGCAATCACTAGAAACAGTTTAGAACCCATCTCTAAAAACGGCGCCAGAAATGTGCCACGACATTCCTAAGTGAAACCACCATGTCGGGTGATCGACTAGGAACATCAACGGTGATAGACCTTGCCAAAATAGATATTCATCCGCAAAAAGCGCACGGATCTATCATTGTAGCATTTCACCCGGAGAAATTCGAGGGGGTATCGTTATTTTATATTTTCCCAAAGGAAGGCATGGTGGAAAAGGATCTAATAGAGACATGAACAAGATAACATGACTGTGTAATGGACCAATGCTCATAACAGGGATAAAAGGGAACGGTAACTTGATAACTTGACACACTCACTCAAGCCAAACTCAAGGATAAAGATAAATAAGGAATAAAGAAAGTCCTAAGTGGAGCATACAGATTCTAGTCATGGTTGTGCATAGAACCAGTTGATAGTCAGGCAACACTCATGAGCAGGAGGTCAGAGCTGAGAGTGAGATGGACAGGGAGAACTTCCCGGTGCATACCGCCCAATGAAAAGGCACTTTAGACTCCTACACAACATACGAACGTGGGGGGATTACAAAGGACGGACAGGGTGAAATCTCATGTTTGGTTTTGGAAATTGATGACACACTTGTGGCACTAATCCTTTGCTCTAAGTGTGACTTATGAGATAGGATTAGATGGATGACAAGGAGCATGATGATCATGAACATGGACAATGATGGTGGACATGATGGATCGTCAAGCTCGGTGATCGGCTTGAGAGGAACCCGGGAGATCAAGGCAAAGGTATCTTGATAGGGTTTTCCTTTCGGTGATCAAGACACGATAGAGCGTGTGATCACATTATAGGATAGATAGCCGACTATCAAGAGGGAATGCCGCGACAATCCTTTGGTGAAGTGCTTCTAGGTCCAATTGACTTGCATATTGCATTTAGGACAATGAGAGCACTAACTTCGATCTTGCCTAACTTTTTGATGAGCTAACATGCATGATAACGTGATCATCATCGACGTGTTGGCAACATATGGCAAGAGGCGAAGCAAGGATGAAGCAAAGAGCAACGAAACATGAAGACTTCTTTGTTTTGAGGCGGCCGGACGCCGCGATGGCGTGGCCGTGGATCGACGCACCGACCGGTGGCTCCGGTCCGTGCGTCTGAATATCTCTTGTTTGGTTTTGGATAATTAGATCACCTAAGGACTAATCTCTCGATGCTAAGTGTTTGACTAGATTGGAGATTGGTCGTGTCGGAGTTGGTGTGTGGTGATCATGGATGAGGGATCAGGTGATCCAAAAGATGATCAAGCATGCAACTTCGGTGGAGTTTCGAGATCAATTGTCCCTAAGGCAAAGGTATAACCATAGGGCTTTTGATTTCACACCCAAGACACTATAGAGAGTGTGGGTGGTTATAGGATCGACAAGCCGTACTATAAAGAGGGGAAAACTTTCGTACATATCGATCCTCATGTGCCTTTAGGTTCAAAATTCATATGCATGCATTCTAACCTAAAGAGCTAACTCCGCACTTGTCGAAAATGTTTTCAAAATGCTAACACATGGTGTCAAGGTGTTCTTCGACGTGTTGGCAACAAGAAACAAGTGACGGAAGTCGGTTTGGAGCAAAGGCGAAGGAACGACGATGAAACGACGAATTTTCGTAGCTCGGGCGTGACCGGACGCGGTGACCGAAGTCGGCCGGATCCCGACCGGACGCGACCGGCCGCTGAGTCCGGGCCGATTTCCAAGAAGGGTGTAAACCGGGGTTCGCCCTCGCCGACCGGACGCGACCGACCGGATGCTTCCGGCCGACCGAAGCACGACCGACACGCCGACGGACCCGGCCCCGCCGGGGTTCCGTGCACCGTTGGGTCGTGTCGGTTGCAGATCGACCGCCGACCGACTCACTGGGTGAGTCCGGTCAAGGCCCGGCCAGCCAGAAAGCGTGGCTTTCTCCCCAACGGCCACATTTCGTGGTGTGGCCTATTTATACCCCCTTGGCTGCCTCTTGCTCTCCCTCTTGGACATTTGAATCATTCCTAACACCTTTGAGCAAGCAAGCAAGCCTCCCTCCTCTCTCATTCTTGATTTGTGCTTCATTCTTGAGAGAAGAGTTGATCCAAGTGCATTGCATCGAGTTCTTGCATCTAGAGGCACTTGGGGATCGTTGTGAGACGGTGGATTTCCCGTTTCTCTTGGAGGCACCGCTCCTAGCCGGCTTGGTGGTTTGGTGGAGTTGTTGGCAAGAAGAGGTGATTGTTTCTTGGCCACCTCCGGTTGATTTGTGAGAGGATTACGCACTCCTCGTCGGGAAGACAAAGTGCAAGGAATACATTGCTCGTGTCTTGGGTACCACACTTGTTGAGTGGTGTGTTGAGGCTAGCAAGGGCATCGCCTAGCTCAAACACCATCCTCGTGTTGGTCGGCACAACCGGAGAGTAACTTGTCGGTGTACAAGCGAACTCCGGGTGAACAAATCGACTTGTTCATTGTCTCGGCGTGTGGATCATCACCTTCGTGTGATTGATTGTTCATCTTGTTCCCGGTGATTGGTTGACATCCTCTACGAGTTGGTATATCGCTCTTACTCTTGTATTTACCTTCCTAGTTTACTTTGAGTAGAGAGCTAGCTCTTGCCTTGTGTAGTTGTTCTTGCTAGCATAAGGACCATATTAGGATTGCTCACTAGATAGAATAGTGACATAGTCTTTGAGTGACTTAGAGATCATAGAAATATTTAGTCTTGTCACTAGAAGGCTTGCAAGACCACTAGAGCTAGTGCAAACCGCTTATTCGCCATTTGTTATACTAACCGGTTTGTTTAGTGAGTTTGTAGAAAATTTTTATAGGCTATTCACCCCCCCTCTAGCCATCTAGGACCTTACAAGTGGTATCGGAGCCGTGGTCACCATTTTTGAAGGCTTAACAACCTTGGTGTGAAGCTATGGCTAATGTTGTGTTCAACCATGTTGGGGGAAAGCCTCCTTTCTTTGATGGAGTCAAGAATTTTGACTATTGGAAGAGATGCATGAAAATGTACTTGGGATCAATCAATGACCAAGTATGGGAAGTGACCGAGAAGGATTATGTCATCCTTAATCCTACCAACCTCACTCCCACCGACAAGTCCAACAAGCAATGCAACACCATGGCATTGAACACATTGTACAATGGTATGGATGTCAAGGTATTTGAGGGGATCAAAGACCTAGAGAAAGCAAGTGAGGTTTGGGAGAAGTTGTGTGAGACCTATGAGGGCACAAAGGTGGTGAAAAGTGCCAAATTGTATGTTCTCAAGAGTGAATTTGAGAATTTCAAGATGAAGAAAGATGAGAGCATACCGGAGACATTCCATAGGCTCCAAGTGATTGTCAATGATCTCAAATCATTGGGAGTGAAGACTTTGGATAGGGACTTTGGGCACAAATTCCTAATGTGTTTGCCCAAGAGATTTGCTATGTTGAGGAAGATTCTTTTTAGAGGTGCATTGGACACAATGACACCTAGTGACTTGCTTGGTGAAGTGCTAACCGATGAGCAAGTTGATGAAATGGAAGATGAAGTGGAGAAGGAAGATGACAAGAACAAGAAGGTTGTGGCATTCAAGGCCGCCACCACCTCATCCAAGGCCAAGGGCAAGTCCAAGGCTCCAGAAGAAGATGATGAGGAAGTTAATCTTGATGAGATTGATCAAGAGTTTGCTATATTTATGAAGAAATTTAGCAAGGTCTTGAAGAGCAAGAAGTTTGGGCAAGGCTCTAGAAGAAGAAATGATTCATCCAAGGGCAATGAAGAGCCAAGAAAGTGCTTTGAGTGTGATAGTCCTTATCACATTCTTGCCGATTGCCCAATCAAGAAAGAGAAGGAGAAGATGAAGGCATACAAGGGTGGCAAGACAAACAAGAAGAGCAAGACCATGACATTCAAGAAGACAAATGATAGTGCTTTTGTTTGTTCTTGGGATAGTGATGGCTCCTTCGATGAAGAGGAAGAGAAGCCCAAGGCCATGAGTGCAATTGGCCAACATAAGACGTCATCTCTCTTCGGCTCATCACCTTCATGCTTCATGGCTAGTGATGTTCATCGGTATCACGGCCGAGCATGAAGACACTAAATGCTAATCGCGTAAAAATATGATAGTGATGCCGCGCCGACGATGATGATGCCGCGGCCTAGAGATGCGCCTTTTAGAGATGCTTAAGCACGGCTCATATCATGCTTAAGACTAAGGATAAGGAATGTAAAGCTTTGCAAAAGAGTGTAAAAACTCTTGAGCACCGCCGCCGGAGAGCGAGAGGCCCGCCGCCCGGAGAGCCGGGAGGGAAAGGGAAAATGCCGGCGTTTCCGGAGCAGACCGGCCGTTTGCGAGGGAGGGAGGCACTTTGCGCCTAAATGGAAATGGAAGTGGTAGCAGAAAAATAAAAATGATAATGGTAGGGGAGGGAATGGAGCGGCGAAAGCGTGCGCGATGTGGCCCTCCGAGGGAGGAGGCGCGGCGAAGGTTGGCGTATTTAAGAGTAGAGTGGGAGAGTAGTTGTGGGCACACACAACCAATTCATCTTCATAAACAATCACTACTTAAAAGTCAAAACAAAAAAAGTTTAACAGGCCTCACGTGGTAGAGGAACAACCTCTACTTAGGGCTAGAGTATAATAATGCACGGCCATCGCATCGGGTCGTGCCGCCCGGGCCCGGTGATCACCGAGTCATTGTCGTGCTCGGGCCGGGCCAAAATGACGGAATTATGGGCCGGGTCAACGGGCCTCGGGCTGCATGCACATGTATATTCATGGCTAAGGCCACTAAGGTATCATTGCATGAGCATGAAGAACTAAATGCTAATGAAGTAAAATATGATAGTGATGATGATGATGATGATGATGAACCCACTAGAGATGACCTTTTAGAGATGCTTAAGCAAACTCATATCATGCTTAAGACTAAGGACAAGGAATATAAAGCTTTGCAAAAGAGTGTAAAAACTCTTGAGCAAAACTTTAGGGAGCTAGAGGCCACCCATGAGGGTCTAAAGGAAGACCATGGGGAATTGGAGCTGGCTCATACAAGGCTTCAAAAAGCCCATGCCTTGCTCTTAGAGAAGAATGATAGAGCTTGCTCAATCATCAAGAAGGATGTTGGTTCAACATGTGACATCTTAGATGAACCATTCTTGGTTGATGTTGAAGAACCATCAATTCCTTCCACATCCATCAACCCACTCAAGCTCTACTAGTAGTGATGGAGTAATTTTAGATTCATCACTAAAGGTTGAGAATGAGACTCTCAAAAGAGAGGTGGATGAGCTCACCCACTCCTTGAGGAAGGCATATGGTGGGGATGCCCGCTTGCTAAAGTGCTTGGGTAGCCAAAGGTTTTCCCTTAACAAGGAAGGCTTAGGCTATGTCCCCAAGAAAGGCAAGAAGGCTTTGCTACTCTAAAGCCTAGCTTTGTGAAGAGCAATGGGTCTTATTGCAATAGATGCAAGCAAGTGGGGCATCAAGAGCAAAAATGGGCTAAAACGAACATGAACAAGAAATCAAGCAAAGTGCATTCCATACATTTTGATTCTTGTTATTTGCTTACCAAGGGTGAGAAGGGTGTCAAGGCAAAGTTTGTTGGTACACCCATTGTTGGCCCAAAGAAGAAGGCAATTTGGGTACCAAAGGCTTTGGTTGCTAACCTCCAAGGACCCAAAGGCAAATGGGTACCTAAATCTTATTGATTTCCTTGTAGGTGAATTACAAGATTGGGGGTAACCATTGGATTCTTGATAGTGGGTGCACTCAACATATGACCGGTGATGCAAGGAAGTTCAACATTATTGATTCAACTCAAGAGAATGGCAAGCCTATTACATTTGGTGATAGCAAAAGTGGCAAGATACAAGGCATAGGCAAGATAGCAATAACCAATGACTTGACCTTATCAAATGTGGCACTAGTGGACATATTGAAGTACAATTTGCTTTCGGTGGCACAAATTTGTGATCTTGGTTATAAGTGCATCTTTGGTGAAGATAGTGTTGAGATAGTGAATATAAAAGATTCAAGCTTGATCTTCAAGGGAATAAGATTTGACAACCTCTACCTTGTGGATTTTGGTGCTAGTGAGACACAAATTAGTACATGCTTGATATCTCAATCTAGCATGGGTTGGCTATGGCATAGAAGACTTGGTCATGTTGGCATGAAGCAACTCAACAAGTTAGTAACACATGATCTAGTAAGAGGCTTGAAGGATGTTCACTTTGACAAGGACAAGCTATGTAGTGCATGTCAAGCCGGCAAGCAAGTTGCCAACACTCATCCAAAGAAGAGCTTCATGAGTACTTGCAAGGCATTTGACTTGATCCATATTGACTTGTTTGGCCCAACCGCATATACAAGCATTGGTGGCAACAAGTATGGATTTGTGATTGTGGATGACTATACAAGATTCATTTGGGTGTTCTTTCTCAATGACAAGAGTGATGTGTATTCATTGTTCAAGACATTTCTCAAAAGGGTGCACAATGAGTTTGATATCATAGTGAAGAAAGTGAGAAGTGACAATGGAAGTGAGTTCAAGAACACAAGAGTTGATGAGCTATGTGATGACTATGGAATCATGCATCAACTTTCGGCCAAGTACACACCACAATCCAATGGCCTAGTTGAGAGGAAGAATAGGACTCTCATTGAGATGGCAAGATCAATGCTTAGTGTGTACAATGTGAGTCAATCATTTTGGACCGAAGCAATCAACACCGCATGCCATTACATCAATAGATTGTATTGCCATCCCATGATGAACAAGACACCCTATGAGTTGTTGAATGGAAGAAAGTCAACCATTGCATACTTTAGAGTATTTGGGTGCAAATGCTACATATTGAAGAAGGGTGCAAGACTTGGCAAGTTTGACAAGAGGTGTGATGAGGGGTTCCTACTTGGCTATTCCACCACAAGCAAAGCATATAGAGTGTGGAACAACTCAAGTGGCGTATTGGAAGAAGTCCATGATGTAGAATTTGATGAAACCAATGGGTCCCAAGATGAAGATGAGAACCTCAATGATGTTAGTGGAACTCAATTGGTAAATGCCATGAGAGGTATGGACATTGGTGATATAAGGCCAACTCAAGTTGATGATGACAACAAAGATGAGATGCAATCAACTCAAGCTAGTGGTGCTCAAGTGCAAGATCAACAAGCTAGTACACCATCTCAAGCTACAACAAGTGATCAACCAAGCTCAAGCAATCAAGTTCCAATACTCCAAAGTTCAAGCATAGCTAGAGATCACCCAATTGATCAAATTGTTAGTGACATTGCAAGTGGAGTGCAAACAAGAGGAAGGCTAGCGGCTTTTTGTGAACACTTTGCCTTTGTGTCACAAGAAGAGCCCGAAAAGGTTGATGATGCTTTGAAGGATGAAGAATGGGTCATTGCAATGCAAGAGGAGCTCAATAACTTTGATAGAAACAAGGTTTGGGAATTGGTAGAGAGACCGAAGGACTACAATGTCATTGGAACTAAATGGGTTTTCAAGAACAAGCAAGATAAAGATGGCATTGTTGTGAGGAACAAAGCAAGACTAGTTGCACAAGGTTACACTCAAGTAGAGGGTCTTGACTTTGGTGAAACATATGCTCCGGTTGCAAGATTAGAGGCAATTAGAATCCTATTGGCCTATGCATGTGCACGCAACATCAAGCTCTATCAAATGGATGTCAAGAGTGCTTTTCTCAATGGATTCATCAATGAGCTAGTGTATGTTGAGCAACCACCCGGTTTTGAAGATTACCATCATCCCAACCATGTGTACAAGTTAAACAAGGCATTGTATGGGTTGAAGCAAGCACCTAGAGCATGGTATGAGAGGTTAAGAGACTTCTTACTCAAGAAAGGCTTCAAGATGGGCAAAGTTGACACTACCCTCTTCACCAAGAAGATTGGAAAGGACTTGTTTGTCATGCAAATATATGTTGATGATATCATTTTTGGATCAACAAATCAAGAGTATTGTGAAGAGTTTGCCAAGATGATGGCAAAAGAATTTGAGATGTCTATGCTTGGAGAGCTCACATATTTCCTTGGTCTTCAAATCAAGCAAATGAAGAATGGCACCTTCATTAGTCAAGGGAAATATATTAGAGACATGATCAAGAAGTTTGGCATGCAAGATGCAAAGGGCACTAACACACCAATAGGTACCAATGGATCATTGGACAATGATGAAAGTGGCAATATGGTTGATCAAAGGTACTATAGGTCATTGATTGGAAGCTTACTCTATGTGACCGCTTCTAGGCCCGATGTGATGTTTAGTGTTGGCAAGTGTGCAAGATTTCAATCCTCACCTAGAGAGAGTCACCTCACTGCATCAAAGAGGATATTGAGGTACTTGAAGCACACTCAAAATGTTGGGCTATGGTATCCTAAGGGATCAAACTTTGAGCTTATTGGATATTCGGACTCCGACTATGGGGGATGCAAGGTTGATAGAAGAAGCACAAGTGGCACTTGTCAATTCCTTGGAAGATCTCTAGTATCTTGGTCCTCAAAGAAGCAAACCGGTGTGACACTTTCAACCACCGAGGCCGAATACATTAGTGCCGGTAGTTGTTGTGCACAATTGCTATGGATGAGATCAACATTGAAGGATTATGGATTTGATTTCCATCATGTGCCTTTGTATTGTGACAATGAAAGTGCTTGCAAGATGACACAAAACCCGGTCCAACATACAAGAACCAAGCACATTTACATAAGGCATCACTTCATAAGGGATCATCAACAAAAGGGTGACGTTGCTATCCAACCCATTGGCACCGAAGATCAACTAGCCGACATCTTTACAAAGCCACTAGATGAGAAGAGATTTTGCAAGCTAAGAAATGAGTTGAACATCCTTGACTTCTCCAACATGAGTTGAATGCACCCCACATCTATGACATGCCCCTCCTTCAAGCAAAGCAAAGGTGAAATTGTTTGACATGGCATTCATAATATCTAAGGACTTGTTAGAACATATAGACATATAACCTGTGCCTTAGGAAGCATTCATGGAAAACAAAAGGATTTCAATGTATGTATGCCATCACTATTGCTCTTTATGCTTGTTTGAACTAGTGATGACATATGACATGTTTATGGGCTTGCAATCTCAAGTGTTGAATTTGGCTATCTTTTCACACATATAGTTCAACATAGGCAAGATAACCCTTGTCATGAGGTGTGAAGAAGCTTGTCTTTGGTTCAAACCGAAATATATGTTTGACAAGTGATCCAAATTTGACTAAATTTGAGCACTATTCTCTCATACCTTTTGTGGAAATTGTCGACAAAGGGGAGAGATTAGTGCATGAAAGGTTTTGGAAAATTAAAAATTTTCACATATTTTTTGAAAACCTCTCATGTGGTTCATGAGTTTTCAAATGGTTCACACAAGTAGGGGGAGCAAGCTCATAGACAATTTGTTGAATTTGATTGTGCACTAACATATGACTTGCTCATTGCACATGTATTTAAATTCAATATACATGCTTGTGTGGTGTATGCTAGTTTTCACAAAGTTGCTTTTCAAGTGGTTGAATAACTAGCATGCATAGGAGCTAGCTAGATTTTCTAAGTTTCGCTCTTAATTCAAGTACCTTGCTTATAATGTGATCTCATGTGGTACTTTGAGTTTTGATGAAAATCTAGTTACCTTGAGGCTTGTATGGTGAAAATGGCGCAACTCCGATTGGTATCACGCTTCAAAGGTCCATTTCTTTCACCTAAGCATCATTTTGGTAACATAGCTCACCCTCAATTTCAATATTCATACATGTATGCAATGCTTCGTTCCAAACTCGTGGCATACATATAGGGGGAGCTCATGCTACCAAAACCGAACTATGATGATTGTCCAATCCTATGATTGTAAGCAAAATGCTTGGACAACCGTTGTATGTTCAAAAACATTAATTATAAAACCTTTATGCGGGTTGTCACCAATTATCAAAAAGGGGGAGATTGAAGATCTCTTATTTGGTTTTGGATAATTAGTGACACCTAAGGACTAATCTCTCGATGCTAAGTGTTTGACTAGATTGGAGATTGGTCGTGCCGGAGTTGGTGTGTGGTGATCATGGATGAGGGATTGAGGTGATCCAAAAGATGATCAAGCATGCAACTCGGTGGAGTTTCGGAGATCAATTGTCCCCAAGGCAAAGGTATAACCATAGGGCTTTTGATTTCACACCCAAGACATTATAGAGAGTGTGGGTGGTTATAGGATCGATAAGCCGTACTATAAAGAGGGGAAAACTTTCGTACATATCGATCCTCATGTGCCTTTAGGTTCAAAATTCATATGCATGCATTCTAACCTAAAGAGCTAACTCCGCACTTCTCGAAAATGTTTTCAAAATGCTAACACATGGTGTCGAGGTGTTCTTCGACGTGTTGGCAACAAGAAACAAGTGACGGAAGTCGGTTTGGAGCAAAGGCGAAGGAACGACGACGAAACGACGAATTTTCGCAGCTCTGGCGTGACCTGACGCGGTGACCGGAAGCTGGCTGGATCCGACCGGACGCACCGGTCAGTGAGTCCGGTCAGATTTCCAGTAAGGGTGTAAACCGGGGTTCGGCCCTCGGGCCGACCGGACGCACCGACCGGATGCTTCCTGATGGGAACGGGGTTCCCGATCTTCCGTCAGGTTCAAGATAACTATCGATTTTGTGGAGAGTGACACACCGATTCGGCTTCAGATCACAAAGACCTGAACCCTGCAATCTTAGCACCACGTCTCCTCAGGTTATCAACCGTGTCACCAACCGGTTGACCTCGCCAAGAAGGCTAATCCCTGCCTGCAAATCGAAGAACACAAGCAAGAACTCGAAAGACGCAGCTCAAAGATTTGGGACAACTGCAGATAATTAATTAAGTACACGAGTTGGGGTTTCACAAACCGATTACACGGCGATTTGTCATCGACAAATTATCTAAGTAAAACCCAAGTTCTAAAGGTGTGACAAGGGCTATTTAAAAAGAACATAGGGTCGTGCAACACCTCTAGACATGCAGCACAGGAGTGTAATCTAAGGAGGTATTATTGTTTCATCTAGTGGTGGAGGAATTATTTCATCCATGCAAAGGCTCTGGGCGCTCCTACCACCATCCAACGGCACTAGCGTTGCGTTGAACTTCTACCAAGTCTTCTTCGACCATGCAGAGGTAGAGAGAGTTCATGTTATTCCTTTGCTTGCGCTCCTCCTACAGGATGCCATCGTAGGAGATATGTTCCAAGTTTAGCTTCCGCATGCTTTCATATTTATAGCTATTGCATGGTGGTGGCCAAGGAGGAGGACGTCCTTGGGCATCTCTAACTTGTTCTCCATCTCCTTCTAGCATGTCTCCACTTGGACCAGGGTCCCAAGGTTGCATGATAAGCCCATGATGATGTCGTAGCACCCAGCTTTCCAACAAGTTCTCATTGACCTCAATTACACTTCCGACAAAGGAGTTATGGCCTTCCCCATGAAGCACTATCGGGCTGCCGTCAAACCAAATGTTGGACTTTGATGAGTTTGCACTTTGAGACACAGTTGTACCTACATTCAAATAATAACATGTACATGTGGAACCAAGTGAATTATACCAAAAATTATCATGCAAGTGTAGGAACGAGCTCACCATATTTTTAACCTTCATGGGCGTATCCATAGGTGTCATGTCCTCATCACTTCCGGTGCTGACCGGAAGCACGACCGGACGCCGAACGACGGACCCGCCCGCCGGGGGTTCGTGTGCTTTGTTGGGTCGTGTCGGTTGTGGCCAGGACCCGCCGCCCGGACTCATCCGGTGAGTCCGGTCGATAAGGCCCGGCCGGCCGCCGCTAAAGCGTGGCTTTCTCCCCAACGGCCACATTTCGTGGTGTGGCCTATTTATACCCCCTTGGCTGCCTCTTGCTCTCCCTCTTGGACATTTGAATCATTCCTAACACCTTTGAGCAAGCAAGCAAGCCTCCCTCCTCTCTCATTCTTGATTTGTGCTTCATTCTTGAGAGAAGAGTTGATCCAAGTGCATTGCATCGAGTTCTTGCATCTAGAGGCACTTGGGGATCGTTGTGAGACGGTGGATTTCCCGTTTCTCTTGGAGGCACCACTCCTAGCCGGCTTGGTGGTTTGGTGGAGTTGTTGGCAAGAAGAGGTGATTGTTTCTTGGCCACCTCCGATTGATTTGTGAGAGGATTACGCACTCCTCGTCGGGAAGACAAAGTGCAAGGAATACATTGCTCGTGTCTTGGGTACCACACTTGTTGAGTGGTGTGTTGAGGCTAGCAAGGGCATCGCCTAGCTCAAACACCATCCTCGTGTTGTTCGGCACAACCGGGAGAGTAACTTGTCGGTGTACAAGCGAACTCGGGTGAACAAATCGACTTGTTCATTGTCTCGGCGTGTGGATCATCACCTTCGTGTGATTGATTGTTCATCTTGTTCCCGGTGATTGGTTGACATCCTCTACGAGTTGGTATATCGCTCTTACTCTTGTATTTACCTTCCTAGTTTACTTTGAGTAGAGAGCTAGCTCTTGCCTTGTGTAGTTGTTCTTGCTAGCATAAGGACCATATTAGGATTGCTCACTAGATAGAATAGTGACATAGTCTTTGTGTGACTTAGAGATCATAGAAATATTTAGTCTTGTCACTAGAAGGCTTGCAAGACCACTAGAGCTAGTGCAAACCGCTTATTCGCCATTTGTTATACTAACCGGTTTGCTTAGTGAGTTTGTAGAAAAATTTTATAGGCTATTCACCCCCCCCCCCTCTAGCCATCTAGGACCTTACAGCGTCTGGCAGAGAGCTCTACAACCGCGATTTGGCCGGACGCGTCGACCGGAAGCACGACCGGATGCTTCCGGTGCTCGACCGGACGCGTGGAGAAAGCCGTCAGCTGTGGGCCTGAAGCTTGTCGGTTGTGACCGGACCCTGTGACCGGACCCGCGACCGGACTTGCTGGTGAGTCCGGTCGGTGTGTCCGGTCAGTGCGCAGAGAGCCCATTTCAAAGCTCAACGGCTCCATTTCGTGAGGTGGGCTATATATACTTGGATAGCCGGTTCCTAGCCCCCTCTCTTGCACATTTGAAGCTTCCAACTTGCTATTGAGCTTGTGAGACTCCTCTCCACTCATCTCTTCACTCTAACTTCAATTCTTGAGTGAGATTGAGAGTGATAGAAGTGCATTGCATCGTCGGTTGCATTCTAGAGGCACTTCATCCTTGGAGAAGCCGCGGGATTTCGTTTCTCTTGGGAATTTGCTTGGTTCCCTAGCGGCTTGGAGCAAGAGGCGGTGTTGAGCTCGATTGGAGCTTGCTCGAGGCCACACCGGTGGTTTGTGAGGGGTCGTTCCTTACCCCGCGGGAGATTCGTGAAAGGAGCACTAGTGGATTGCTCGTGGCTTGTTTGGCCCCCTCTTGTGATTGGTGTGCTTGAGCTCCCACCGGGGATTTGGCACCGGCCATTAAGCTTAGCAACCATCAAGTGGGTGTGTCGCCACAACGGGACTAGCGTCTTGCGGCAAGCACGTGAACCTCGGTGAAAAATCATCGTGTCTTGTGTGCTAGCTCGTTGGAGATTTCTTGTACACAGTGATTGGCTTCAACCTCGACACTACACCGGTGGTATTGTATCCTAGGCATCTCTTTGCTTTACTTTGGTAGTATATCTTGTTAGGGTGCTTAGCTTGGTAGCTTGAGTAGCTTGTTTAGCCTTGTTAGCTCATAGTGGTAATCCTAGTTAGCATATCTTGTCCACCTAGGAGTAACTTAGCAACCTAGCCTTTGCTTGTGATTAGAGATATTAGAATTGCTAGAATTGCTAGGAGGCTTGCATAATTAGCTTGAAGCATTTGCTTATTTGCTACGCCATCTTATTTACTAATCGCCTTGCTTAGTGTTGTTTGTAGAATTTTTAATAGGCTATTCACCCCCCCCCTTCTAGCCATTAGGACCTTTCAAGTGGTATCAGAGCCGAGGCACCGTATTTGAGTGGCTTAAAAACCAACGGTGACAAAAATGGCTACATTCCATGTCAACAACACCAAGAAGGCGCCACCTTTCGATGGCACCAACTTTGGGCATTGGAAGTTGAAGATGACCGCACACCTCAAGCAAATAAATAGAGAAGTGTGGATCGTGACCGAAAAGAAGTTTGAGGTGGCAAAGCCAAATGAGCCAACCGCATTGGAAGAGAAGAAGATATATGCCAATGATGTGGCCGTGAGTGCTTTTCATGAGGCATTCAACGATAGAGTGTTTGAGCAAGTCAAGTCACTCACCATTGCCCATGACATTTGGAAGAAGCTAGAAGAATGCTATGAGGGCACCGAAGGTGTCAAGCAAGCAAAAGCCTACATCAAGCTAGAGCAATTCAATAGCTTCAAGATGGAGAAAGATGAAAGTGTGCCGGAGATGTTCCACCGCATGCAAGTGTTGGTGAACGATCTCAATGCACTTGGTGAAGATGTCAAGGACACACAATTCAACATGAAGTTCTTGAGGTGCTTACCGGAGGGATTTGAGATGCTCAAGACGGTTTTGGTGAAGACCAACTTGAAGACCTTGACACCCAACCAACTGCTTGATGAGGTGATGACCGATGATTCATTTAGAGATGATTCAAAGAAGCAAGAGCTCATCAACAAGGCCAACAAGAAGACCAAGGATGAGGACAAGAAAGATGACAAGAAGGGTTTGGCACTCAAGGCAAGCTCATCATCAAAGGGCAAGAAAAAGAAAGAAGAATCAAGTGATGATGAGAGTGGCACTTCGATGAACAAATGGCCCTCTTTGTGAGAAGATTGGGCAAGTATGTGAAGAAGACATACATCAACAAGAAGAACAAGAAGCAATCATCCAAGAAGAGAAAGGATGGCAAGAATGAAGGCAACATGAAATGCTTTAGATGCCATGATGATTGTCATCTCATTGCCGAATGCCCATATGAGAGTAAGGATGAGAAGGGCATCAAGAAAGCAAGAAAGAAGAATGATGCCAAGAATGAGAAGGAGAAGAAGCCCAAGAAGAAGAACGAGTCACATGTGGCTACTTGGGATAGTGATGGCTCATCCTCCTCAAGTGATGAAGAAGAGGAGAAGAAGAAGAACAAGAAGAAGGGACAAGCTCACCTTGCTATGCATGACAAGATCTCCCTCTTCGACACTCCTTCCTCATGCTTCATGGCTGTTGGTATTTTGGTCGTTATCGACCATTTTATACCGCCAACTTATGTCTTTTTCTAGGGAATCTTACACACCAATGGCACATATACCTTTACTTCTAACCTAATTCCACTTGTATTCCGAGAAATATATTTTGCAGGACAAATACATGGAATCAAGTGAGAACGTGCCAAACTTTATAGGAAGCGCACTTTGGAAAACACGTTTATCAAACAAGTGCAATACAAGAGGGCCAAGCCTGGAACAAGATGGACCGAAGCACCCCTAAACTATGGATCGGCTCGGCCCGAAGCCCCAGGCGAAAAGGCGGTCTCGAGGCGGGTCACCCCGGCCCGGAATATGGACTAGAAGTGGGTCCGGACCCCCCGGTGCCTCTCGAGCCGACCTTTCACAGGCGGTTGCATGCCGCCATGCATAGGCGGTATTGCTAGGTGTTTCCTTATTTACCTGCACGAAACCGACTATGTTAGATATAAATAGATGGGGAGTGCTCTCACCTCAACACACACCACACAAGAGCTCTCTCCATCCCCCACTTGTATCTTTTACTTTTTGGTTAGTATTAGGAGCTTGGCAAGATGTAATACAAGATCAAGATCAACATGGAGATGCTTGGTATGATCAATCCATTGTTCTTCATATCATGTTCTTCGTTCTTGTTCTTGTTCTTGTTCTTATTATCAATATAGCTATGCTTATGAGTTATACATACATGTTTAGACCAAATCCAAGTTGAGATGTAGTAGAGTTCTACTTTGAGTTAGTCTTAGTTGCTTGTTGGTTTGCGGGTTCGTCGTCCGTCCCCGTGGCGGATGCTCTAGTAGAGGACTCCTGATAAAGACGGATGTTCCTGATCAACGCTAGAGTAGTAGTCGATAGCGTAGACGTGGTGTCTAGGCTATGGGCTGCCTTCGTTTGCTGTTTAGGCTACGGTAGTGAGGTAGGCGACAGGTGGTGACAGCCCTGTTCGTCCTTTGCACTCCTCCACGTCCGTCTAGAGAGTAGAGCTGGAGGCCGGCATCACCTGGCAGACCAGGTGCGATCCGGTGCCCGAAGTGAACCAACAGTGACTAAGGTTATCTTAACTTAGAATCTCTAACGGTACAAGCATGTAGTATGCCTACTCACTAACATAGCTATTCAGGATACGCCTTGCTCCAGTTTAGCATTTTCCTTTATCCTTGAGATTGCTTGAATGTGTGTGTCAAGTTATCCTCTACTTTCTGTTTCATCCCTGTTGTGAACCTCGGTCTACCATACAGTCATGTTATCATGCCCATCTTTCTATTAGAGACTTTTACACCATGCCTTCCCTGTGGAAAATACGATACCCCTGAATACTTCGGGTGAAAGCTACGGCGGCATTTACGTGCGCTTGCGGAATTCATTACATTTTGCGTTAAGAAACGCCAACAAGCTTTTGGCGCGCCGTTGTCGGGAAGGCGTTGGTTAAAGGAATGATCTACTAGAACATGTTCATGAAAATATGCATGTGTAGTGACCATTGTTCATAATAGGTTTATCAAAAAAAAAACTCATAAATAAAGCAAGAACATGTTATCAAGTTAGTATGCACCTTCGGGTATTCTTGTCGCTAACCATTTCAGGTGAATGATAAGAAGAACAAAGGGGCATGTGACGCTCGAAAACATGGGAGCTACATCAATAAGAAAATTGTGATGCTCTTGGGCAATGGAACGCACTCAAAAGGAGACCCTGACTTTACACACTTGACTTTTTCACAACAGTCCAAGTGTGTGAGGGAAGATGGTGAGAATATCACGTTCCATGCACATTAAGGGGATCATAAAAAAAAAGAAAAGAAAAAAAGAGTGAAAAAAAAGAGAGATGAATAAAGGATGATGTTAGCTTCCCTTGCTAAAAAAAGAGATTGAAAAAAATATGTTATCCAAAAAAAAAGAGAAAAAAATAATGATAATAGAAAAAAAAAAAGGAAAGGAGGAGCCACCTCCTTTACACCTTTGCTACCATCAAGGCCCAAGGTCCATATACACTACCTGTGTGTATGACCTAAGCCTTATGGCCCGCCTGAGATGGATCAATAGGCGACCACCGCAGAAGTCTCAACGTCCTCACCCTCATATGCGGCTGGTACATACACACTCAGGTATGCAAAGGTAATAATTCACCAATTCTTTTTTTTTACTCATACTTATCTTCATATAAAGAAATCATGTTTTCATTGTTTATGAAATAAGGTCTGGGTTTGGGTGCATTTACAATGTGATGCATCCATAGGTCTTTTAGATCAAGCATGGTGCTTGGGTTAAAATGACCTTCTTTAATCAAACTTTGACATGGCGTTAAAGTTTGATTAATGAACCTAGGGTTGACTTCATAAACAATAGAGCTATTTTATGATGGAGATAAATCAAGGCTAGACCTGCATTGCATATTTATCCTAGCCTTGTTTGAGTATGAAAAGTTTGGTGAAGTTTTATTGTCCTCCCTTGGTAATAATAAAAAGTTTAAAAAAAACCAAGCTTGCTCAATTGCTCCTTCCCGCATACGTTTTGAAATGAGGTAATCACGAAGGATGGTAAGTCCACTCGTGAATCTACCATACACTAACCAAGCAGGAAAGGCCAAGAAAGCACGAGGGTACAACCCCGATCCATTGAGTTCGAGCTAGCTTGGGGGAGGACCATAACAAGGTAATGTGAAACTTGCACTTTCATCTTTGTCCATTATCTTGCAAAAAAAAAAATTATAATCATCTTATTCACCTTTCAAAGTTTTTCTTCTCCATTGGATGAATCTTGTTACTACTTCATACTTCCTCATTCTATGATGGTAAGTTTTGGTTTGGAAGTTTTGGTCACACGTGTGATCATACTTCCATAGGCTTTTTGAATTAAGCATGGTGCTTAGGTCAAAAAGTCTACCTTAATCAAATTAGACATGGCATCGAGTTTGATTATTGAACCAAAGCTACTAATATAGAATTTGGTCGATCATATGAACTAACCCCTGCAGGAATTTATGAACATCATAATGGTAAGTCCCGGAGATGACAATGGAGATGAAAACTTGTTTGGCTTAACAAAAAGAAAAGATAATAAAAATATTTTATATATACTTATAAATATTTTATAAAACTCTTCAAAATAAAAAAAGGGTTTTTATAAAAATCATTTTCTAATAATATAGATTTTATCTTTTCTTATTTGAAAATTTTATGAAAATCAAAATATAATAAAAAGAATTTTGGGAAAATTGGAGCAATGGTTCAAAATGTCGAGAGAGCCGGTTGAGTAAACTCGACCTCTCTCACTCGCACTTCCTCACTCCCTCTCATTTGTGCTTGCTCCATTTTCTTGCACTCTTCAAGCTCTAGCAAGCTCATGTGCAAGGAACCTCTGTCAAAATTCTAGTGACAACCATCCACAAGCTAAGCTCGCGCAAGTTTTCCCCGCTAACATCACATGGCAAGCAAATATTTGTCTTGTCATTTTGCCATGGGAAAGTTCGGGAGAATATCGCAGGTGCCTTCAAGGCCATAGGTGGAAGCTCAAGGCGCTCCACTCAAAGCATGAGCACTCACTCCACCGAGCCCAAGGGTAACCCGATACATGAAGAAGAGAAAGCACCATTGCAAGCACAAAGGAAGAGCAACAAGCGAAAACGAAGACGACCCCCACCTTGACTTGGAAGGAGATCGTGAACTCTAAGGGTACAACCTCATCAAAGATCGAGAGTTCGCCTACGCGCTTCAACCTCGACCTCCTTCAAAAGTCAGGTATGGACATCAAATTCTCTCGTATGTAGACTGCTGTTGGATGGAAGAATATCGAACCCCTCCGGGGAGAAGGGTCTTGGTTGCTCACCATCCAATTTCTTTGCTCCTCGCAATATGATGATGAAGGCATTTCTTTCCATCTTTTTGAGCATAGCTATTATCTCACATGGAAAGAACTTTCCACGCACATAGGCTTTGATTCTAGAAATGCTTAATCTCCTTAGATTACTCTCTACAAGGTTTTCATTGCAAAAAGTTTTGGAGTGTAATTTCTGGTCAAAATGTTCATGGTAGAATCATGCCTGTCAATGCTAGCATTCATCATCCTTCTCTTAGATTCATGCATAAGAGGATAGCCATGACCCTATTCCCTAGGCAAGACATTTTGAAATGTTTATGATGTTGAGATGCAATGCCTGTATGCCATGATTAAGAAAATAAAGATTGCTCTTGTGAAAGAGATAGTGAAAAATCTGCTTGAAAACTTTAGACATACCACTGCTATCTGCTGCACCTCTCTTGTAACAAGGATTGCTAACGGTGTTGGTGTGTTGGAGGTACAAGATGTGACATACATCTCTACCCCACGCATTGAGATCACGCAGTACTCCTTGATACAAGGGCATCATTTGAAACTTGGTGACAATGACCACGAGACACTTGTTTACTACTTCCTGGGCTATACAAATGAGTATCCGCTTCCTAACCCGGAACTCTCCTTGTATAAGTCCGCATCACTTACCTTCGATCGAGTGGTCGAAGCGCGTCGAAGTTCTGCCTCTCGCAGGTCATACAGGAGAAGGGGAGCAGATGAGCCTGGAAGCTCACAGGAGCCATGGGCTGCACCACAGTACGTCCCACTCCTGGGGTGACACCCGAGTATCAGTATCCTTGGGGGTACACTCAGCCTTCAGGAGGAGCTGGGAGCTCAGGGGGACCGGGGATGCAGGAGCTGTCATCCGACTCAAATGGGCTACCACCATCCATTGACCCGCGCCGGTCCACTTCGGATCGACAGGCGATTGACAACCTCAGCAGCCGAGTCGGAGGAATTGAGATCTGCACAGGTGAGATACAAAATACAATAACTAACCATGTGCAGCGGACAACACAATGGCGGCGGCAAAATGGGCGGCAGTTCTTCGGGCATCCAAAGCAATCGTTGCATTATATGCAAGAAGCTAATGAAGGCCTATCGGAGATCCATCGGGTTTGACCCCGATGCATAGGCCATGAGCTAGCTTGGGGAGGACCCCCCGCAGAGGTAAGTACTTTCCCAGCTTTCTTTTATTTGTTTTATTCCATATTCAAAAAAAAAAAATAATGAATGAAAATGATAAAACCAACAAAAATATGATTCCACTCCTATATGTGACTTTGGTATGTTCAAGTTTCCCTAAAAGTTGAAATGATGAACAGTTGCTCTGTCTATAATTCAACTTGTGACTAGTTTATAACTTTGTATTCCCCAATATTTAAGTTTGTTGGCTAAATAATATCTCATCTTGAAATGCATAAACAACTGTGGGTTTGCAAAAGACATGATCCTTTTTCTAAGTTGTTGCCGGATTTGATATGGTGCAAAAAGAATCTGCTATAATTTCATTCTAAAGAGAAACTTGACATCCGGGAATTTTAATTCTTCAAAGATAAAAAGAGAGAGAGAGAGAGAGAGAGAGAGAGAGAGAGATATGGGCTATAAAAAAGGGAAGAAGAGATGAAAAAAAATGGACATGTGTCCGAAGGCGAGTAGAGCCCACATCTCTAAAAAAAAGAGAAAGAAAAAGAAAAGAGAGGAAATAAAGGACACAAGTCCAAGGGTGAGAAGAACCCACCTCTCCAAAAAAAAGAGATATAGCCCATACTTTCTCAAAAATATTTCTAAGTAAATAAAAATATTCCCGGATTGAAAGATGATCGAAGGAATGAATGACTAGTGTTTCGAAAGCAACCATTCTTTCTTGCAACCACTGAAGAACTTGGAAAAAGTCAAAAGCCCCACATACGTTGAAGAACAAAAGGTGGATATAAGTGCCAACTTATTTAAATAGAGGAGGAATGCTTTGTTATAAACATGTTACACTTTGAATTATATCAGCATTGAAGCAACTCCTGATCAACAACCAAGTATCTAACTATTTGCTCGGGACGAGCAAAGGTTAAGCTTGGGGGACTTGTTGGCGGTCGTTATCGACCATTTTATACCGCCAACTTATGTCTTTTTCTAGGGAATCTTACACACCAATGGCACATATACCTTTACTTCTAACCTAGTTCCACTTGTATTCCGAGAAATATATTTTGCAGGACAAATACATGGAATCAAGTGAGAACGTGCCAAACTTCATAGGAAGCGCACTTTGGAAAACACGTTTATCAAACAAGTGCAATACAAGAGGGCCAAGCCTGGAACAAGATGGACTGAAGCACCCCTAAACTATGGATCCAGGTCGGCCCAGAAGCCCACAAGCGAAAGGCGGTCGCGAGGCGGGTCACCCCCGGTCTGGCCGGACTGGAAGTGGGTCCGTCCGGACCCACGGTGCCGCCTCTCGAGCCGACCTTTCACAGGCGGTTGCATGCCGCCATGCATAGGCGGTATTGCTAGGTGTTTCCTTATTTAACTGCACAAAACCGACTATGTTAGATATAAATAGATGGGGAGTGCTCTCACCTCAACACACACCACACAAGAGCTCTCTCCATCCCCCACTTGTATCTTTTACTTTTTGGTTAGTATTAGGAGCTTGGCAAGATGTAATACAAGATCAAGATCAATATGGAGATGCTTGGTATGATCAATCCATTGTTCTTCATATCATGTTCTTCATTCTTGTTCTTGTTCTTATTATCAATATAGCTATGCTTATGAGTTATACATACATGTTTAGACCAAATCCAAGTTGAGATGTAGTAGAGTTCTACTTTGAGTTAGTCTTAGTTGCTTGTTGGTTTGCGGGTTCGTCGTCCGTCCCCGTGGCGGATGCTCTAGTAGAGGACTCCTGATAAAGACGGATGTTCCTGATCAACGCTAGAGTAGTAGTCGATAGCGTAGACGTGGTGTCTAGTCTATGGGCTGCCGTTCGTTTGTTGTTTAGGCAGCTAGAATGGCTGCAAAAATGCAAAGTCACCAGCCACTAAGATCATCTAATAGGAAAAAATGATGAGGCAAATAGTTTAGTATCAACATATTGCATATACTCAAAGCTACAATTGCACTCCTAGAAACTTGCAATTTATATTATTATAGGCTGCAATTATGTAACCGATTCTTTTATTTGTTTGGTTTTGATAAACATAAAAGATTAATAGGAACAAAGCAATACAACTACTATGCAAAAGAACAAGCTAATATTTAGTTAACCACAATTGTTCCAATCAAGACACATCTTTGCAAAAAATCAAAGCTACTATTAGTCTTAAAAGGATGGAGTACCAAGCACAAGAGAAGTTTACCATAGTGCAAAGGACAACAAAGAGGCAATCAATTTGAAACACTTTCGGATGATGAGGAGTTCGGTTAAGCACGGTGAAGCAGTTGAGAACTAGCAGGAAATTGACATTGGTACTTGAAAGCAATGGATAATGGCTACCAGGAAATTGACATTGGTACTTGAAAGCGATTGAGAACTAGGAAGAGCATTTAAGACATGGGCTCATGCTGCGTGGCATAAGAGATGAACAGAGAGTAAGCGCAGAACCAATAAGTACAGATTCTGCACACCAACTTTGCATTCGAGAAAATATACGTTTGTAAGAAGGGAGAGAAAAAAAATGCATTTATGAGACTAAACCGAGCTAACAAATCAGTGCACATGTAGGCACATTCCCAATGACGTTCAGTAACTAATCAATGCACATGTAGGGATATCAATTAGTGGTATCATGCTAATTGGGAGAACAGAATGGAACAAAAGCTTACTAGCTATGAAACAACTAGTAAATCAGAATCTATATTAAATAAACACAGTTGATCTGGACAAAGTTAACCAAGAATAGAATGGAACAACCTTAAGGGATAGCTGTTGACAGAGTACTGAAACTTGTGAAGGACAGAGCATACATATAAGCAACATGTTGCAGGAAATCACAAGCCAAAAAGAAAATGATTAATACGATGATTGAAAGCTCATAACAGTGGTTACTACTCTATTGACTGAAATGACACTTCAAAACTTAGATATTCACTAAACTTTATTTGGTTCATCAGCTTGACTTGATGCTTACAACAAGAAGCTACTGCAACTAGCCAAACTGAAAAATGAAAGGTGAAGGCACCTATATTGCTTACCTGGACAACCGAGCGGAGAACAACCTCAAATTTGTTGGACACCGGTTATTGTACCTAAGATCGATCGTCATTGAGTGCTGCCAGAGAAACCGAGCTGCATCAGTAAGAACATATGAAAGGCAATTTAACGTAAAATCTAAGCTAGAAATAATTCCAACAGGAAATGGAAAAACCCACCATGTCAGAGAAGCATGTCAAAACTTGCTCTTTCAATGCCAACATCAAGCACGACACATCAATTCAATGCCATCACAGGTCACAAGTTCTAACCCCCACCACAATTTTTGTCTAGATTAGACCTAGCCAAGGTTGGATTCTACGAAAGAATCGATAAGGTTTCAACCTCTAGGACCGACAATAGAAAACATCCACAACAACTCATGGCTAGCCGAGAACCATCCCTCCAAGGATTTGAACCCAATGTACCAGACATCAGCAATACATGTCTCCATTCTCAACAAAAGCAAGCATCAGTGAAGCTCCTTTCTCTAAAATCACAAACACAGGGAGGATGGAGGAGGTCCAACCCCCACCACAAGGGGACATGAGATCTACAAAAAGCGCTAAAAATAGACCCAAAAAAGCCAAAACATGATGGCGCAAAAATGTTTGGCGGCTTCCAGATCTATTTCGGGAATAAAATCAACAGAAGCATAGCCACTCACAGTACTATGCAACCGCTCCAGCGACGAGAGGACAAACGCAAACACGAATGGAGGAAGCCTCCCCCAGCGGAGCCCCCATTTGCCCTCCCACTCGTCATGACCTTAGTCACCATGTTCCCGGTCCCGGGTCGAGGAAGGGGACGAGGAACGTGGAACGATATTGTCGAAAAAGACATGGTACGAAGAGAGTATACCTCATCACCGTTTTTTTTTTAGAGTTGGAACGTGAACCATATAATTCGGAACGATGAATTGGAACGGCGTAGTATTTCAGTCAGTGTATACACGTAAATACATGAATAATAAGCAAAGAAAGAGGAAAAACAAAAATAAAAAGAGTAGAAATATATGGGCCAGCTACTTCCGGCCCACCAGCCCACCGAAGGCTCTTCTTCTCTATCTCGTCCCTCCGCTCGGCTAGCACGGTCGCGCGGCGGCGGCGCGCCGCCCCCGCCGATTGGTCTCTGCCGACCACCATATCGCATAAGAGATAGGTAAAATCGACGACCAACGATCTCCTCTTCACTGGCTGGCCTCAATTTCAACCCGAAAGATCTCCGGTCGCTCCAATTGACCACGACGACGCCATGGCTAGTCGCTTCATCTCGCTTTCCGGCGTGAGGCCGTGGGTGGCGACCTGCCGGCCGGAACGCGATCCACCCTCGATCCCTGCCGTCCCGTTTCGTCCCCGTTCCTCGTTTGGACGGTTCCGATGACGCTGAACGTGGCGTCGTTCCGCGTTCGGGTGACTAAGGTCATATTGTCGTCCCGGCAAGCAACCGGGGCCACAACAAAATCCAACGCCAAAACCAAATCTAAGACATGCGTGGTAGGTGAGGCAAGGAGACTCTATTCGACATGAACTGGGAAAGATCTACTAAGAATCCAACACACAAGGCAAATCCCACACTACAGCTCAAATCAAACGAGAGGGAGCCGGGAGCCGCCGCCGGCGGGGGAAATCGCCGCCCGCGCACTACTCCACCGCCAGCGGCCTCATGCGTGGCCGCATCGCTTTTCCCCGCCGCTCCTCCACGGGGACACCGCGGTGGAGAAAGGGATTTGCTAGCTCCATCGGCCGCCAGGGGGATTCGAGGAGACAGAGGACGAGAGCGGTGGGCGTCTAGATCCGGGATTCGGAGAGGAGAGTGAGAGTGGGGAGAAGCGAGAGGAGGAGCGAGTGCTCGAGCGGACGACCGGTTGGAGGTCGCCTTAGCGGTGCTCTTCTCGACCCAATAAGAAGGACACACCCGACAACAACCGAACCATCGGACCGACGCGGACGTCGCCTCCCCTGCACGACGCGTGTCGTCCTGAAAAGAGACGAATTGAGGCGACCAACAGATAGGAAAGATGTTATGAAAAATGCCCGTGGCGCGTGTACCACCGGGAAAACTTTTTGCGCGCGCTTGTGTACCATCGGTCCAAAATTTTTTTTGTCTCATATACCACTCTGTCCATGTGCCGTTCGTTTTCTAACGTTTCAATGACCTGACATGTGGGACCTAGAACGAGAAGTGTCCATGTTACCCCTTTGGAAAAAAAAACAGAACGTTATCCTCACCTGGCCCCTCTGCGGTCGGTCCCGTGCGGTTCTCTCGGCTCGTCCCGTCCCCCATCTCTCTGCTTGGCGCCGACGCAAGAAGGAGCGCCGCCCCAGGACTCCACCCGGCCGTTGACCAGCACAGCGCCCCTGCCGCGCTTAGGCACCTGCTCCCTCGCGCCAGGTGCCAACCGGCTGGCGGCCATGCCTTGGGCGCCGCCCCTGCGTGGGTAAACAGCGGATACAGCCGGCCCAGCCCCTCGTCACGCGCGGCCACACTCACGCGCTCCGCGCTCGGGCACCCCACGCGCGGACGGGAAACGCTCGGGTGGCAGGGAGCGACGGGCGGGCGCCTGAGGACGTGCTGACCTCTCTTTCTCTCAGCAACGAGTAGGCGTATTCTATTGTCTGATGTTGCTAGAAGATCTAATGCATCAGGCAAGGATGATGGATCAATAGCAAAGTTATCTTGTTCTTCTGCTAGAAATTTAGCACTGCATTCCTGTAGACGCCGCAGCAGTCGATACTCGTGAAGAATTTTCACTCGGGATAACTTTGTACGTGCTGACCTCTGTTTCTCTCCATTAATAACTCTCTGAAACCAACATTAAAAATCAGGAAAATAAACTGATTGTGTAGAATTCGAACTACGGAGTACATACATTTTGAGTGCACAGACAGAAGCATGGATTTGATTTGAATATGTTAGCATGCATAAAAAGACTGATCCGTTTTCTCCAGGCTAGCTCATGCACTTTTTTTAAACATCTACCTCATGCACTTAATTGAAGGAGCAACACTAAATCCTAATTCCCAAAACTGTGCATATATAACGAGAGATCATTTTACATCATAGCTTTGCATAAACAGATCAAGCTTTATCCATCCAAGTTTGACAAGAGATATGGATCAATTTTTTTTTGTTTGTTTATTTTCTACTAGTTAATCGCCCGTGCGTTGCTACGGGACAACTAAATTTTATATAAAAAAAATGGATCGCATGATAAGGTAAAAATACTTTGAAACTAAACAATTATATTAAAGTGGCATTTAATCTAAACAAGTTTTGTGAAAGTATCACAATCAATCATGGATATTGTAGGTTTGTAAACTCTATTTTATAGGCTTTTTCGTAATCGCCTAAGATAATGTTTTATATCGGCTAGAAGAAATCTTCGATATCCACAAGTAAGTTCCGACGCATCTTCGTACCTTTACGCCTACGCCAAGATTAGTAGACTTTCTTTGGCCTACGCCAAGATTAGTAGACTTCCTTTGTTGTCTGTGATTTTCTTGTATGCGTGCATGCCGGGATGGTAGGGAGAGTAATCCTTCTCCTTGATTTGCGTTCTTTATTTGGCAATTGTTAGTTGACTTTCTTTGTTGTTCGTAATTTCCTTGCATGTGTGGAGAAGGTGGTGATCGAAGGAGGGGAGGCAAAGTGACCCCAAACCAATGCCGCACCAAAAAGTGTCCACGTTTTGATCTTTTTATGTTGTATAAGAGATATAAGAGATAATCACAGTGCAAGCAAAATATAATATTGATGTTTATTGATTTGAGGCAAGTTAATCAAACCGTTTCAAAAAAAATCTTTTTATTGATTTGAGGCAAGTTAATCAAACCGTTTCAAACAAATCTCTCTAACAAGATGTCACCCTGAGAATTATTTCCTTTGAGGCTTTTTATGAGTAGAGAAGAGAATCAGCATATATAGCCTCTGTAGTGGGAAGGGTATGGTCAGTAGGATTTGGATTACCAGATCACAAGTTTGATTTTTCTAGCCCATTTCATGTGAAAAAAAATCCTAATTTGTTGCCTTGCAATCTGACACATTGATGAAAATGGTCCAGAATTTGGAGGCAGAGAAAGAGTTAATAAATAAACTGAGCAGTAAACTTCAAAACAAAGACATCCTAAGCTCGAGCTCTGCTTTTACTTGCAAAAAGATAGAAAATTGGTGAACATGACATGCAAGCAATAGTTGCCCGATTGAATTGCATCCACAAGGTGCAATCAATCTTATCATTATTCGGACTTCAGAGGCTAGCTCAGACCTCAGATTATGAAGTAAGCACAAATCTTATCATTTAGGTAAGTAGCACAAAAGTCAATTGAAAGTCAAACTGAATTAGCATTTTATGGTGGTTGCCTAATTCTGTACAGGAAAACAAATATGTTGACTGAGAAACAGTAGGAAGCGGGGCAAACGGGATAGGGTGAAAGCAATTTGCATTTAACTGAATCCAATGGGCACGATGGGTTGTGATGCTTGATCAGCGGGTGTTCACGATGGGTTGTGATTGCCTCTGTCCCCTTCCATGGCAACGGGTTGCACCAGTAGATTAGCACAAGTTAAAAATGTCGACAGACAGAGAAAAAGGAGGTGGGGGCTGGGAGGTTTACCGATGTACAAGTTGAAGACGTCGATGGAACCACAGTAAGAGGTGGCAAGGAGGAGGCTGACGGCACTTCACACAACACTCTATATCTTCAGACTTCAGAGTTCTAACCACAAGATAGAATCGCAGCAGCTGTTGATTCCTAGTGTGCTGCTTGTAGTAGTGACATACAGTATGCTGCTTGTAGTAGTGACAGACTGAGAACCAGGACAGAAAAACTTACTCAAAAACTGATGTGAAGTAGAAAAGCAACAATTCTGTTCTCACTTTGAAAGTGAGCAATATTTCCGCATTATTGGTCCATCCAATGGTTCAGCTAGCTTAACAGACTCACGATCCTTGGAACAAATGAATGAGAGGACCTCAGGGAAGCAAAGAATTTCACTCTAGAGTCTAGATGCAGCTACTTCCTAAATTAAAAATATATTAGTCTACTCAGCATTATCCATATACAAAAAACCAAGAGCAACCGAAGAAACATAAGAACACCAAATCCAGGTAGACCAAACTGAAAAAAATGCAGCCTAAAACCAAACTGAGCTTCAAGGATTCTGTGTTGGCGCCCCTCTGACCACTTGAACGATTGAAAATGAAGCCTAAAACTGGTGATGTATTTAGATGTGGTAGCATCCAGTGATCCCCTAAACCAAACAAAAGAAGGATGCAGCATCCAGTGAAAATTGGGTTCACTGGATGCTCCAGTAAACTTAACATCAAACATCAACATGGGATCTTGCAAAGGAAGTTGCACGTAAAACTGACAGGCTTGTTGATAAATTAGCTAATGATGAGGTAAAAATTAGGTACTTGCAGGAACTTGAATGCAAATAATAGTTTGTTATGACTGAGAGGCCATATGAAGGCAAAAGAATAGTTTTTTTTTTGAAGTGTAAGGCAAAAGAATAGTTACAGAATTGTTTTCTAGTGTGTTCAGTCATTAGATGTATTCAGAGAACCTTGCTATTCCGAAAAAAGCTTGCTGACAGAGAAATGTGTGTGGCCAAAAAAAAGACAGAAGCTTGCTATTCAGAAATAAGGTATATATACAAGCTGACATCTGTGCAAACCCTGGACTAATGAACCTTTAGGCCATCTACATACTTGGCACAAAAGAACACCAATATGCCAAAAAAAATGAAACAGGCATATTATACAAAGTATGTCTTGCAGTGATGACATGGAGGCATGGAGCAATCAAATAATTGAAAAGGTAAAATAATCCATGAGCCAAGAAGATTATATCCAACTCGCACTTTACACCTGTACTACTTCAATAACTTGTGCACACCCAACAATGTTCGGAATGATGTTTGCTACTGGATTTTCACCATAGCATATATATAGCACATAAATTGAGTAGAGATCCAAGACATATATGCTAAATCATATAAGATTGGTTCTAATCGACATCGATTAGAAAGTGGCATACTTAGAATTCAAATGATGAGCAACCGCAAAACCTATCCAGTTCATGCGGTGATTTGGCTTTCATGACATAAGTTGTTGCCTAATCTCAACAAAGCTAGACAAGTCCCTCATCTATGCCTGTGTAAAAGATAAAAATAAAACATTAGAGGGCAAGTAAAATTCTGTTCTCAAAATAAACCCTGAGGCCTAGATAAGCATTAAACATTTTAGAAGGATGACAATGGCGAATTCAAAAAACAGTAAACTACTGAACATTTGTGCATTTTCAATTCAGACAAAGCTTGAGACAAATTAATCAAAAGAGAGTGTCTATTAACATCTAAGTAACACCTCCGACTGAAAACCACTACTGCAATCTTTGGGTACATCTTCATTGAAACTATAAGGCATAGAAGTTGCTTATGGTAGAATCTAGCCATTCACAAAAACTACACACAAGCAAGGTCAATACAAAAGTACTGGGAGAAATCTGTTCACTGAAAATATACTTTTATTAGGAATTTTTTGGTAGTGAACTAAAGACACTGCATTTATAATACATATATGTGGAAGACATAGCTTCTATAAAAATAAAGGTGTCCATCAACCACATCCAAAGGTTGCATTACTGTCTCTATCAGTTTCTTGATAAATACACGTTAATTATTTTCCTTTAGGGACTGTTCGCAAATTGTGACAAAGTAATAAATCATTAGTACTTCTTCATTTACTTACAACACTTGACTTACAAAGGAAACTAAAATTCTTTTGAGCTGGCCATTCAGTAGACTCAAAAATAGTAGATCACAAGAGTAAAGGACAAAACTGCCACAATTGTGTATGGAGGAATAGATCATTTAATTTCTTTGTTGAGATATCATATCCTTGAACAGCTGCTTATCTCGTCTGTAGGGCGTTGTCGCGCCAGGCGCTGGGCACCTGCTGCCATCAGGGCCTCTGGGGTAGGGATTCATGCGCATATGTGCAGCACAGGGCTATGCTCACCAAGCTCCAACCAGAGCCCATCAAGTATATGTTGTGTATTCCAATGGGCGAGTGAACCATACCATTTGTAAGTCTATTATCTGTACACCAAATTTCTTTATAGAACCTAAATACATACAATGAAGTTCTAATGATTTTTATTTCTCTGACATGTGTAGCCAAAATTAATAGACAATAATGACCAAGCAATGTCAAAGTGCTAAGAATTTCAGACCTCTTAAACTGAAAGGCAGAGATCCTGCCACTTATACATTCAAGAAAAAATATTTAAAAAAAATCATCCACTCAACAAATCAAACAAGCTGAAAGTCCCTTCAATAGGAGGGTAAATTCCTGTAGGACATTGAAATTGAATGAAAATGCAGACACACCTTTTTCATTCAGATGGAAACTTCAGCGGTGGGGTTGGCACACCTGGTGTGGTTCTCCTCGCAGCGGCGATGAGGAGGCTGGAGGCCGGGGTCAGCATCATGGCCGTAGCAGTTGTGGTCGAAGCGGCCTTGGGGGCGTCGTGGCGGCGCGATGCTTCAACCACGCCCTGCCGCCCTCAGCCACGGCGGCCCTTAGTCGAGGTAACGACCTGCCGGGGCATGACTTGCTGGCGTTGGCGACGGAGGGTGCTCGTCGGCGTCTAGGCGGCGTCGCGCGGGGAGAACGCACGTCGGGGAGGAGGGAGGGGGCACACGGCGAGACGGCAGCGCTGCAAGCCTGCAAGGTGCTGTGGTCGCACGGGGAGGGGGAAATCGCACGGGGAAGGGAGATCGAGCGTGCCGTGATTGACTCCGGTTTCCAAATTGCGCGGGGAAGAGATAAGAGACTGCGGGGGGAGAGGAAGGGGCGTGATTGACTCCAGCATTGTTTCCCTTTTTAACGCACGGGAGGGAGAGGGGTGGGCGCGGCCTGGTATCGCACGGCGGCAGAGGGACGGTTGAAAATTTTTTACCGCACCAAAAAATATCCATGTTTTGTTTTTTATATGTAGTAAAGAATTCTTCAAGCAATGTTTCATTTTCACCACTAGCAATTGTTTTCTCTGACTCCACACGCTAGGGAGTGGTATAGAGGACAATGGTTATTTTGATCAGCTGCTATGGCCTGAGGGGCAAGGAAGTCTTTTTTTCAGGTTGTTTAACGGTGTTAGTGTGCAAAATGGACGGAGTGGTACAAGAGACAAGTTATATTTGGCCGATGGTATACAGGTGCGGCCAAAGTTTTTAGTGAAGTACACAGGTCAGGAGCTTTTTCATAATGGTACACATGTAAAAGCCTCATTTTTTATGGGAGGAGGAGAGGAGGGCGTCGCTGCTTTTGCATGTTAAACACCGTGATTGATGGTTTCCTTTTCTTTTCTTTTGCACCGACGCTTTCCTTCTGGAGAGGGGGAGATTTTTTACGGGAGGAGAGAAGCGACGGGATGGTTTCGCACGGGGCGAGGCGATGGTCGTAACTTTTTTTTACCGCACGAAAAAAGTACTGTAGCATCTGTTCCAGTAAAGATAAGGGTTCCACCGCGGACCCGCCCGCAGGGCCGCACCCCGACCGACTCGTCAACAGGCCGCACGACGAAGCAAACAGAGGCGTCACACATCCTTCCGCGTGGTGTGCTCCGTTTCCTCTCCTCGACGGGCGCCGGCGACCGCCGCGGAGGAGTAGAGGAACAGAGACCGATCGAGTCGGCGGCTGCTGCTGCTGCTGCTGCTGCAGCTGCATAGGCGATGGGTGATCACGAGGCGCGCGGTGACGACTTCGAGAAGAAGGCGGAGAAGAAGCTCTCCGGGTGGGGCCTCTTCGGCTCCAAGTACGAGGACGCCGCCGACCTCTTCGACAAGGCTGCGAACTCCTTCAAGCTCGCCAAGAACTGTGAGCGCTCCTGGCTGCCCAGATCCCCTCGTCTCCCCCATTTACTTTTATCCCAATTGGTTATGATGAGTTTGTTGCTTGGTGGCCCTGCCGCCAGATCTATCGGCCGATCGGGCGTCAGGATCGCTAGTTGCTTAGTTTGGCAAACTAGCGGATGGGTTGGATCCGAGCTGGATCTCGGGTTGCGGATCTACGGCCTAGCCGCGTGATCTTTGATGCACTAGGTTTCGTCTGAGGGGTTTCCATGAGTAACACAGATTGTGCTTTTGCTTCCTTATCTCTCAAATTTGTTTAAGTGGCCTGGCCTGAAAAGAGTCGGGGTGTATCCTGCCCCCTCTTTTCCAGTTCAAATCAGAGAACTTGGCGGATTAGATGTTCATGTTTATAGTCATCTCATTGTAGTGTTGATTGGGCTGAAAGCACTGGTATGCTTGAATTGTTGTAGTGTATGTGGAACCCATGGACTGCATGAAACAATAGAATAAAATTTGGTTTCAGAGATTGATTATAAATTGACGTGGGTCATTTCAGTGTGCCTTGACTTCATTATTTTCAGTGACTAAAATTAGTTTACTGTTCAGGGAGCAGAGCTGCATCAGTGTACATCAAGATTGCTAACTGTCATTTGAAGGTTGGTTCATTGGTTTGCTTATGTTTTGGGTTATTAGTTTGTCATCTTCACAAATCATGCTGTTGAAACAAGATGATGCTTATGGTGCTTTTGCACCTTCAAGATTGCTAACAAGATGATGCTTTTGCCGAACAGGGAGATAGCAAGCACGAGGCTGCCTCAGCATACGTCGAGGCAGCAAATTGCTACAAAAAGTTCTCACCTCAGGGTACCTTCACTTTTCTTAGTATCATGCATACTCTACCATAATTGTCTGTGATTTTTTATTTGTATCATGTAATATAATATTCATGTTCTTAGTGCTGCCTTCTGTGAACCACAGAATGTCATTCTATCATTTTGTGCTGCCCTTCTGCTTGCTTAATGTTGAGCTGTTGACTGCCTTTTTTCATGTTGTTAGCCATCTGTTGGTTCTATTGTCTGAACTATGTGGCATATTTGTATCAATAACTGCATTTTTTTCTCTAGCATGCATGAGCTGCGTATCTTTTTATTAAGAAGAGGGGGGGTTAGAACTCTTAAAAACCTCAACAAAACAACAACTCCACATGATTCCTTGCAAGAAACAGCCTGTGATAGGATAATCTACAATAAAGGATCAACTGACTCCATGAAACGACATGAACAAAGGATCACGTGTCCCCATGAAACAACCTTAGGAGCAAATGAGCAATTCTTGTAGATACTACACCAGCTGAATCTGAACCATAGTTATTAAGGCGGTAAGGCGAGGTGCAGCACGTCAGCACCCGACCCCCTTCCAGATGCCTAGGTGTTTAAGGTGCGAGCGACGCCATATGAACATCTTAATATATAATACCACTAGAAATCAGAAGCAAATCATACCATACAATATCATAATAAATAGAGCTGCTACAGTACAGGACACAACATAAAGTATCAAAATAGCAAAGCTGAAGTCTCCCATCTCTCAATAGGAGCAAATGACTATAGTGAGTTAGTAACATAACACAGAGCAGAGGAAGAAGATGCAGAACAGAAGGAGGTAGAAAGGGGCGCACTGAAGGGGAGGGGTGGATCAGGTGGGGGTTGTGGACAGCCTCTTCTCTTCCCTTTCCCTCCCTCCCTCTCCCTCTCCGGACGGCGGATGGAGCAGTCGCTGATGACGCGGGAATCACGGACAGGACAGGAGTTGTGGATGGGCGAGTCGTGCGGACGGGGCGGAGTCGCACGGGGCAGCTGCCAGCGTTGGTGCCGGCGCTGGTTTCAGGTGTTCCGCTGCCCTCATCTTTCTTCCTCTCTCCTTCCTTTCCCTCTCCCTCTCCGGCTCTCCCTCTCTCAATTGATGCAATGGGGATTGTGGAGCCTCTAGCGAGAGATGTAGGCGCGCAACAGCTTCTTTTCCTGCAGAGCGCGCATGCTGTTCCTTTCCCTGCGCGCAGCTTGATCCTTTTCCCTTCCCGCGTGCACTCCTCCCTCCTTTCTCCCATGTGCGGATCGCACTGCTCTTCCCCTCGCACCTTTTCCGTCCAGCAGCGTCCGCCTCAGCTAATCGATCGACTTGGTGACAACTTTTGGCCTTAGGCGACGCCATATGCGAGGAGACCGCGTCGAGCACAACGCCACAATTCAAAAACTGCTTGGGATGTCTACTTGCCTAGTCGCGGCCTTAATAACTTACATCTAGGCTCGCACCATTGAAAAGGCAATAATTCCGATGTTCTCAAATTTCCCAAACAAAGGATGATGAGAGAATTAAGCCCTTTCCTGTCCTTTTGCACTTAATGGCTTGGAACCACCAACATGACAAATGGTTAGTGGTCTGTGGACAAATAGAACTCAAACCTAGCATTGAAGAATATGAGGTGCCACACCGGCTGAGCAAAGACTCAAGACACTGCTGTACAGATTCCCTGTCCCTCTAACCTAACTAACCAAGTTTAAGTGAAGATTCACACATTTTTTTTTCTTGAAAACACAGTAGAGCTCAGTGTAGAGCTGCATTTCGTTAATATGAAGATGAAAGAAAAGGGATAGGATCCCTTAAAAAAACACTCCCAGACCCACATTACTAAGATACACTTAATGTACACTATGAATTCACACAATCAATCTATAATTGAAGCATTTTGTTTATTGACAAATAAAAAAAAAAAAAAAAAAATCAGACCTGTGGGTGGGTAAGACAGTCCCTGGGCCTTTTGCTAAGAAGAAATTCTCACGCAGGTCAATGAGACCCCTGAACCCTTACCCACGCATATGCATACACAGCAGCATATCTCATGTGAGAACGACCACGACCTGGACCGAGCCATAAACATAAGCTTTGCATGGGACTGACGAGGGGATTTTTTTTAACCCCAGCTGAAATTTGCTTCCACGGGAGTTGAACCCAAGACCGGAGGAGTGCTACTAGAACCACCGGACAACTCAGCTAGAGTCCCATTTGGATAACATAATAGCTAAACTTGAGCTCCTTACCTGGCTTCCCACAAAACTATTTTCCTGCCATTGCTGACATATATCCATTTTTGATCCTTACTGGCCATATGACTAGTAGTATCCCCTCATCCAAAATTGAGATTCATGTGCAGCTGAGAATCAAACACATTAGGACTACTTGTGCTATATTTGTGATTGATATTCTTCTTGCACATTTGTTACTATCTTAATCATAAAAAAACCCATGAATTTGTATTAACATCTCAAATGTTAGGAATACTTGTGATTTAAATTGTTTCTTATGCATCCATAAGTTTGATTATCGTTGCATACCCTTGACCATGCGTAGTCTCTACTCTTTTATGATTTTATTCATAGTCCATCATATTAACATGCTTAGCTAAGTAGCTAACTTGTGTACATTAACCCCTTAATTGCAGAAGCTGCGCAAGCGCTAAACCAGTCTGTTAATCTTTTCTTGGAAATTGGTAGGTTGAACATGGCTGCAAGATACAGCAAGGTGAACAAAGTTTTATTTTGTTTACAGATATGTTATTATATGCTACTATCTTATTTTTACCTCAGGCGATTGGATTAATGAACTAAGATATCCAGGATTCTTCTTCTTTGTACCTTTTTTTCCCAATAGAATTTATAAGTACATTTGAATGATGACCTGCTTCAGGAGGAGGGATGATTTGTTTCAAAAAGAAATATATAACTCACACTGCTGGAAATTTGATGCATTTTTAGGACATTGGTGAGATATATCAGCAAGAACAAGATTTGGAGAAGGCTACAGAATACCTGGAAAGAGCAGCTGACCTTTTTGACAGTGAGGGACAGTCATCTCAATCAAACACCATCAAACAGAAAGTAGCAGAAATTGCTGCTCAGTTGGAACAGTAAGATTAGCTTCATTTTCTTATAGTAATTATATCATACTCTGACCCCATATGTAAGTTGTTTAGGACATTGACATGGTCTGACAGTTTGACCTTTTTTTTTTGTAAAAGTATATTATTTTGAAAGAGAGAAACATACATACTATGAAAGTATTTTATCAATCTGACAGCAGTTAATCCCTAGCACTTGTATCTTACATTCCTGCATTTACTTTTGCAAAGTAGGGGTGCCTTGGCTCTCAAGTTGATCATGAGTTGCCTTGGCTTCCAAGTAGGCTAAGCATCTTGCTTTATGCAAGAATATGCTCTAGGGAGTAGTTAGAAGAAGAGGCAAGGAGCTCTGCCTACATAAGCAGCAGCCACCCCCCCATTGTAACTAAGACATTGCATTTCGATTCAACCCAAGCGGCCCCCAGGTCAAGCTGACCTCTGGGGTTTGTGTGATCCATGTGTGGGCAACACAATCTATGTAACTTTTTTATTGAAAAATGATTGATGGGAAAAGTTCGACAAACTAGAATCCTAATGCAGCCTATATCTGGAATCGTGTGCATTTTTCCTACTCCCGGGAGTAGTTACTCCCATCTTGAATAAAACAATATATATAGAGGTGATCCTAGGAGTAGTTACTCCCATGTATATATATATTCATCTTTGTTTATGTTTTTCATGCATACATCGTTATAGTAGTTTCAAGGTTACAATCCCTAGTGGTTTTTCTTATGCAAAATTTAATACTTTCAGGTACCCAAAAGCAACTGAGATATTTGAAGCGATTGCTCGTCAGTCAATCAACAATAATCTTCTTAAGTATAGTGTCAGAGGAATTCTCCTTAATGCTGGCATCTGCCAACTATGTAGAGGTGATCCTGTTGCCATCACCAATTCATTGGAGCGATATCAGGTGTGCATTATTCTGTCATAAGATCCTAACCAGTTAATGTGTGCCTTGTTACCATTATAAAGGTGTTTTGTTTATTTTGCAGGAAATTGACCCGACTTTCTCTGGGACACGTGAATACAAGCTTTTGGCTGTATGAATAATTTGCCCTTTTTCCCTTGACACTTTTTCATTGTATATGCCTGACTCAAATATAACATTATCTCTAGTACCAATAATAAAATATAATTTTGAAATCAATAACCCAATTGGAAGCTATTTTTGTTTCAGGATCTTGCTGCATCTATGGATGAAGGGGATGTTGCCAAATTCACTGATGCCATCAAAGAATTTGATAGCATGACACGTCTGGTATGTTCAGTTGCAGTCCCATGTTTTTTTATTTTGAAATTTCACTTCATTGGTGTCTAACCTGTTTATTTGTAACTTAATGCTTTCTAAGTGTATATAAACAGTAAAATGGATGGGAGTTAGCTTAATAAGAACCTAAGAATAAATACTTCCCCGGTCAAACTACTTGTTGCATTTGAATTTGCATGGTCCTCATTGTATATATTCTTAAAATCCTTCTTGAATAATTTGGAATTTCTTCTTGAATATATTATTAAAATCCTCGAGTCTGATTTTGCAAATATGTTTGAATGGATTTTGCAAGTATGTTCTTAAAAATACATTCTTTAAGACAAAATATTTATTCAAACCTTAAAAACTACAAACGTCAAACAATATATATTTTTATGACTGGAGGCAGTATACAATTGGCCTGATAAATCACATCTAGATTTGGCTCGAAAAAAATATCAGCAAACATGCAGTGTCTATGGCACATGGTATTCCAGTGTTTTATTCTGTGTTGTACGTCAACCTACCTCAACATAAAAGATTTTTAAGGGCAGTAGTTACTCTTTAGGATTCTCAGCCTTTTATAATAATATGCTAAATCATGCATCGTGATTGCCACAATGCATTCTCTGAGTTAACGTCGTAAACTTGAACTGCTCCAAAAGGGATTTGTTAGAGTACGTCATGGGCCTATTGGGCCTGGGCTGGGTATAGCTCGTTATTCTTAGGGTTAATTAGAGATAAGGGCCCCTTGCTTAGGGGTCAAGTAAACCTTTGTGTACAAGGAGAAGATATGTATCAATCTAATTAAACAAGAATTAAGAAGGAAAACTTTCCCTCTTTCTCGGATGTGAGCAAAGGCCCGGCGGCCCGACCTCCTCTCACCCTCACAGCCATCTGGTAGTGAACGCTACCCTCAGTTACTGTACCACCTCGGGTGCTGTCGCATGGCAGCTGCTGCCTCTCCCTCGAGTCTCTCCCTTGCAACCCTAGCTGCCATGTAACAATGTGGTATCAGAGATGCATTGACCGTTGCGGATCCCATCGCCAAGGTGCTGGCTGACCTTGCCCTGCTACTAGATCAATGGCCAAGGTGCTGGCCGACCCGCCCTGCTGCTGGATCCCATGGCCAAGGTGCTGGTCGACCTAGCCCACCAGGTGGCGTCCTCACGGCGCGCCTAGATGACGTGGAAGCCCGACAACAGGCGACCACCACTACTACACCATGATGCCAGTGGGCCATGGGATGACAACCGTCTCTATAACTCCAATTCCTGGTCCCTCACAAGCTCACACACACACACACTTGAGCTGAGAGGTGAAATGAGAAAGAAAGGAGAGGACTCCAGAATGCTAGCTGCTGCTTAAAACTGAACTGGTTCAGCTCCCTTATATACAAAGAAAGAAGACTCTCGACACACATATTCTACACTCTTCTACACTTAGTCCTACTGCTACATTTTGCTGCACATCTGCTGCGGCTGCTGTCCAAACACTTCTTCATTTTACAATCAACTGTAGCCAAGTTCGCACTGCTGCCAGGCCAAGCTGGCTCTGCTGCAACTTCTACAACTTTGAAGGACAAATAAATGATATAGATAGCTTACTGAAATGTAAGAATGGTCATCCTGTCCATAATATTTTACACAATGTAGGAAAAATGATATATTGCTATTTTACACAATACAAAAAAAAATGATATACTGGTGGACCAAGCCGGCTGGTATGATTCAATCGTTCTCAGATTTGTAGCAGTACAAATGTGTATGTAAGGGGCATGTTTGATGCCTTTTTCCCCTGGGAATTTGGTGGCATGATTATGGTAGACATATATGTTGTAAGAGAAGACAAAAGAGGCAACACAAAACCACTGGTTCCTGGTGTTGATCTCATACCCTTTGGTTGGGAAAATGAAGCTATGTCATACATTAGTGCTTAGTAGTGTGCAAATATAATTACAATAAAAGAAACTAATATTTTCATATGGTACAAACCAGTGAAACGGACTATATGAGGAAACTATGAAGTAACAAACCTAGCAAACAAAATAAGAGGATTGTGAGAAGTATCAAAAAGGCATACTTCCAGGTTTCTGATGCCTAGGATCTTCTATGTGCAGTACCCAGTAGACTGTAACTGCAATAATCATGTTATTATCTGCAAGTTTATATGGTGGCATCACTATTGGTTATTAGTTTCATGATCAAATATGAACATATAGAAAATAGAAGGGGCAATATGGACAGCTACCATCATGTTGAAATTTCATATAATAATACTATGTAATCTTAAAACAACGCATTTAAAATTAGAAAGAAAGCTTGATTCAGGCATACCTAAAAAGCAGCGGAGTCATAATGAGTGGACCAAATGTATGTTAGCAACAATCATAAATTGTAGATTGGACTATAATTTTTTTTTTCATTAGTGTGGACCATAGGCTCTGATAAGAAATAAATTTACTGGTTGGACAATGGAAACAAAGGTGATAAAATTCGTTTTGTCGAAATTTAAGATAAAGCATGCTTACGTTTTTATGTTTAAAAATAGGTACTGATCTTATTATGGCTCATATGAGAAATATAGAATAGGTACTGATCTGAATACCTGAGGTCATTAGCACAAACACAATAACTTGGAGACTATTAGCTTCATAAATCAATCATAAATATAAATTGGGAAATGAAATAGCATTAAGGGAAATGAATAGATAGTATGCATGTACTAAACAAAGATTTAAGCAGCTATCAAATCAGGAATAATATACAATCACCAATTACGCATCACCCATCAGATATCCATGGAATCAGAAACGCAGCATACCTAGAGGCGTCGACGATCAAGTTGACATTGGCTTGTAGAGAGGGAGCAATGAATGGAGCGGCGTTGTGAGAAAGCGGTGCCCTGCTGACGGCCGAGAGGCGGGGGCGGCTAGCTGCCGCGACTACCGCCGCTGCACGGTGGTGCATGGCTTGCTATGGCGCGCCCGCATCGCGGTGTCGGAAGGCAGGGCCAGCCAGGGCCCTGCGGGAGCTGCCGCACAGCCTGACCGGCCGGGGCAGTGGGGATGAGCGTGGCGGAGGCCCGCGGGGCTCGGGAGAGGACACACTGGGATGTGAAGGAGGACGGGAGGATTGGTGAGGGGGCCTGACGGAGGCAGCGCCGCAGATCAGTGAGGATGGCGAGGAGGATTGGTTGCGGGGAAGCTGGAGGCAGAGGATGGCGAAGATTCTGGGGACCGATGCTTCCAGAGCGTGCACACGTGAACGGCCATCGAAGGGAGCAGTGTGGTCGGACGGCTGAGAGGGCGTACTGTTCTAAGAACAGGGAAATGAGTCTATGGACGAAGGTTCAGGTCTCTACGAAAATAAGGGGAAAGGATAGATATAAACCAGCAGCAAGAGCTCACCCGCCAGGTGTCTAGAAGTTACACTAGAAAGTCTAAATGAGGGCGAGAAGTTGCAGCTAACAGACCTCGCAATGGAGCCAGCGGGGAAGATGCTTACCCGCCAGGTGTCGGTGGTGGTGCGGCTGCAGGCTGCTGCGCGTGGCCTCTTAGCGCACCGGCGGGTGCAAGATGTTTTCCCTGCAGGCAGCGAAAGTCTGGTGGTGGCAGTTTGGGAGGCGCACCCTCCTTGTTCTCCATCCAAAGCCCTCCACTTGTTGTGGCCGCTCGGCAGGAAGAAGACATGATCTTTCGAGAAACTCTTCCTCACAGTAGTTCCTGCGCCGCGTCTCCGCGTCGGTCGTTTTTTTCTTTATTATTCTTTATTATTATTATTATTTTCAGAGTTTGCGTCACTGGTGATTTGTTTATCGTTGTTGGGGACACCCTTATCTAATCTGTCAAATATTGTCAGGATCCTTGGAAAACCACCCTGCTGCTCAGGGCGAAGAATGAGCTGAAGAAAATGGAGGACGATGAGGACGACCTTACATAAGTATTGTTGTAAAAAATGGTACTATATGTTTTGGTTTGCCGCCTCCATTGCATTGGGGGCATCGTGTTCCTTACAAACGAGCATGACGATGAAATTAATCGCTGGTCTGGTTGTACAGAACGTCAGTTTGGTTTGTCCAGTTGTTGTGGCTGCTAGTTCCGTTGACTTAATGATTTGTTGACAGATTGAATTGAAAATTAGTACCGATGCATGTTTTGCGGTTCCTGTTCTTTTCAAATCTCTAGACATTGTTTTGCTAGTATTATAGTTTTATGTACGTCATTAATAATCTATAAGCGGTTTCCACTGGATTGTATCACCGGCCTGCAAATGTACCAGCTTACCAAGTAAATTCAACTGTTCGAAATCGCTGCTGTTAAATTACTGTTACTTATCCCTGAGTGCGTGGACTGTTGCCCACTTTTAACAGTTTTTAATCCTGGTTGTTAAGACGTCTCGAGGCATTTCACGGAATCTAATCCCCAAAAAAAACTAATTGGGGCTCTTTGACGCCGCTACCTCTTGCCCGACAGATCTGCTGTTGAGCTCGACTATTTATTTTATTTTATTTTAGAGAACGGAAATCCAGCCCCTTGACACAGCACTCCATTCAAGTCTCTTACCGGAGCACCCACTACGTGTTGCTGCAGTCCGGTCATCCTCCACCTTCCACGATGAAGTAACATCGGCCGATCGTCTTTGGTGCAGTCCGGTCATCCTCCACCTTCCGCGATGAAGGAATATCAGAATGAAGAGTTTGATGAAGAAACTTCAAATTTCAAGCCCAAGAGTAACATACTAGAAGTGTGCTTCTTGTCCGTTGAACGTCCCATCCACATTACGAATCCACCTTGGAGGGGCCTAGCAATCCTCCAGCCTGTTGTGATGTTGTCTTTGGTAGAACCAGCGAACGTAAAAGCATAGAGGAATCGAGAACCGATGCAAAAGAAAGCAACCGAGAAAACCTCGTCGATGCCGAATCCTCTGTATAAGGTGTATGAATCAAGTCACTCCATAGCTCGAAATAGTTAAGTTGATTGTGGTACAACTAACTAGGTGAGCTCCTTCCATAGAAGGATGTCTCCTATCTTGTTGACCAGTGGTTCAGGCGCCCTCGCGCGCTAGTGGCCCATGTCTTGTGCGCCTGTCTTGGCTCTTTGAGACCCCCTTTTTTTTTCCCCCCGAGATGCGGCCCGTCTTCCTGATGAACCGTACCGCAGCTGACCATTTTCTTCCTTTTCTTATTGATTGTACCTTTGAGGCCTTGGCCCGGTTAGTAATTCTTCTTGGGCTTGTAGGCCTTTGTTTTTGTTGATGCTGTTGGATGGCCCTGGCCCGTCTTCTAGGGATTTCAGTGGAAGTGGACGGTTGAAAAATGGCGTAAATTGTTTGGATAAATGGGGTTACAATTATCGGCACACACTGTATACTCTAGAAGCATCAGTTCGTCCACCAGCTGCATTGGGATAGCTGGGAAGAGAGGAGGGTAGATTGTGGAGTGGACGTGGGTGAGGTAGAGTGAGTGTGATGGGGGAGGCTCGCTGGCGTACGATCTTTAGCCATGTTCAGAAAGAGCGTATGAAGGCGAAGGCGGATGAGTTGGGTTGGCTGTTTAAGAGGAAGGACGAGCTGGAGGTGGTGGGGTGGTGTTCTTCTATCTGTGTTTCTGTGCCTCAGTTCAGGTCCTTTGTGGCAAACAAGAAGAAGTTCTACGATGGACCGGCACTGCGTGGAAATTTTCGTAGGTATGTTTGTGGATCTCCAGATCTGGCTAGGAGTTCTTGAGATGGCGCAATGCAGATTGGTTCGATTGGCGAGCAGATGATGTCAGGAGTAGAGGCAAGGGGCGTGAATCTGTCTGGTAGTGGTAGAGGCGGCAAAATTTCTATCGAAGGTCGCATTGAAAAGGCACTGCCGGGTGCGTGGATGGGGAAAAAGTTGCGTAGGGGGGCTCTTCGTTTGGAACTGGAGTTTGGAGGTCTAGAGTTGATGGAGTGGAGCCTGGTTCGATTGTGGACCTGATGGCGTCAAAAGGATGGGCAAAGGAAGGAGGATTGCCTGGTAGTTGTAAAGGCGTTGGGATGTTTGTGGAGGTCCCCATTGGAACGGCACTGCCGGGAGTTCCTGTTTTTTCCGATCCAGTTGATAGTTCTCGTCAGGCTGCAACCAAGCCGGTGGAGACGCAAGATTTGGTGTGTGAAGCACATGTTGGTGTTCTTTCTCGTGATAGTTCTTGTCAGGCAGCAACAAAGCAGGTGCCGGCGGAAGATCTGTTGTGTGGAGCACATGCTGGTGTTACTTCCCGTGGTGTTCAGGTTGGCAGCATAGGTCAGGTGGCTGGACCAGATGTACCGGGGACCTCTTGTGGTGTTGTGATGCAGCAGGGGCAAAGGAGGTTTCAGGCAACAGAACTGAGGCCGTTTGAGTTTTGTAAGCAGCTCTGTCTTGGTCGGTTCGAGGATTCACTGGTATGTATTTGTTTGGCATAGTAATTTCGAGACTGTTTGGTAAAAGGGGAATCTTGAATTTTGTGTCTTCTTATTCATTTTTCTGACTATATGTATTTGCAGGATTTACCTTGCACTTTTCTTGAGTACCTTAGGGGCAGGCGTTTTGTACGCTTGAAACGTCTTGGAAATGATGTGAAGACTTGGTGTGTGGAGGTAAAGGTGTATGAAGTGTCTGGTAAGGTGGTCCTGAAACGTGGCTGGACTGACTTTGTGAGCGCGAATCGCCTTCGTACTGGTTTGTCCTTGGTCTTCGCCTATGATGAAGATGCCAATGTTTTTGCTGTCTAGGTTTATTCGGCTTCCGGTCCTCTCTGGTACCCGAATGTCCAAGAGCGATGACTAATTACTGAGCATGTCTTTTGGTGAGCTTTGTTGTATTAGTATTGTTCAATGTGAAGCTTGTGTAAGAAGGTCCGTGAAGACAATATACCTGGCAGCGCATCATGGGATGCATACTGACCGTGTGTATGGTCTAATGTTTGTTTAAGCGATGACTTTGGGGAGCGATAAAAATGGGTGCATGTCTCTATGGTAGTGGATAGTCTTGCTTGACAGGGACAGCTAGGTAACTATGTCTATGAATGTGTGTCGATATATTCTATTGCTTGATAGTTTACGTAATGCACTGCCTTTGGTACTATGCTCTGGTTCTTGTGTAGTTATGTCTGGTTTTCTGGTCTGATAACTTGGTTGGTGTTGATACAATTATTTATTACATGGGTCGTAAACTGAATGTGTAGATATTATACGTGTAGATTTGCATGGACCTAAAAGATTCAACATTACGGTTGGGTAGGTAACATCATAGTTGTGTGGTGTTTGAATCATATACTTTTCGAAAAAACAACGCTATAGTTTCACGAATATGAATAAAGCATGTCTTATGGGCTATGTGCCGCGACAGTTGCTTTATTTGGGTGTCTTGGGCATGTGGCTGCTGGGTTCTGTGGGTAGAATGAAAGCTTGATGGTATAGAGACTATAGCTGGTTATTATTCGCTGCAGCAAACCTATTGGGTTTGGTCCCATGTCTTCAGAGTATGCTGTCGTATGTAGCTCTGATCGAATGGTAATAGCAGCCTTACATGTTGGTTGAAGAGGTGTGGTTGTACTGTATTTTTTATGGTGTGAAAAGGGTGCATGGACCTCTTATGTTGTGATGCCGTGTATTTGGCATATGGTATGTTTTTGTGATGTAGCTTACTTTTCTATGCAAAGTAGCCGGTGTCTGTGATGATCAACACGATGGCCGTTGCTCTATGGACACTCTGTGTTGCCAGAAGCAGCGATATGCCTGGACACTGGCGTTGCCTTGTGCTGAAAAATAGGCTTTCACTATCAGTGGCAGAAGTCTGTTTCAATGGCATTCTAATTGAGGAAGGTATGAGATAGGTTTTTTCTGAGTTTCGTTGTTACCTTTAGCGCCGAGTCGTGTTGCTGTTTTGGCGACTGGGCGTCTGTGGAATCCTTGGTGGGAAAGAGCTGCAGGCCTCTGTTGTTAAGGAGAACGGCGGCGTGTTTTTGCTGTAGTGGAACACGAATGGGGTTTCTTTCATTTGGGTGATGGTTCCGCCCTGGGTGGTTGAGTCCAATGGGCAGGATTGGACGACCCATATTTGGGGTGCCTGGGGCGGTTGAGGCCCTTTAGGTGCAATTCGTTTATTGTTTGGTCAGGGAACTTAGCAATGATGTTTTTTTCCTTATTGGGTAGTACAATATTGCGCTATTGGGTTGGGCTCGTCATCTTTTTTTACCTGTATGTTGAGGCTCGTCCTGCAATGACCAGTCCAATAAGCTGTGGCGGATTTGGCCTTTTTTGGTGTTGGGGGGTTGGGGGTTGGAGAGTGGTGAGGGATGAAACAGCCTCTACTGGCTGCCTTCACTTGATATCACCGAAGCGGTCTTTAGTTCGTTTCTATGCCTAGTCAGGGCTATGGCGAGGTTGGGGAGGCGTCATCGAAGCAAGTTCACCACGGAGCAGAAGGAAGGGATGCGGAAGAAGGCGTAAGAGGTCGGGTGGCGTGTGCGGAAAGATGAGCGGATCTATGTTCAAGAATGGTGCCGCGATCTTGGTGTAACTATTCGACAGTTCAAGGTGTGGATGGCAAACCACAAGTATGATTCCTTTGCTATGGACAGCGGTCGCCAGAAGGGTTCCGTCTCGAGTCGTTCATCCATAGATGCAGAGGCTAGAAGGAGGGCAGAGGGAGGTAAGATGGATAAGAGAGAACATTTCGAGTTTTATAAGATCCTTATACCAACGCTGCATGAGGAGGCGCTGGTATGCTTCCATCCCCGTCTCTTCTATAATCCACATCCACCCCTTTCCCTCATATTTTTTTCCTTTTTCTATGCCATTGGCTGTTTGTACCGAAAGTAAATCTTCGTTGATGCAGTATCTGCCTGATGAGTTTGTTCGATGCCTGGGCTCTCGACGCGAGGTGCAGCTGCGGCTAGACGGGCAGAAAAGGAGACAATGGATAGTTCAGGTTGGTGTGCATGGAGCCGGGTGTAATCTGCATTTCACTCTTGGTTGGAGTGACTTTGTCCATGATAACAATCTTCGCAGAGGATACATGCTGTTCTTTAGATTTGATAAAGAACTTGGTGTTCTTAGGACCAAGATCTTTGACGATCGGTGCTGTCGTAAGCGGAACTAAAAGGAAGACGATGCCATGGTTGGCTACCAGAGCATGCGCATGTAGCAATGTATCATTTAAGATGAAATTTGCTAGGTGTTATGGGTGGAACGGCAATTCGATACTCTATTCTATACGTGTGTTAATGTGTATCCTACGTAGCCAGTATATCAGCCTGGGCACATTTTAACCGAAAACCGAAGACCGAACCGAACCGAAACCGAACCGAAGTGTCGGTTTTTCGGTTCGGCTTCGGTTTTGGTTTCTGGGATATTCGGTTTTCGGTTCGGTGCTCGGTTTTATCTCCAAACTGAACCGAATCACCAATAAACCGAACTTCCTTCATCCAGAATGCAATCCATGCGCATGTGCTCCTTCCCACCGTGGCCCAACAGAGCCCACTAGGCAAATAAAGCCCACCACGTACTCCCAACTCCACTCCACGTCTCCCACCCGACCAGCCCCAGTCCGCCGTGGGCGGCGATCCTCACTCGACCCCAAACCCTAGGTCTAAAGTGCGGCGGCGGGCATCCATGGGCGGCGGCGGCAAGATCCGTGGCCGCGTTCGCCGCCGCGCGCGCGGCGAGTAGGCGAAGCACGGTAGGGGCGCATCCGTGGGCGGCAAAGACGCGCGCAGCAGCGGCAGCGGCCGCAGCGCGGGGAGCGGGCGCGCGAGGCCGCGAAGTTGGCCGCGCGACGAAGCGGTGGAGAGGGGAAGCGGAGGCCCGACGATGGCGGCGTTGGCGATGGCGAACTGCGTTTTTTTTTTTCTTTTCCCTGTGTCGCGGACAAGTTCGGTCGGTTCGGTTTTAACCGAAAAACCGAAGTAATAAACCGAAACCGAATTTGTCGGTTTCCAGTTCAGAGAGAAACCGATCGGTTCTTTGTTGTTGAAAACCGAAATTTATAGGAACCGAAAAAACTGAACCGAATTTGTCGGTTTAAACCGAATGCCCAGGCTGACCGGTATATTTGACGGTGTTTACTGTGCGTGGTATGTTTATGACATGTATTTTGTTTCTTTTTTTGTCAACCTGGATATACTCCCAAAAACTTGCGTGTTGAGCTTATCTGTTTGGTGTTGCCATCTCGCCCCGTGTTTGTGGTTTATTCCGTCGACGATGCATCAAACGGTCCGCCGAATACATTGACCGATCAGTAAAACAGGGATATCTGCTTTTTTGCCTTGGGCGCTGCAATTCGCTGGACCGACGTTGCTTACGTCGCCAGAAGGCCTGCAGAGAAGGCGTGCACGACGGTAAAGTTGTATGTGTTGTCTTTTCAGTAAATAAAGGCAATAGTTTTCACCTACCCGTGAGGAAGTGTACACGCAGGTGGTGCAGCGTCAGTGATAGGCTAGGCACTCGCGATTTATAGCTGCGCTTGCTAGGTGGTGATTTTTCCTCCGGTGTTTCGTGTGTGTGTGTGTACTACGGCGTCGCCCCCCTGTGCAAAATTTTGTTCGCGATCTGAGTTTTTTCTCCCTCGCGGGTGTAATCGATGATTGGATGCTCGGATGAATGTGTTGGAATGCTGGAATCAGTGGATGGCACAACCGTATTGAGCGAGGACCTGACTGGTGGAGGTATTCTGGCGCCTCCGACCACCGGGCGACATTGTTCGGTGTAGCGCGGTCTGTCATCGCTGGTGCCTTGCGGTGCAGCACGCTGGAGGGGAGGGACTGCCAAAGCCGCCAAGCCATTTCGGTTTCTTCCGGAACTACTCGCCGTCGCCGCTTCCTCCATTCGTACCCACCGCAGGTGTGTCGCTTGACACTAGATTTCTTCCCGTCCGTCCTGCGTGTACTTCATTCGTTGTAGACAGCCGGAAGCGGCAGTTGCTCTTGCGGGAGTTTGAGTGTGGACGTGTGTTGACATTTCTTAACGCAATCACTAGAAACAGGTTTAGAACCCATATCTAATGACGACGCTAGGAAACGAACCGTCGATATCACTAAGTGGAACCACCATGTCGGTGATAACGCACTTTCAATCAACGGTGATAGATCTTGCCATAGTTGATATTTCATCCGCAAGCGCACGGATCTATCATTGTAGCATTTCACCCGGAAGTATTCAGGGTATCGTTATTTATATTTTCCCAAAGGAAGGCTTGTTGTATAAGAAGCTAGCATGGCATCTGTATGATGAAATGTGTGTACGCTAAGACCAACTCGATCATAACAGGGGTAAGCAATACGGTTTATAGATAGTGTGACACACACATTGGAATCCACCAGGAAAGGATAAAGAAAATAGATAAAGAATAAACGTATGTCCTATGGAGTAATCTAATGTATTCTAGTCATGGTCTTACAATGAATAGTTACGATCATATGCTAACATGATCTAAGCATGGTCATGTCTAGGATAACAGGGAGACTTCCCGGTACCATCCGGCCCAATGGAAAGCATTTACGAACTCCTACATCACATGCGAATGTGGAGGGATTACAAGGGACGGACAGGGCTGTCACAACCCTGCCGCCTACCCTCACGACCGTGGCATGCTCTCATATTCGAAGGTGTCGTAATACCCGGGCACCATGCCCGCGTGCGAGCAGCACTACTCTTGTCCCCGGGATCCCCACCCTACGGATGGGACGGACTAAGGCAAGAGCAAACCCGAAAAAGAACGACGAACCGTTATCCCATCTATAATCATATTATGCATACGATGATCGATGAAGAACAAATATGAACACGTTAAGATTATGATATACAAACTATGTGCTAGTTCATATACCAACACTAGAACATGAACAAGACTATACTCTAATTCATAAGTTAGACCATGATCATAGAAATAGAACTTGTAAATAGGAGAAAGATCCATGGAGGATATATATTACCAAAGCTCACTTTGCTCCAAGATTACAAGTCCTCCTCTTGTAGCTCTTCTACTCCAATGCTAACCAAATAAGAAGAAGAAGAAGTGGAGGTGGAGAGTGAGGTAGAGAGTGTGAGTGTGCTGGTGTGGTGACTCCAATTGTGGTGTGTGGAGTGAGGGAGAGAGAGAAGGTATTTATACACAAGAGGGAGTGAGCTAAATGACCTAACTACCCCTAAACCGACCCTAGCGGGGGGCGCCCAGTGCGTTACGTTGCACCGGCCATCAACCACCGAACCGCCGATTACGCATTTAATGTACCGCCACACGCCGATCGGGCTCGAACCGCCCTTTGGGAGGGTGCGGCCGCCATCTTTGGGGTGCGCCCGCACCCCTTTGGGCTCGGCCCGGTCCGAGCTTTGTCGTGCAGTCTTGGTTGGGCCTGAAAAGTTGTACTGTGGGCTTGGCCTGGTCCAGTTGTGTTGTTTTGATCCGTTTCCACCCTGGGCTTGATATCCTTGAGAATGCGCTTTCGGGATGGCGTACTTTGGGACGTATTTCCACTGTATTTATTATAAATACTACAAAATACATTTCGAACACTACAAGTGGAAATATGTTAGTAATAAATGTATATGAGTATAAAAGGTATAGTTTTACTCCCTTTATGGTAGTAAGTTGACAGGGAAAAATATGTCGTTAGTGACCGTCAACAAACTCCCCTAAGCTTACCCTTTTGCGGCGTCTTCAAGCAAAAGATAAATACTTGGTTGTTGATCGGGAGTTGCTACAATGCGGTTATGTTTCACAAGTGCCGGGGTTATAATAAGATTTTCTACTATAGTTTGACTAAAATGGCACATCTTTTCTCACCCTTTATTACCTTTCATCGTAGCGGGGCTTTTTAGCTTTCTCAAAGTCTTGAGCGGTTGCCGGATAGAAACGGTTATAACGTAAATACTTTTCATTCATCCTTTTGATCAACTTTCTCATCAGGGATTTATTTATTAAAATTATATTTGGTTTTCGAGAAAGTATGGGCTTATTACTATATATATTTTTTTGGAGAGGTGGGCTCGCTCGCCCTTGACTTTTGTCTTTTATTTCCTCTCTTTCTTTTTTCTCTTTTTTTTTTTTTTTTTTTTTTTTGGAGATGTGGGCTCTTCTCGCCCTCGGACACATGTCCATTTTTCATCTCTCTTTTTTTTTAGCATAGCCCATATCTTTTCTCTTTTCTTTTAAATTAGATTCCTGGATGTCAAGTTTCTCTTTTTGGATGAAATCATAGTACATCTATTTGTACCATTTCATACTTGGCAACAACTTAGACTAGATAGAGCTTATGCAACCCACATAAATCAGGTTTTTCAGGATGAGTTTTTAGACTTAGCCACTAAACCCAAACTTTAGAGAAATTCGAATTATAAACTAGGCACTGGCAAAACATAAGACAGAGCAACTATTCATCATTTCAACAAGGGACTAAGACTAAACATTTTCATATCTCATATGTATAGACATGAAAGCACAAGAAGAGCTACTTATTCTTTTTTTTTAATTTTTTTTTGAATGCAAGATTGCTGAAATTTAAACATGCTAAAATAAAATAAAAATTGATGGAAATAAATATGCAATGCAATGATACCTGCGGGGGGTCCTCCCCAAGCTATCTGGAGGCCTACCGATCTGGATTAAAGCCCTGGTGCCTCCAGAATGCTTCCTCGCACGCGTTGCGAGTAGCCATGTTTGCCTCGAGCTGATCCCATCATTGCTTGTTCTGGTATTCCCAGTTTTGTTGCCAGCGATGGGTGTTACGCACATGAGTGTTAAGTGTATGCTCGATATTACCCGCGGCGAACGCCGAGGTGCTGCACTGCTGACGTTGATAGCCTCCCGGCCCGTATACCGATGGTCTTGGCTGGACTTCGGGGGCATACCCTCGGAGGCTGGCCGGAAAGGTCCACCATGTTGGCCCTCCATGCTTCCGAATCTCCTTGAGGCCACTCGATGGTGCGGGCGTCATGGGCGGAGGTTCCCACCTTGGATCATACCCGGGCATGAACCCTAGGGTCCCCAAAGGATAGAACCCTCCTGCCTGAGACGTCTGTGCAGGCTGTGGTGGTGGCGTGAAGTATGCTGCATGAGAGCTTGAGCCAGCCTCTGGTCTCCTACCACTGCGGGTGGAACTGCTCGGGGCCTCTCTCCTGCGTACACTATCAGCAGTCTCGAGCTCAAAAGTCAAAGACTGGCTTTTATACAACTGTAGATCCGGGTTAGGTAACCGAATCACAGTTGTATAGCCAGGAAAAGTATGCGCAAGCTCTCCTGTCGGTAGTGTCTTTGCTAGGTGCCCTAATACTAGCTGTGCAGCAGTCCAGTACTCGCGGGGTGTGGAAATGTACTCAATTTGCTCGTTGTCCAATGCCCCAATCACAGAAGCGATGCGTGTGATAATCGATGTGCAGGTAACTGGAAGAGCAACTTTAGAAATAACATGATAAAGGTTCCTGCACATCTCTACTACTGGGGCTACCTTCACCTTATGGACAACAGCATAGAGAAGCTTGAGTTCTGTCTCATTTACCCATCTAACCCTGTGCCTAGGAAACAATGCCAACGACATCCAGCGATGAATAAATCTAAGTGATGGGTGCTGGATTTGTGAGTGGCGAGGCTTGAAGACACCGGTCTCGTGAGCACCGGTAATTTCTTCCCAAAACTAGGGTCGAACGAAGCCGGGCAAAGCAGCATCCAAATCTAATGCACATCTGTAACTAAAGCCCAAGTGACTAGCTAGTTCCGCCCACTTGATATGATAAGAACGACCGAAAAGGCGGAAAGAAATGCCTAGCTTGTCCTCTACCAAAGTGCATAGAAACTGGATTGTTAGGAGGCGGGAACCTTCCTCCTCGAGAGGGGGATAATCCTGCCATCCTGCATCTCCCGGGTTCCCCGATGCGAGGTATTTCCAAATGGTGCGGAGTTCATCGTCCATATCTAAGTGATGGGTCTTTGGTTTGTTCGAGAAGGTCGGGTCGATAAAGCCCAAGTGACTAGCGTGTGTTGGAACACACGATCCTTGAGTAGGAGATATGCTTGCATCTCCGGGTTCCCATACGATGTCGAGGTATGGAGCGTCGGCGATGTCGAGGTATCGCCGGCCGTCGAGTCGGGGAGCTTGAGCTTCTTCCTCCCCGACCGGTGCAGCATCTTCTTGCATGGGGGAACTCTCTTGCTCGTCGAGGTTGAAGGAGCTCGTGCTTGTGTGCTTCGAGCTACGCCTTGATGATCGCCTCAACTTGCCGAAGAATTCCCGGTTTTCTTCATGGCTCTTTGCAAAAAATGATTGAGCGAGACCTCGGGTGTGCAAGGGTTAGATGAAAGTATGAACTTTCACACCCGTGATCTTGCTTTCGGCACAATATTTTTGGTGGAGAAAATTGAGTATAGAGCAAAGTGGGAGAGAGTGTGAGAGTGAGAATGGAAGGTGGGTGCTCTCACACCGGTGCCCAAGCTATTTATAGCCGAGCAAACGACAGGGGGTGCGCCATGCAAGCGGATAGGAGCCGTTGGCAAAGGCGGGGGGCCAGCGGCGCAAAGATGGGTGCGGGCGCACCTTGGGGGTGCGGCCGCACCCCGCCCGAGGCTTCTTCTTGGTTGTATTTTTGTCGGGCGTGCACAACGGTCATAAAAAGTTCGTGGACCAGTTGTTTGCTCACGCCAGGTTCGGCCGTTTTCTCTCCTCTTTGATTTTCTCTAAAAAGTTTTCAAAATTTTGCTTTGTTTTTTTATATACTAAAAATTTATTTAGAAAATACTTTTTCTATATATTTTATTTAGAAAATATTTTTCTTAATTTTTCATAGAAAATTTATTTTATTTATAAAAATCTTTATTTTAGTTTTTGAAAATATTTACTTATAGATTTTATGTAATAAATATTTTTGTTTATTTTGATAATAAAATATTTTTATAAAACATATATATATAATTTTTTTTTAAATATACCCCATTTTTTTTTTAGAGGGCGGGTTATTTATAGTCGGCTGTTTGACTCTCCACGATCCATCGGCGGAGAGCATCTCGCTCCGGGGGTTTTGAGTCGATTCCCCAACACACCACACCGGTCGTGATGATGATACCTGGGTGTGTGTTGTTGTCGTACCCAATAAATGGGCACTTTACCGCCTTATCTCGACATGGAAGATGATGAAGCCCTTCCCCAAGCCGATATTAGCTTTGGCGGTGTAGAGAAATGGCCTCCCCAGGAGGAGAGACACATCCACCTTCGGGCCCATGTCTAGGACCACGAAGTCTGCGGGGATGTATTCATCTTTAATTTTGATCAAGCATGTCTTCGAGAGAATTCCCTCGGCCGCCATGTTGTTTGGTGCGCCATTTGGAGGACAAAGCTTGCGGGGAGCAAGTGTCCCACCATGGATTCTGTTGAAGGTGGCCTTGGACATCACATTAATACTAGCCCCCAAGTCACAAAATGCATTGGCGAAGATGTGGGGGCCAATGGCACAGCTGATGATCGGACGCCCAGGGTCTCCCTTCTTGGCAATAAACGGCGAGTCCACGGGGATCTTTTTAAGCTCGGTGGGTGTGACAGAGCCGACCAATTTATAAGAAATCAAGTATAATTCGCAATCACCGAAGCAATCGATCTACACTTGAGTCCATATAAACCCGGTATTAGGAAATCTCGAGTGATTTCAAACTCATCAACAACACAACAGGATCGTTGAGCTCGGTAGTAAAATCCGCAGGTATTTCAAAGCAAATTCGATATATTAAACATCAGAGTGCGAAGTATAATTTATTACAAACTCAGGTTCAAGTACGGAAGCAGTAGTTTCGAAAACCAAATAGTCTTTTAGCGAAAACAAATATAAGATAGTGCCAAGTAGGTAGTCATCCCGCAACTTAAGCATGAGACAGGGGATATAGAATTGCCTTGCCCGGCCTTACTCTTCATCAACGAGAAAAGCAGACAAGTCTTACAAGTAACCATGGTAAACATGCTCACCGCAACAACGGGAATAAAACCCGAGTACGAAAAATACTCGGCTAGACTTACCCGTCCAAAATAAAATAAAAGACTCCAAGGATCATGCTAGGCTTTATCTGGGGTTTAGCTGACTCACATTAAATTTCGCAATTAAAGTTGTTTAGTGAGCCTACTCATACTACTTGTACTTTTCCAAGTTAAAAGGTTACTTAATTAATTACATAACCTTAGATCCTGTATAGTCAAGATTAATCATTGCTCAGTAGAATAAATAACAGCATAAGTAACTTGATCGAGAATTATATATCATTTGCAACATGATAATAACATATATTGTAGTAATTAGACTACATTGCCGTGGAAGCATCCCGGGTTCTCACTATCCAGGAGAGATGGCGATTCGAATCGATTGCAAACCAGCTGGCGAATACCCTGCCATAAACCAGGTCTACTTTGCAAAGGCAGACCCGATCACTCCCAAGACGTTACGGGACGTAAAAGTCTCGGGCTTGCCGGCTACCCCCTCCTTCTCGGGCCGCCAAGTGAGCGAAACAACGAGGACGACGCCTCGTGCGCATCTTCTTGCGCCCAATTAAATCCCCCATCTACCATCACCAAAGGAGGAGCGATAAAGCGAGCAAAGCCGGCCCCTAACATTCTTACGAGCTTCGTGGCTCACGACCCGGCGGAGCCTACTATATGGACAGGTACTTTCAACTTCCGACCACAGCCCGACAAAGTATGAGTCCTTAATTGATCAGATGGAAAGACCACAAGTTCCATCCAATCTAGCATGTTTTACTTAAGCAGGTTCTCAACAGCAGCTTGACAATCACCCATGTGATTGTTCACAACATTTCCTCAAGTGACCGGAATCACCGCTTCATTGCAACCATGATGCGAGCATTAACCTAGACCTCTATAATAGGATAGGGCAACTTTCAACAAGGATCATAATGCATCAACGGTTTCAACCATTTTCCTAGACTTAATGCAGGAAACATATAAAAGACTCAAGTCAAATTAATTGAAAGAATTTAGGAAAGGGCAGAATGCTCCGGGGCTTGCCTCGCAGGAACGTCGCTGGAACGTGCTCCGGACACTCAGTCGGCTCGTCTGTCGGCCCTTCTCCTTCGGTGACTCCTCCGGACTGCACTCCCAGATGGAACAGCTCCCCCGGCTCCTCGATCAGCTCCTCTAGCACTTCCCCCGTTCCTGAGATGATGCATATGATGGAGAAAAGAAATGATTACAATTATATAAATACCAACTTGCATAAAGTAAAATATGTATGATGGATGGATGCTTCATGATGCAAGCTATTAGTAAGTGCATATCTCTTCGGTAGAAACACAATTAATTCTACACCAGAAACCCTAATAACCTACACCAATCAAACATCTCAACTCACTAATCACCAGAAAATGACAGCTCGACATGCTGTCACTAAAACAGTCACACAGGGAGTTCTACAACTCCAAATTCAGTGAACTAGGACTCTATGGAAAGCTAACAAAATTTCCTACAAAACATTCCACATCACCCAGAACTGAATCTGAACTTAACAGCCTCGAAATTAAGGAAAACAGAGGCTCTGTTTTCAATTCAAACATCACATGCAACCTCCATATCTCACAAACTACTCATGCAAACTACCTCAAACTTAACCAGCAGGTAAACCAAGTAATTATCTACCAAATAAATCTACTGGAGAAGCTAAAAGATAATTTAAAGCACATAAAATAACATGCCCTAGTAAACACTACACATGCACACTATAATTAAATAAATGCTAGGAACTAGAAAATGTCAAAACAGCTAGGCTAACCAAACCAAGCTTACTAACAGATCCTATTCAGGTTAGGAACACATAATAAAAATACTAATACACATCATCCTCACATAAACATGCATTTCTAGCCTATTTTCCATGCATCAAAAATAGGATAAATACATAACCATCTCAGAAAATTCTACAAAAATTACCAGAGCATCTTACTGACATGTAACAGCTACCATAAAAATTTCATGGCAAGATCGTGCTCATACAGTCCTACACAAAAATGGCAAGTTGACACCAAACCTATGCATGAAAATACTTTGTACTATGAAAAGTGTCAGACAACAGATTTCTGAGTATGAATAACTTCTAAAACCCATCAAACACAAACACACCAAGTTTCACATCCAAAACCCTAATATTTATTTTTCTATGAATTTCTAAAGATCACATGGCAAATAGCACATAAATAGAAAATCACATTTCTTCTACAGAACATACTATGCATGATATTTTTCCTGGATTCTACTCAGAAAAACAAGCACTTTTTGTACAGACAACATATTTTTATCTTGCACCAATTAAAAGATATGATTTTCCTCAATTTCCATGCATTTATGGCCATAAATAAAACTCTATATAAAAGTTATCAGAAAATAGGGTTTCATAATTTTATACTGTAGCCTATCATCTAACAAGCATGACAAAATTTGTTTCACTCAAAAAGGACTCAAAATGACCAAGTTATGAATTTCTAAAGCTTTTCAATCAAAACTGGAAAAACAGAAAAAGAAAAGGAAAAAGAAAATCGGGCGGGGCCCACGTGTCGGCGACGTAGAACAGGGCACGGCTGGCGGATCGGCGGCGGAATTTCGCCGGCGATGACCAAACGGGCAACCGGCTAACCTAAATGCATCTACGCGACGCGAGGGTCACGATGGTGCCCTTGGTTTTGCGCTAAAACCTATCGAAACGGCGATGACGGCGACGGCGGCTCACGGCGGCGCGGGTGACGGCGGACCCGGCCGTTCGCCGGCGAAAGCTGCGAACCGGCGGCCGTTTCGACTCTAGGACACCTAACTAAGACATGCAAGCGGTATGGGGCTCAGCGAACAACGGCGGCGACAAACCAAAAACGACGGCGGCGGTGCTCGCGGGACGGCTTTCGGCGGCGGAGCGCCCGTGGCGGCGGCGGATCTACTCAACCAGCTAGCTCACAAGCTCAAGCAACCCTAGGCGACTCTAGGGCGTGAGAAAAGAATGAGCTAAGCGCGATTAACGAGCTCAAACGGCGGCTTGCCCCAACGGCGGCCATGGCGGGCTCGCCGGCGGGCGCTTCGGGCGGACGGAAAAAGGGGTCCTCACCACGGTTTTACCTCGATTCGGCGATGGTTTCGCGTGGCGCCGCGATGGAGCGGAGCTAGGGGCGTGGTTTGGTGCGGTTTGGTGCGACCACGGCGATGAATCGCGGCGGCGGAGCTCGCGGACGGCGGCGCGAGTGCGGCGATGCGTTTTCCGCGTGGGTGGAGTGGGTGGCGGCGCTCGGGAGTGGTGCTAGGGTTAGGGCGCGGTGCGGGCGTCCTATTTATGCGGCGCACGACCGGTACCGCCCATCCGCCCGTACGTCGGCGTTCGCGCGCGGCCACGTCGCCACGGCGGTGTCGGCCGGGAGCCCGCCGATAGGTCCCCCTACTCTTTTTTCGACTCTCGACTGTTTTTTGGCCTTTTGCGTCGAGATTCGTGCAGAATTTGGAAAAAGTCAAAACATCAACTTTGTAGAGAATTTCATAAGCTACAAAACACTCAGTATGAACTTTTTCTAATTCGGCCTAGATTTGAAACTAAAAATTAAAAACAGCAAGGTCAAATCAAACTAGTCAAAACAGAGTTTGAATTTGACTCAAATTTGACCCAAACTGTTGGGTACTATTTGAATCATTTCCAAACCTTTTCACAAGAAACTCATAAAAGGTCATTTGTTCTACATAAAAAGTACTACATTTCATCTATAGAAACTTTTTGCTAGAAACCACTCTATCATGCACTTTTGAAAGGAGTTTCAAAATGGGTCAAAGAGGTTTGACACTCTAGGGCTAATTTATAAAAATTTTCTAAATTGAAACACAAGCTCAAACATGGTCCTAAATTATGTCAAAAATATATCTAGGCACAATCTAGGTCCAAAACATCATTATAGCAAAGATCCTATAGTAGCTAGATCAAACAAGCATGAAATGAGAGCAATTCAAAGTAAATGTTATTATCAACTTGCACATGCATGAAATGATGATCATGATATGCAAATGCTCATGCTTTCAAGATGCTTAACACCTAGGGTGTTACAAATCTTTCCCCTAAAAAGAATCTCGTCCCGAGATTCGGCGAAACTAACCATTCTTTATAAAACTGCGGATAGTTCCTCAGAAGATATTCATCCGTTTCCCATGTCGCATCACTTTCTCCATGATTTCCCCAAAGAATCTTGTACTGCTTAACTACCTTACCCCTGGTGGCTCTCTCCTTGGTGTCTAGTACCTTTGCTGGACTCTCATAATAGGTTAGATCTTGACTTATCTCAACATTCCGAACCGACACTCGTTCCTCTGGAACTCTCAAACATTTCTTCAGTTGTGACACGTGAAAAACATCAAAAATTCTTCCCATCTCCTGTGGTAACTGCAACTGATACGCTACTTCTCCCTTAGTGGCAATAATCTTGTAGGGACCTACGAACCTAGGCGCTAGCTTTCTTTTCACTCCAAAACGCTGTACTCGTCTCATTGGTGACACCTTTAAGTAAACATAGTCACCAACATTGAACTTAATAGGTCTCCTACGTTTATCCGCGTAGCTCTTCTGTCGGTCTTGAGCGGCTTTCATATGCTGCTTTATTATTCTCACCTTCTGCTCAGCTTCATTTATTAGGTCAATGCCATAGTAGGGTCGCTCCCCTGTCTCTATCCAGTTTAAGGGTGTCCTGCATTTCCTCCCATACAATGCTTCAAAAGGTGCCATCCGAATACTAGCTTGATAACTATTATTGTACGAAAACTCTGCATATGGCAACCATTTGTCCCATGAACCTTTTCGACAACACACATGCCCTCAACATATCTTCTAGTATTTGGTTTACTCGTTCTGTTTGGCCTGCAGTTTGTGGGTGATAAGCGGAACTACGAAGTAATTTGGTTCCTAAGGCTTCCTGTAGGCTCTCCCAAAATCTATTGGTCCAAGTGGAGCCACGGTCCGACACTATTGACTTGGGCACTCCATGCAAACGAAGCACATGCGAAATGTACAACTCTGCATATTGGTGGGGTTCGTAATGGATATTGATAGGAATGAAATGAGCCACTTTGGTTAAGCGATCCACAATTACCCAAATGGAATCAAGTCCCTTCTGTGTTTGTGGCAGACCAACAATCAAATCCATCGTAACCTCATCCCATTTCCAATCAGGAATTGGCAACGGTTGCAACAATCCTGCAGTCTTCATATGAATAGCTTTAACTCTGCAGCAATTGTCACATTGAGCTACATGTGCAGCAATCTCCTTTCTCATCTTTGTCCACCAAAATCTAGTTCTCAGATCCCGATACATCTTGTTACTACCGGGGTGAATTGTTACCTTGGATGAGTGAGCCTCTGCTAGAATCTGTTCCCTCAACTCGCGATCCTTTGGTACCACAAGACGGTCATCATACCAAAGAATTCCACTCTCATCCACTCGGAAATGGTCACTAGGTTCTCTTTCTAACTTCTTTTTGATATGTGCGATTCCTTTATCCACTTTCTGGCCCTCAACAATTCTGCTCTCCAGCTCATTCTGTACTTGAATGTTGCATAGGATAGCCGGATGCATAGGAGGAAAAACCTCCATAGATTCGACTTGTCCCAGCAAACAATGCGATTTCCTACTCAAGGCATCCGCGACAACATTGGCTTTGCCCGGATGATAGTGCAACTCGATATTGTAATCCTTTATCAGCTCTAACCACCTTCTCTGTCTCATATTCAACTCCTCTTGAGTGAAAATGTACTTCAGACTCTTGTGATCAGTATAGACATGACATACATTACCGAGTAAGTAATGTCGCCAAATCTTCAATGCATGTACCACGGCAGCAAGTTCTAAGTCATGGGTTGGATAGTTAACCTCATGCTTCCTTAGCTGACGCGATGCATACGCAATAACTCTGCCCTCCTGCATGAGTACGCATCCCAATCCTGTACCACATGCGTCACAATATACATCAAAGGGTTTCTGAATGTCAGGTTGTGCGAGCACTGGAGCCGTAGTCAACAACGTTCGCAAGGTACGAAACGCTGCTTCGCACTCCGGTGTCCACACAAATTTCTCTTCCTTCTGTAACAATCGGGTCATAGGTTTAGCTATTTTGGAGAAATCAGGTATGAATCTACGATAATATCCAGCTAACCCTAGGAAACTTCGGATCTCTGAAACTGAAACTGGCGCTTTCCAATCCAGCACCTCTTGCACCTTACTAGGATCTACTGAAATTCCGTTCTCAGATAATACATGTCCTAGGAAATGCACTTCCTTCAGCCAAAACTCACACTTACTGAATTTAGCATACAACTTATGCTCTCTGAGTCTCTCCAAAACTATCCTCAAATGCTCAGCATGTTCTTCTTCATTCTCAGAATATACCAAGATGTCATCGATGAATACAACCACGAACTTGTCAAGTTCAGGCATAAACACTGAATTCATCAAACACATGAAATGCGCTGGAGCATTCGTCAAGCAAAGGACATGACGAGATACTCGTACAAACCATACCGCGTAGAGAATGCGGTCTTGGGTATATCCTGGGGTCTGATTTTAATCTGATGATATCTAGATCGAAGGTCTATCTTTGAGAACACTTTGGCTCGAGACAACTAGTCAAAAAGAATGTCAATACGGGGTAATGGGTATTTATTCTTCACAGTTACCGCATTGAGTGGCCTATAGTCCACACACATCCTCAGCGTCTGATCTTTCTTTTTCACAAACAGGGATGGACATCCCCAAGGTGATGAACTAGGTCTAATGAAACCTTTCTCAAGCAACTCCTGAAGCTGTACTTTCAGTTCTGCTAACTCATTAGGCGGCATTCGGTAAGGTCTTCGAGATATAGGGGCAGTCCCTGGAATTAACTCTATTGCAAACTCAACATCCCTATCTGGTGGCAATCCAGGTAGGTCTTCCGGGAACACATCCGGAAACTCGCATACTACAGGTATGTCAGAGATACCAGTCACTTGCAAGGCAGCTGAAACACGGTTAAGGTCAATGGCTTTGGGTAACAGAATCTGGTGTTCAGTTAAGTCCCGGGGGTGTTTCAAGTGCACTACCCTATTCACTGTATCTATAATCGCTCCCCAACTCTTCATCCAATTCATCCCAAGGATGACATCCAAACACAAACCGGGTAAAACTATCAAGGAAGTGATTACTTCTAAATCTCTCATCATGATCCTCACATCATTGACCCTCTGCCTAGTCAATTGGTCAGCCCCTGCTGAACTAATCCGATAACCAAACCCTAGGTCAGATATCTGTTCATTATTCTTTATGGCAAACTCTTGACTCATGAATGAATGCGATGATCCAGAATCAAACAAAACAACAGCACTACGATTGTTAACTAAGCACGTACCGGCTGTCACGGTCTCTCCCTCAGGAACCTCCTCAGCACTGGCAAAGTGTGCCTACCCCACATGCTGCTTGTAGTTCTTCCTGGGCTGCGGGCAAGACCTGGAGAAATGCCCGGGCTTACCACAATTGAAGCAGTTGTTGTGGTTGAATGGCACTGGACGTGGAACATTTCCCTGTACTGGCTTTCCTTTCTGTGCAGGGGTCATCACCACCTTTCTGAAACGGTAATTCCCAGCCTGGTTCTTCTTCTGTGGTGGGACATAGCGTGAAGGCGCGGTAGGTGGGCGGTAGTTCTGACGACGTCCAAAGGAACCACTGCCCTGTCCTGAGTTTCCCTCAAACGGTCTCTTCTTGCCTTTGGATGCAGTATACAAGGCGTTACTCTCCTCCTGATGAATGCAATCAGTCACAAAGGCCTGAAAAGTGTCCCTTGTGGAATTTCCCATGGTTTTCTACATTTTAGGTTTTAACCCTCTCTTGAAGCTAGCCAACTTCTTCGCCTCAGTATCAACCATGTCAGGAGCATACCTAGACAAACTGTTAAAAGCCTGTAGGTACTCATTCATGGTCTTGTTGTCCTGACTGAGCTTAATGAACTCTCCCAATTTCTTTGCCAGAGCACCAGCAGGTGTGTAGGTATTACGAAAAGCTGCTGTAAACTGGTACCAAGTGATAGGAACATTGGCTGGAAAAGTAGCACGGTGATTCTTCCACCATATCCCTGCGGGTCCCTCCAACAAGTGCGCTGCATATTCTGCCTTCTGAGTGTCAGACAGATTCACCAAACGAAACTTCTCCTCCACTGAGGTCAGCCATTCCTCAGCCTCCATGGGTTCATTTGCCACAGTGAACTTTGGTGGTTCCGTGGCCTTAAAGTCCTTGTACGACTGGAATCCATCCCTATCAGCACCACCTCGGCCTCCTCCCTGCTCAGTGTTGCGTGTGATGTTACGCAACTCTCCCAAGAGCTGGTCATAGAACTGCTCCGGGTTCTGGGGAGGTGGCTGCTGTCGATCTCCCCCGGCACCTGATCGAGTTTGCGGCATCTGCACATTTGAATCAACAATAACCATCAGATGATGTTGTCTAAAGCATAGATATTGAATTTAGGTTACGCGGAATTTATTGAGAGAATAAATTCATCCACAATAACAGGTAACAATAAACTCAATATGGTCTTTCATCAACATCACGGTTATGTCAACGCAATATGTGAACCAAGATTTCGCAACAATGGCAACAAAATGTTGCACAACCGACGTGATCTCGCAATTGATAAAGGGTCGCAAATACCATAAAACCGATCACAATATAGGGCACGAACTAAACTAAGGTCTCGCCTGATAAGATAAGGTCTCGAAACATCACGGATCCAAGTTTTACATGCTGGTAGTCTCACGAATTACAAAGGAAATTACATGATAATAGTGGCACTACACCGCTCGGCTACAAGGGTGTCTCAACTAGATCGAGGTCTACGTGCTAGCATCTAGCTGGAATCTAAACGTGGCATCACAGTCATCTACTCCTGTGGTGCGCGAGAAGTGGGGTCTCCCTCCTGGTCCTCCTCAGCTGGCGCTGCTGCTGCACTCTCTATCTGAAGGTCCTCATCGTCTGCACCCATGGGATAGTGATAGGCGTAATACAGACGGTAGTACTCCTCTCGCACGTTGGTGTACTCACACTCCAGGTTCTCCAGCTTCTCCTTGATCTCCTTGTAGGCGGCCTCAGCCCTCTCTCTTGCCAACTGAGCATTCTAAAGATGCATGCTTAAGGATCCATTCGCCTTCCTTCTAACTGCCAACTGTGCTAGAAGACTCGACACCTGCTTCTTCATCTTTGCTAACTCCTGCTCCGCTTGGCTTTCCTCCTTGCTCTTGGACTGACCTGCAGCATCCTTCTCCTCTGTAGCACGCCTCAGCATGCCACGCAGCCTCCTGCGATCCCGGATCAACTGATCTATCTCACCCCTCTGACGAACCACAACTGCCATAGCCCCCTGTGCCTTGTCCTCTGAACCAACCGCCATCTGCATCATAGCGAACATAGCACTCATGGCGTCACAAGTGCTACCCGGTCCTCGTCTCGTCCCCTCCGTAAAGGGTCCACACCACCCTGCTCCCAAGCAGTGAAAAGGGGGTCGGCCCGGGGAAAGCTGGAAGCAGCCGTCCCAACCAACACCTCAGGGTGGTCCACCATCAAACTCCTCAGCACCCGAAACGCAGCATTGTCGGCTGCAGCCTCAGGGGATAGTCCATACTCAGTGATGTTCCATCCTACCCACACAGCACTATCTGCAAGGGCAGGGACCACAAGGTGAATCCTGGTAACTATCTGCTCCGCCTGCGGGGCTGTCTCCCAAGTGTATACAGGTGCCTCTGTGTAACCGATCTGCTAGAGTACACGCCACAGCACTGTGGGCATGCCAAACTTCTTGTCCGCGATAGTACCACTACCGGAAGCTGGGGTTGGAGCCATCTGTAGCAAGATTTAGGAGATAAAGTAAGATTGAGAAACAATAGTCCAGTTTTAACCAAATGGGGCAAGTACTAATTAGGGGAAAAGATGGAAAATGCATGAATGTTATGATGTAAAATTTTAAACATGATGCATGAACGTTTCCTACGCATCTCACGGAATAGGAAAGAGATTTCTCTATTCGTAATAATGGTGGCAACCTACGATCTCTCAAAAAGAAAAATAAGACGGTTCTAGACGATCTAACGCATTGCGCTGTTAGTGTACCTGCAATTCATTTCAGCCCACAATATATTCATGTAATGCAAGAATTTAAACTGCATATACCTGCTTCGTCAGGTCCACCCGACGGCATCGCATACCATGCGGAAAAATCACATTTTACACCCAGCACACCTGTGTACCCATACACAAGTCTACGGGGGCACTACCCGACCACGGAGCTCTCAAAATCATTTTATTTCCCCCCTAGACCGGCATTCATCCGATCATGCTCTCACAGCTCACACCATTACCTTGGGCGTAGAGGCATTGAACAACCATTACCTGGGGCGTAGAGGTATTTCGATCCATTCATGACCACTCAAGTGAGTAGCCCCGTACTACTGGCCGCACGGCAACCAAGCACAAACAACAAAATATGATGCATTCACCCAATCCCAGTTAGCCAAGCCACCTGACTGTCCTTAATTGGGCATAAAGGGTATGACCAAGGCACTACTAATTTTGCAAACCTTTTACTCACACCACTTAAAAGATTTTGTTTCGCAAACTTTTCGCAAAAGATTAGTGGTTCATTTTAATTTAAATACCAGATCGGACTTGTAATTACCGAACTAAGCTCTGATACCAGCTGTGACAGAGCCGACCAATTTATAAGAAATCAAGTATAATTCGCAATCACCGAAGCAATCGCAGTCTACACTTGAGTCCATATAAACCCGGTATTCCGGAAATCTCAGAGTGATTTCAAACTCATCAACAACACAACAGGATCGTTGAGCTCGGTAGTAAAATCCGTAGGTATTTCAAAGCAAATTCGATATATTAAACATCGAGTCGTATAATTTATTACAAAAGTATAATTTATTACAAACTCGGGTTCAAGCAACAGCACGAAGCAGTAGTTTCAAAACTCTATATAAAAGTTCAACAACCGGGGAAGAAAATAGGGTTTAATAATTTTATACTGTAGCCTATCATCTAACAAGCATGACAAAATTTGTTTCACTCAAAAAGGACTCAAAATGACCAAGTTATGAATTTCTAAAGCTTTTCAATCAAAACTGGAAAAACGATAATAAAAAGAAATGGAAAAGAAAATCGGCGGGGCCCGCGTGTCGGCGACGACCGGTCACTCCCAAGGCGTTACGGGACGTAAAACAGGGCACGGCGGGCGGGGGCGGATCGGCGGCGAATTTCGCCTACTATATGGGCGATGACCAAATTGGGCATTGATCGAGATGGAAAGACCACAAGTTCCATCCAATCTAAACGGGTTCTCAAAACGCATCTGACGCGAGCTCGCGAGGGTCACGATGGTGCCCTTGGTTTGCACTAAAATCCCCATCAAACGTTTCAACCATTTTCCGATGACGGCATATAAAAGACTCACGGCAAATTAATTGAAAGGCGGCGCAAAGGGGCGCTGGTGACGGCGGACAGTCGGCTCAAACTGCCGCCGTTCAGGACTGGCGAAAAGACGGCGAACTCCTCAGCACTGGCCGTTTCGACTCTAGGACACCTAACTAAAAGACATGCAAGCTTATGATGGATGGTGTTTGATGGGGCTCATATCTCTTCGGTAGCAGCGACGGCGACAAACCAAACACGACAAAAATAGGATTTCGACATGCTGCTCATGCAGGGGAGTCTACAACTCAAATTCAGTGAACTAGGACTCGAAAGCTAACAAAATTTCCTACAAAACATTCCAAACAGAACTGGCGGAAATTAAGGAAAACGGATCTACATCAACCCACAAACTACTCATGCAAACTAGCTCACAAGCTCAAACTAGGATAATTTCTAGGCACACTATAATTAAATAAACGCTAGAAAGAAAATGTTGCCCCAACGGGCGCCTATTTTCCATCAAAAATAGGGGCAAAAATTACCGGAGCATCTTACTGACATGCGGCGCCGGGCAAGTTGATGCATGAAAATACTTTGTACTATGAAAAAAGGGGGTCCTCACCACGGTTTTACCTTGATTCGACGATGGTTTCGCAATGGCGCATGATGGAGCAGAGCTAGGGGGACGTGGTTTTGTGCGGTTTGGTGTGACGACGCGGCGACGAATCGCGGGCGGCGGAGCGGAATTTCGCGGACGGCGGCGCGTTTTTCCGCATGGGTGGAGGTGGGGTGGGCGCCGGGAGTGGTGCTAGGGTTGGCGTTCTCGACTCTGGACACCTAACTAAGACATGCAAGCGGGTTTGGGGCGCGGCGCGTCCTATTTATGCGGCGCACGACCGGTACCGCCCATCCGCCCAGACCCCATGGCCGGCGTCGCGTTTTACCTTGACGGCGATGGTTGCCACGCCGCCACGGCGGTGTCGGCCGGGAGCTAGCCGATAGGTCCCCCCCCTACCTTTTTTTTCGACTCAGCGACAGTTTTTGGCCTGTGCATCGAGATTTGTGCAGAATTTGGAAAAAGTAAAAACATCAACTTTGTAGAGAATTTCATAAGCTACAAAACACTCAATATGAACTTTTTTCTAATTCGGCCTAGATTTGAAACTAAAAATTAAAAACAGCAAGGTCAAATCAAACTAGTCAAAACAGAGTTTGAATTTGACTCAAATTTGACCCAAACTGTTGGGTACTATTTGAATCATTTCCAAACCTTTTCACAAGAAACTCATAAAAGGTCATTTGTTCTACATAAAAAGTACTACATTTCATCTATAGAAACTTTTTTTGCTAGAAACCACTCTATCATGCACTTTTGAAAGGAGTTTCAAAATGGGTCAAAGAGGTTTGACACTCTAGGGCTAATTTATAAAAATTTTCTAAATTGAAACACAAGCTCAAACATGGTCCTAAATTATGTCAAAAATATATCTAGGCACAATCTAGGTCCAAAACATCATTATAGGAAAGATCCTATAGTAGCTAGATCAAACAAGCATGAAATGAGAGCAATTCAAAGTAAATGCTATTATCAACTTGCACATGCATGAAATGATGATCATGATATGCAAATGCTCATGCTTTCAAGATGCTTAACACCTAGGGTGTTACAGTGGGTTGACTGAGCCTCAGTGATATCATGTTGGCTGACTCGTGCAGAATCTCAGGTTGCCCTGGGATCCTTCCTGAGTCGTTAAGCGGCACTTGGGCAGCAATCTGGGCTAGCTGTGTATTTCCATCATCTTATTGAAGCTCAATTGGTTCTTCACAGCCGATGTCAACCCTTCCAGCTTGTTATTCACCCCTTCTAGGATTTTATCTTGATGGCTCATCTTTTTGGTGAGATTTTCGTTGATCTTGGCTTGGCCCAACACCAGGTCCTTTAATGAAGGTTGACCCGAGCTGTAATTGGGATTATAGCCCTGGTTACCTTGGAATGGTGGACGGGACTGGTTGTTCCAGCGTTGTTGAGGTTGGCGATACCCGTTGTTGTTGATGAACGCTGCTTCTTCACGGGTCTCAGGGCAGTTATCCCCTGAGTGGCCAACTTCCCCACAGGTCTCACATGTCATGTGTGAGTCTGTGGCGAAAACTGGGCGCTGCTGAGTATTTGAGTCTGTGCTGCGCTCATCCAGCTTCTTCAGCAATAGATCCATTTTTGCGGCAAGCATATCCGCCTCCTTCACGAGATGCATGCCTTTTTGTGTTTTGGCTGGGGTTCTGTCCTCCCCCCAGCTCTGGTTTGCCACCATCTTGTCGATCAGGGCTGTTGCCTGATCGATGGTGAGTGATAAGAATGTGCCACCAGCAGCGGCGTCTAGGTGCCCCTTCGATATGGCCGTGAGACCATTATAGAAGTTCTGGAGCACCAGCCAATTTTCCATTCCGTGGTGCGGGCATGCTTGAATGTATTCTTGCAGCCTTTCCCATGCCTCCGGGATGGGTTCCATTGAGTTCTGCTGGAAGTTGGCGATTCTTCCCCTCAGGGCATTGGTTTTGCCCATGGGGAAGAACTTAGCTAGGAACGCCGTGGAGCATTTTGCCCATGTATTTACTGCTTCCTTGTCCTTGTAGAACCACTGTTTCGCTTTCCCCACAAGGGAGAAAGGAAATAGACGGAGCCTGATAACGTCGGGTTCGACGTCCTTGATGACAATCGTGTCGCACAGCTCAAGGAAGTGTTGGAGATGTGCGTTGGCGTCCTCGCTAGGCGCAGTCCACGAAGGGACCGGCCCCGCACCATGGTGATTAGCCCAGTGCGTAGCTCGAAGTTCTTATCCGCAACATTGACCACCGACCCAGTGGGCACGTTGGCAATAGCGGGAACGGAGAAATCGCGGAGCGACTTTTGAGCCATGGCTTGCGGTTCAGTTGGTGCAGGGGTGTCGGTCTCAACTGTCGAGGTTCCGGCTGAAGAAGAAGAGGTACGAGACCTGTTCTTCCTTAGGAGTGCCTCGGGATTCTCGATGAAGTTTGTCGGCAGTTGGAAACCTGACATACACTATCCTGTTTTCATCCACAACAGGAGAAAACATAAAAGATTAGCCTGTATGAGTAAGTGGTTATCACGCATGCACATTTCATATGCATAGCCAGCTAGTGATTTCTTATAACAATGCCTTCCCCGGCAACGGCGCCAGAAATGCTTGTTGACATTTCTTAACGCAATCACTAGAAACAGGTTTAGAACCCATATCTAATGACGACGCTAGGAAACGAACCGTCGATATCACTAAGTGGAACCACCATGTCGGTGATAACGCACTTTCAATCAACGGTGATAGATCTTGCCATAGTTGATATTTCATCCGCAAGCGCACGGATCTATCATTGTAGCATTTCACCCGGAAGTATTCAGGGTATCGTTATTTATATTTTCCCAAAGGAAGGCTTGTTGTATAAGAAGCTAGCATGGCATCTGTATGATGAAATGTGTGTACGCTAAGACCAACTCGATCATAACAGGGGTAAGCAATACGGTTTATAGATAGTGTGACACACACATTGGAATCCACCAGGAAAGGATAAAGAAAATAGATAAAGAATAAACGAATGTCCTATGGAGTAATATAATGTATTCTAGTCATGGTCTTACAATGAATAGTTAGGATCATATGCTAACACGATCTAAGCATAGTCATGTCTAGGATAACAGGGAGACTTCCCGGTACCATCCGGCCCAATGGAAAGCATTTACGAACTCCTACATCACATGCGAACGTGGAGGGATTACAAGGGACGGACAGGGCTGTCACAACCCTGCCGCCTACCCTCACGACTGTGGCATGCTCTCATATTCGAAGGTGTCGTAATACCCGGGCACCATGCCCACGTACCAGAGCACTACTCTTGTCCCCCTAGGATCCCCACCCTACGGGTGGACGGACTAAGACAAGAGCAAACCCGAAAGAACGACGAACCGTTATCCCATCTATAATCATGTTATGCATACGATGATCTATGAAGAACAAATATGAACACGTTAAGATTATGATATACAAACTATATGCTAGTTCATATACCAACACTAGAACATGAACAAGACTATACTCTAATTCATAAGTTAGACCATGATCATAGAAATAGAACTTGTAAATAGGAGAAAGATCCATGGAGGATATATATTACCAAAGCTCACTTTGCTCCAAGATTACAAGTCCTCCTCTTGTAGCTCTTCTACTCCAATGCTAACCAAATAAGAAGAAGAAGAAGAAGTGGAGGTGGAGAGTGAGGTAGAGAGTGTGAGTGTGCTGGTGTGGTGACTCCAAGTGTGGTGTGTGGAATGAGGGAGAGAGAGGAGGTATTTATACACAAGAGGGAGTGAGCTAAATGACCTAACTACCCCTAAACCGACCTAAGCAGGGCGTCCAGGTACGTTGCACCGGCCATCAACCACCGAACCGCCTGATTCTGCACTTAATGTACCGCCACACGCCGACTGGGCTCGAACCGCCCCCAGGAGGGTGCGGCCGCACCTTGGGGTGCGCCCGCACCCCTTTGGGCTTGGCCCGGTCCGAGCTTTGTCGTGCAGTCTTGGTTGGGCCTGAAAAGTTGTACTGTGGGCTTGGCCTGGTCCAGTTGTGTTGTTTTGATCCATTTCCACCCTGGGCTTGATATCCTTGAGAATGCGCTTTCCAGGATGGCGTACTTTGGACGTATTTCCACCTGTATTTATTATAAATACTACAAAATATATTTCGAACACTACAAGTGGAAATATGTTAGTAATAAATGTATATGAGTATAAAAAGGTATAGTTTTACTCCCTTTATGGTAGTAAGTTGACGGGAAAAATATGTCGTTAGTGACCGTCAACAACGTGGTCGTGAGCTTAGGCTTGTGTGCTGCAGTCCACTAAAAAAGACATATCTTCGGCTGCCGGAGCTTTTCATCGGCGGGCACAGAGTGGCGTGTTGCGTTATCATTCCAGGCGAAGGCAACGCATTCCGTGTTGTTGTTGTTCTTTTCGCCGTCGATCCCAATCACTTTGAGGTGCTGATTTACTCATCTATGCTTTGTGCCTAGGAGTCTGCCACTGGAGGCCTTTAACGGAGGTTGGTTCCACACCCGGGGCCATCAATTGTTTACGGTCAAGTTATCTACAAATTGGAATGCAGAGAGAAATACATAATGGTTGTGACTTTGGATGGTCGGCTCTGTTTCTTCGTGTTCAAGGATGAGCCGACGCTTGTGACATGGGTCCCGGATCCCGGCGAAAAATGGGTTAAGCAACAGGTGCTTAGTTTGGGCACGCCGGGTACAGGGGAGAGTTTTTCGGGTGATCTTGCGTACATGAGGCTTTCCTCAAAACCGTCGGACCAGCTCCATGGTTTCAAACTTGTTAGTTTCGCGACTTTTTTTGTGAGTGGACAAGCACTCTGTTTTTTCGTTATGGCGGATTCGATTGTGATGTTGAATCCAAAGAAGAGAGTCTTACAGCAGCTGTGGTTGAACACCGATGATTCACGTCCCCTGGATACTATATACCCATTGGAAATGCTGGAGTGGCCGCCAGTGGCTAGGGCAAACAATGTTCCCCTCTTCATGTCATCGTAGATGTGAAAAGGTTGGAAATGTCACAGAATAGTGTGTGGGAAATGTCGAGCTCAAGCATTAGTTTTTTTGTTTTGGCCAGGTTGGGTCTTACCTTGTTTAGATCGGTGTACATTAGTCTATTTTAGTATGGCATAAGCATAGTGTTATGTTCCTTTGAAGCGTCTGAATATTAGCCAATATCTTATGTCTGGATACGATGGTTCTCTACATATAGAGGTCAACATTTTGTATGTATGGTGTGTAGTATGGTACGGCATCCCACACAGGGGATGTTATATTTGATTTGTAAGAGGAAGGTTTGCCGGTAAAAAGGAAGACGTATTAAGCTTGTTGAATGCAGGTGTGGTAATTGTAGATGCAATCGGTTTTAGATACGAGCCCCCGAGTAGCAAGAAAATCAAAGAGATTACATGAAAAGAGCAGTCAATGAGGCATGTAGTTACATGTTTAGATACGACACTATGTATATGTCTACAAACTAATTGGCCGTTGAGAACCTAAAACAGACATTCCGGGTCGTGGGCCCGTAGAAGCAGCACGTGCCACATAGTATCTGATTGTTGTAAAACTGCTGTCTGATCACTGAAACAATATGTCGAAGAGCCGATACTGTCATCGAGTGAGGGTACCTAACTACATGGGCATTCTTGGATGGAGCACAGTTGCATGCACATTCGACTCTATGTAAAGCTCCATCTGGAATCGCCGACAGCTGGTCAGGTTCTTCCGACAAGGCCTACGCTCTTCTGCGCTGTTTTGAAGGACGCGGTGAAGAGGATGGACGGATCCATGCCGGAAACGGGAGCAGATGAAATTATTGCTACCAACCGCGAGGAAGATCCACATCCTGTACACGAAAGGGGTGAACAGTTATCATCATGCTGGATGACGTAGCATGCTAAACAACAATGCAGAATAGCGCTGTAGGTATACCTAGACTGTCTATGAAACTATTTAAGAGGATTAAAAGGGCGTCCCAGTTACTGGTAACTGTGTGAAACAATCCCCTGGTGATGACAGGGTGGTAGTCATCAGAAGCAAACCTTCATAATAGATGTTAGTGAAACACAGGTTTAGCACAGTTGTGTATGTAAGTTCCGTTTCCAAATAGAGATAAGGCACAGTTGATTAAGTAGGGCAAACCAAACCTGGTGTAAGCACAGTATTTGATGGCCGGGGTTGGTGACAACGATTTTGGCCACTTCATATGGCCTTCACTGGGAAATTTCCTCATTGATATTTAGGTCCATGTTGATGCATCCGGCCCAGGCGTGGGGTTGGCCGAGGCCCAATAATTAAGGTTGCCCGGACTCCAACAGTTCTTATGCACACCCACTCAGGGAAAGGCCCAATCGCCCCAAAAGACTAGTCTGATAGGGGAAGGGTGACTCTCCCTTTTAAGGTGGCCTCCTCCTCCCAAGTTTAGCGAGGTGGGATTATCAAAGGCTCACACGGTCGCCGCCCGACTACAACTAGGCCACCTGGCCCATTTAGTGTTGCGTCTTTGCCAACGGGTAATAGTGGAGGATGTCCTCATCACATGTATTCCTGGAACTGCAAGGGATGATGGCCTGACAACTCGACAACACTAACAGGCAGTTTTGTCGCAGGCCTTCTCTACTGCAACCTGATGGGCAACACGACAAAAGATTTGATCAAATCTATTTGTCTAGGATGAGAGTGCCTCCTAACGTAGCCAGTGTACATCCTGCAGTTGGAAGGTCTAACCAATCAGCGTTATTTTCACAAACAATGTGAACACCAGACACGCGATATAAACTTTGGCGTGAATGGAAGCACAACAAGAATACTGGTACCTGTGGTCCTTATGAAGGCATGACAGCGTTTTAAGCCGCCGGTGCAGGCCGCGGGAAACGGGTTACACGAACCTCTTTGGGGATGTCCGGGTGGGAGCTTACAGGGGCGTGGTGCTAGTTTTGGTAGCTGGAGAAGTGATTCTTCCATCGGGCTGTATCCTAGGAGGGCGTCTTGCGTACCTCGACGAAGGAGCTTGAACCATTCTTGTCGGCGAAAGATGGAAGCGATACCATTGGCATGAAGACAGAGAGCGACTATCCTATAGCCGGTATATGAAAAAGTAGTATCGTGTCAGGCAGACAACAGTATGCATTATGCTATAGCGTAAGGAAGAACAACCGGTACCTGGGCCGTTGACAAAGATACCACAGCGCCTGAAATGGCCGCCTTAGTTGACAGCAGGCGTCCTGCCGTACTTCGGGCAGGTGTCGCATAGTAGTGGCCGACGTCATTGGTACGCGAATGTTAGTTTCTGGAGAGATGGTCCTTCAACTGTGTCTCTGCTAGTGCGCATGCTGGAGGCAAGGAGCATAAAAAACACATATTTTGTTAAACATACTTAGCAGCAACTAAGAGCTCTATGATTACTACTTATAGGTATAATTACCACAAAGAGGCTATCTCTATGGAGCCATCATAGATAGAATAAATACTTTGGTTGGGCACATGTAGCTACAACATGGGTAGTATACATACCATATAATTCTGATATGATGCTAGAGGTCTTTAGCGTCTGGAACCATTGATAGTACCTCGCGGTAAACAATGTTCTCAGTCTCATAAGTGCAGTTCCCTTCTGAATCCTCAATAATCATCTTAAGGCCGCTTCTTGATGTCACTCTCGAAAGCGCAACATATAGCTGACCGTGGCTGAACACAGGGTTTTTAAGGTAAACGCCGACATTCTCTAGAGTCTGACCCTGGCTCTTATTAATGGTCATGGCAAAGCAAACCTTGATGGGGTATTGTCGCCGTACTAATGTAAATGGCAGTTTTTTTATTGCTGAGCGATAAACAAACCCTAGGTATGCATACAATATCGCCAATATGTGTTCCTGTCAGTATCTGTGCTTCTATAACTCTATCCCCGAGATTTGTGATAATTAGACGTGTACCGTTGCAGAGTCCACCAGACTGGTCAAGGTTTCTGAGCATCATTATTGGGAGGCCTATCTTAAGTAGCAGTTTATGATGGGGGAAGTTGTTACCGGTTATAGAATTAAGAAACTCAATGGGATACATGAGATCATATGACGGATGTTTATTCTCTTTAGATACGCTGTCTGAGCTTAAGTATTCTCTCCCATCACCTGGAATCAAAGACACGACATAAGAGTTGATGGCATCTACAGCGTCATTAGTTAGGGTTAGAATAGCACGTGTCTAAAGATAAAGACTATCGAGGTACCTCGTAGAGAGATCTGGGGTACACAGCTTCTACAATAGCATTAACTTTATCTCCTTCAGGCACGAGAACCAAATCACGCGGGATCCTGACCGATGAGCCTGATCTTTCAATGTCGGTTTCAGCACCGTCTGTGGCACCGTCACTAATAGATAGTATCCATCTACTAAAATCTGAAATCTCATTCTGTGCCTCTCTACTTAAACCAGGACATCTAAGGCGCATGTTTGTGGTCAGGGTTAAAACCCTCACGTGACTCCATAGTTGTAACACCCGAAATTTTTGCATTTTTCAAAATAGAGTCAAAATGATTTAATTATGTATTTTTGTGCTCATGAAATTATAGGAAAAATAATATTTTCATTTAAAATAAAATTTATCTAAGGCTAGAAACATTTTTGTTGCATTCATGCATTTGCATTTATTTCTATTATTGAGTGATAAATTAATTTATTTCTATTTAGTATCGAGTCAATTTTGCTTTTCTTATAAATTAAAGAAAATAGAAATAAATAAAGAATTTATAATGTGTTGAGTAATTAAGTCCAAAAGCCCAATTCCAAATGTTATAATTATTTAGTTTATGATTCCTATATATAAGATTTAATTGCTAAAAAGAAAAGAAAAAGGGAAACCTCACCTCTATCCCTATCTGGCCCGATGGCCCAGTTTGGCTTGCCCCTCTCCTTTAATCCCTAACCAGACCTGCTTGATCCTGGACACGTTTCCTTGATATATACGTGAATCACGTATTTTGGCTTTGCATGCTCCTGCCGTATGCTTAGTTTAGGCCAGCAATCCAAACCATGCACTAATCCACGTCGACCTTGTCTCCCTTTGACCCAGCCTGGTAGCCAACCGGCCCAGCACGGGCATCAACCACACGGCCCAGCTGCTCTAGTCCTCCAACGTGAGATGCAACACCACCGGACCGCATGCAGCGCCTGATCTGATCTTGCGTACACTGCACGCGCACGGAGCCGCTGGCGCCGCCTTGATCCGTCTTGCGCGACGCTCACGACCGAGCCCCGCCCTCCGGTCCTTCTCCGAGTCCATCGCGCACCACGGACCGAGCTCGCCCGCGCGACTTGGCCCTGCAGCACGGACCGGTTCTGCGCCGTGCACTCCGCATCGCCATTTGACATGGAGCTCGATCGACGACCCGCCGTTCCCTTCTCTACCGTATATAGATGGAGTGGCCTCGGCGCTGCAACACCACGCCGCAGCCATCAGGCACCCCCACTCCCTTCGTGCTCCCTTCCTGCATCGCCGAGCGCAGCCACGCCGAGAGCCTGACCGCACCCTCGCCGCTTCTATAGCTAAACTGGCCACCACGGCGCTGGTCACCCACGCCATGCAGCGCCTCCGTCCGGAAGCCCGAGCACGTAGGAGCTACACCGCTCAACCCTCGCGTCCACGCCGTCATCGCAAACCGCGTCGTCAGACTGGAACGCGACGTCGCCGATCCCCAAGCCGCGACCGTGACCCTATCGTGTCGTGCGACCGGGACGATGGCGCGTCAAGCTGCACGTTTCGCCGCACTGAACCAGAGCCTCGTCGTCCTCTTCGGCCCTACATCGTCGCTCTCGATCCGGCCGATCCTGCCTTCTCCGCCAAGTTCGCCGTCCGTCGCCTGCCTCTCGGAGCTGTTCCAGTCGACGAGAACCCATCAGATGATGCGCGGTGAGATTTCGATCCCAACGCACTAGTCTTTGTTGTCTTTCATTCAGGGTTAACTTAGTTTCGTTAGAGCGCCGCGGCGAGGTGTCGCTGTCTACCATGACGCTGCCTGTATCTGTTGCTGCGTCGGTGATCCCTAAAGTCCCAAGCACGGCCAGCCGAACAGCGAGCCACGCCACCCATGTCCCCCTCGATCGCATTGCGCACGCGAGCACAACCACAGCACCACGACCGGCGACGGCATATGGTGCATGCAACCCTGCCGTCCGTGCTGTGCCTTTCTTGTTAGCTTGACGAGGCCATCATCACGGCACACACACACATTAGGCATGTTTTTCTGTAGGAAAACAAAAGTAGAAATACAATGAAAATACACCTTTCCTAATCACCATACAGCCACGAAGCAAGCAACAGCCGGCCGTGCTTTTTGCTTTGTTAGCCTGAGCTTAGATGACATCAGATGATGTCATGAGGGTGCAATACGGCCGTTTCCCTCGAGAAAAACAATTCTAGAAATACATGAGTAATGTGCATATATATATATATATATGTACATATATCACGCCAGCAGCAGTCCTATATGCAGTAGAACCAATGTTTTCCGGGTAACATGTCTTCCTATATAGAGTTAAATATTAAATCGTTCAATATATATGCAATCAATTTTATTAGAAGCGATGTAGCTAAACATCGATCTTTTGTAAATAAACTCTAATCTGATTAATGCTAATATATATGTTTATATTTATAAGTTGCTTAGTTAAAACACCCAGGATTTATATTAGGTCGCGCTAAGTGATCTCACGGATTTAACCTCTTTTACGAATGAAGATTAACTTGCTTACAACAAACTATATGATAATATTTATCAGTTAAAATATGATTAGATATAACTTAGACCTATAATTAAATTATGATTAGTCTACCTAAACTAATAACTTCTAAATGCTTTTACTTAATCAAATAAATTAAACTTACAATTACTAGTAGTTATTATAGAACTCTGGTAGCAGTTTCTTTTTTAACGGTAGTTCCGTTATCGGCGTCTCTTGCGTTCCCTCTCGACCGTAGCAGCGATTCCTCTCTTAGCACGTTGTTGTTAAGCCTTTCTATGGTTGGTGTAATGTTCTTAGTTTATTTTGTTCTCTTGCTTGTATGCGTGGTGTTTGCTACAAGTAGACGAAGAGCTGTTCATTGGCGTTGAAGACCAGGAGCTGAGGACCGACAAGGGTGCAGAAGCAGAGTGTGGGAAACTTGGAGCAAAAGTAAAGGCAAGTATAGTTTGGGATCTACTAGCTTTAAGTTCATGATCATGTGGCCTATTTAATGTTTATGACATGAAACATAAAACATGACTTTTATCAACATAAGAAATTGTTTGCAACAGAACATCCGGGATTTACAGTACAGCTGTGAGGGCCACATGGCTCTGGTTTTAGCTCAGTACCCAGGACCTTTTCTAGCGAGTTTGGAGGAAGTGCCGAATTGGGTATAGTATAGCCCCCTGCCCATATATATGTGTATAGGCTGAGGTTATGTGCCATATAGGAAGGGTGGGTCCTATATCTGACGACTTAGCGCCCCAGCTTGTTAGACGAACCTGTTGAAAGGCTTCATAGTGAACCCTGCCGACCTACCTTGGAAGTGGGTTAAGAGACTAGCTACCTCGGGCGAAAGGGCAATTCACGGCTCACAGTGAAAGTGTACACCTCTGCGCAGAGTTTATTAAACTGATATATCAGCCTTGCTCAAGGACACGAGCGGCCTTGGACCTTTGCACTAAAGATGAGGACTAATGTTGCTAACATGTTTATGGTTTATCGTTTTATGCTTTACATTATTTAAGTTACACTGATCATGATCTATGGGTAGTTCTTGCCTTGCTATATTTGCTGAGTTCGACATGGACTCACTCTTACAATTTCCCCCACCTCAGTCTGTTGGCAAAAGTAACATGGTGAATGGATGAAGATACTAGTCCTTGGCATACGGAGCCCCCAGTCAACTGTCCCTGAAGAGAATGGAGCCCGAGAAGTTTAGCAACCGTTCCGCGTTACTCTGATAAATTGTGAGTGTTTGTTTAGTTTTATTTACGCTTTAAAGCATTGTTTCTGATATTTTATTATTCTGTGCTATATGTGTGGACTTCCTAGGCACACATATGGCGAGTCTGGTCGAATTGATGACGGTGTGTCATCAGTGCTTCATCCCAAATGATCAATGATGCTATCTCTATAAGCTCCGAGAGCATGGAACCGTGGCCAATGTCACAATGTGATGCTTCATGGACATCACGCGGTAATTTGAACCGTGAGTGTGCAGTCCGCCCACCCGACAACAATAGAGCAGCCACACCAGAGGACGCAACAGTGAGAACAATTTTTCGGTGTGCACGGAGAAAGGCAACTATCGCTCCCCATAAGAATGTTTTCCCAGTACCCCCGTAGCTAGAGACAAAAAAGAAACCTGGCTTTTCTTGGAAGACAGTCTGTGTGATCGTTGCAAAAGCATATTCCTGTTTTTTATTTAACCTCGCAACTAAACTTTTCGCCTCAGCGAACATCTCTTCGGTAACATACATAAGCTGTTCTTCTATGAGTCTATTACCGCGGACATATTCTTCATTATGGGTTATCGGCGGCAGTTTAGGGTCCTTTAGTTGCACCCCATTTTTCGCAAGGAGTTGGGACAACTCACCAAGAAGGCTATCTCTAAGTTGTATATCAGGAACCTCGTACAAAGGATTCTGTAAGTTTTCACGAATCTGGTGCTGAATGTCGTCGACCAGAGCCCGCCATACTTTCTCGAAGAAAGCTTGCTCATCAATGACGTCACAGAAGAGCAGCATGGTGACAAATAGTTTTCTCAGTTGTTTAGATGTCACCCAGGCAGCTGCCTCATCAAAGGCATTATACCACTCTTTGTCATCGTCAAGGAGACCCCGAGCACTACATGTTGCTTTAAATGTGGGATACCTCACACCTTTGAAGCGTTTTAGGTCGTCAAAGCTTTTGGCGCCTTTAATGGTAAGGAGCAGCATTCTAAGAAAGTATCTCTCACCAACGGATGGATGTACGAAATATAGCCTACCAATCTTACCAGTCGGTCATTTCCTACGGTTCCATTTCCTGCTGGAAGAATCCCATACCCACTTTGTAGGAAATTCGCCGTAGGTCAGTTCCCTAGCCGTCTCACTAAACTGATTAGCAACGAACCATTCAGTTAGCATGGTTCTGCGCAAGAATTCTTCTTCAGCAAGATCTGCTGGATCTGCATTTGGATCATACACTACAAAGTTATCATCAGGAAGATGTACTGGTAAGCGTTCTACAGCTGGGTAGTGTCTGTGGATGTCAAAGCCTAAAAGACGCCATACGGCATCCTGCTCGCAGATGTAACGACAATCTAGATACTCTTGGATCTCATCAATAGGTGCACAATTTTTAGCATCAACAGCAGCCGTTGTCTAGCCTGCTTTTACCTTTATCAATGTACCTATCGTTGGCTAGCCTTTTGTATATAGCAAAGCTGTTTTCTTCGATAACGATCTCGCCCTAGTATGGTTTTGGAAAATGTTTTGAGCATTTGCGGTTCTTCATGCATGGGCAGTTTGGATGACTCCTACCACATGGGCCATGCATCATTTGCTCGGCAACTAAACAATAGGTAAGTGGATCTATATCTGGGTCAGGGATCTCAGCGCTAATATGGTCATCAATAAACTTTGCTGATGGGTGTACGGTATCTGCAGTCAGTCAGACAATAATGTGGGCGTGTGGAAGGCCACGTTTTTGAAACTCAACCGTATGGAGGGCTGTCAAAATAATAGTGCTAGATAAATTAAGCGTGCCGGAGAAACTAAAGGAGCATGAGATTTTGAAAGAGCACTCACATAAAGAACGTACCAGCACATATGGGACCAAAGGCAAGGCCTTTTCTAATATCTTGAAGGAGCTCCTCAAGCTTCATATTGTAAATCCTTATTACTACGTCTGCTCGATCAGGTGCCTTCTGACCAGGTTCACACCGTAACGCTTGTTCAATCTCTGGCCACTTTGGATTGCATGTGAACGTAACAAAAAAATCTGGTGGGCCGTAGACTCTACAAATTTCTATACCGTCACGGTAGTTTTGCATCGTGTACCGTCTATCACCGGTATGAGAAGCAGGTAGTATTGTCTTCTTGCCAAACTCATGGCCGGTTGCGCAGCCACGATCAACAGCATCTATAATGCCCTGCATGCTTTCAACACGCAACTTACCTTGGGCTTTGATGATGTACCAAATCCTATTCTCATCTACAGCAGCGCGCACATCAATGACAGCTTGAGTGGATAAGGTGCCGTAACATAAAAAGGGATTTGGCTGGCCTCTTCTATAGTGGATTCTATACCGGTAATAATCTTGCATCGTCAGTTTTACACGTGCGTTCTCACTAGCCGTGTTAACACCGTCATACGTAACCCCAATCTGAAAAACCTGGTTCGCCGTAGGGAAATAGAAGTGGGTATTGAAGAGCCATATAAGAAGGGTGGAGAGAAGAAATTTCTTTTAATTTACCGGTTGTTCGCATTTGGATAACTATATCACACTTGTAAGTTTCTAGCGAAATGTCACCCACAACAACCATAGCCAGGTGGTCATTAGTGGGAAGATTATATTGCACAGGGTCACCTTCTCTTGTGCCCCTAATTCTCACAACGAACTCTTCATTTTCATGGTTCTCAATCTTATCCCTTGCCAGCCTAAACTCCTTAACCAGGGGGTTACTAATGTCGAGCATCTCGAGTAGCTGGCCAACGATAGCTTTATCTAATGGTTCATCTGGTCGTTCCTCAAGATGCAGAGCGCTTATTCTATTTTTAACCTCATTAGCAGTATCATATACATAAAGCTGAAGGAATTTAGGAGTCTCACCATCTCTTGGAAGAAGAGAGCATATTCGATGATGAACCTGACCAGAGATTCTAAAAACTGGTGGACCACGACCATCATTCAGAGACCTATCTATAGTGGCACCCATCGACGTAAAATTGAATAGGTAATTATACTGCCTCATGTGCTTGACAAATTTTTTGCACTTGGCATCACCGTCGAACCTAGCAAGGGAGTCCGGTGGTTCCGGGCGTTTTTTATAAGCAGGCAGTTCAATTTTCCCGGCTTTGTAGCATCTGTTGTAAACAATGTGCCCGTTCTTTGAACTGGACAACAATTTCACACACTCACCAAACCAAAATAAGGCGTGGCAGTTACTACACTCGTATTCTGGGCTACCACAGTCAGAGCGTCCAGAATAAGAAGCTATAGACGACATGAAAGGGACACTTCAGGACACAGTGTAGTTCGCTTTGCACAAGAACAGTTGGTGTACAGGTAACAGACCTTTAAGAGCATCTATGCATTCCTGAGTGAAGCGACCACAGCCTTGATTGACATTACAGTCGTCGATCAAACCTAATAAAGTACTGAAAGAGAACGTTTGAGCAACACGCATGCATCCATGCGTAAAATAGTCAACAGGAGGCTGATACAATGAGCAGGTCACCTGAGCTGGCTATTGCCTTTTGGTGCATGTACTTCCTCCTCTTCAGTCGTGCAGCAGCTGCCGGCAAAACTTCTGGTGCAAACCGTGCGCCTTGGCAGATTAAAAATAGTCGTGTCAGTCACCAAAAAAAAGCACAAACCAACGACGCTGAAACACGGTGTAGTGTACATACTTGCTCTCTTACGAGAGGTAGATCCATGTGCTGGGACGGGAGCCATTACATCCAGACACCAGCACTGAGGAGAATTGATGGACTCAGCTTTGCTTTGCTGGACAGTTGAAAAGAAGGAAAAAACAAAGCAATACAGGCATCACAAACACAAAACGTAAAGGCAATCTTCAGATAAGAGGGCCCAACATGCAGATCTCTCTCATCAAACAATCCGATTCGAAAACCGAACCCTCCCTGTCCGCTGATAAGCCATGAAGTATAAATACCGCTCTAGCAAACATAAAGGCAATCTTCAGATAAGAGGGCCCAACATGTAGATCTCTCTCATCAAACAATCGGATTCGAAAACCGAACCCTCCCTATCCGCTGATAAGCCATGAATTATAAGTACCGCTCTAGCACCAGCTGATATCGCCCTAGCGGCAACATCTCTGTAGAACACAACAATATGGAAGTTGTAATCAATGATAACGAATCCGTAGATTTTCTGCAGGCACCGTATAGCCTGGAAAACAGCATGCTCGTAACCAGGAAGCGTGATTGAATCTCCAACCAACCAGAAAAAAAAGCGTACGAGGTAAGTACGCTGCTACACCAGGCAATTCTACTTCAATGCCGTAAAGAGGCGATCCATCATTAGCCAGCTCAAACACGAGGGAAGCGTACGGTAGACCACACTGTGACACAACCCTACGTAGCAACGACAAATAAGAGGCTTGTACATGAGCCATCCCTATACTCGTCGCACGGGCAAAGACAACAGGACTCTACACGAGAGGGAAATCAAAATATGCACGAAAACAGCGGGGAAACTAAATCTTAAACGCAAACATGAAATGAATGTCATCCACGGCAGTGAAATATCAACGGCGATCTCGAAGCGATAGAGGGACCGTACTAGAGAGACCGATACGATCACAAGGCTGTAAATCTCCTTCGATCCGCCATAGCGCAGCGCAGCGTAGATCCAGAGACTGTAACCTGCTCCGGAGGCCTTGAAGACCGACGGGAGCGCAAATCTACAAACGACAATCTACAGGAGGAGAACACAGGAAAGCGCAGATCCGGCAGCGCTGCAGGTACCTGCTTGAAAACATGTGTAACATCCCAGACATTAAAAAGTAATTAAAATATTAAATATGACCAATATCATGTGTTATTATTAAGCATCATGACCTAAATGCATTTCAAGTTTCAATATTAACATGTATATGCTGCATATGAGTATTAAATTATTGTCTGTGTTGTTAATGGTACTTCCTGTTATGATGTTTGAATGGTGATTTATTCATTATTTAAATATCAAATCTGTTAATTAATTATTTTATAAATTTCAAATTCATATTTTAAATTCGAAATTCCTATTTTCAAAACTACTTGAAATTTGACGATGAGCCCAAAAGCGCAAGTGTAGATCTTGTTAAATTGAGAAACTTTTGTTCAAGGAGATTTTCAACCTCTATTCAATTTTTGGGAGATTTTTGAAGAAGAAGAGAGGAAGACGAGCTAGTACACTACTTCGAGATAGCTGCACCAACGTGCTTGCATGCCTGCCTGCTACGTCACCGCCGCACGTCGTTAGCCATCTTCACGCATGTTGCCACGATTCCACAAACCAGCATCGGTGGCAAGGAACAAGCAGGAGGTGGCACACGTCCTGAAGCTTCACTCCTCATCTTTACCCACTGAGCAGTCGCCACCGTCTTTTTTTCCCTTGCTGCTCGCCGCTGATGCGCTCGGCTGGCCGGCAAAAAAAAAATTAGTCGCAGCAGAGGCCACATCGGCGCCCAACTCTCCTCCCACTCTTTCACTCGCAGGCAACGCCTCCATCTCCTTTTGATCCTCCTTGCCGAGCACCTGCAGCAGCAGCCATGCATAGCAGCTAGCAGTAGCAGCGCCAGCGATAGGGCAGCATAGCTGCTGGCCACCGGCCACGCTGCAACAGCTGAGCCGCTGCTTGCCGGACGAGCTAGCTTGCAGATCTTAGGGCTGCAGCTGGCCGTGGCAGAGCTAAGCCGTCCTATCTTTGCCACCGACGTCGCCGGAGACAACAGCAGCAGCTCAGCCATGGGGCGCGGAGTTGCCGGCTCACGTGGCCACGCCTCCCCGGTCCATCCCGAGCCAAACCATGACCACCATCGGGTGCGCCTCGCTGTTGTGGTGCTTCCCCGTCACTCCCCGACTGTCGGCATGACCTCCCTTCGCCGGAAACCGAGCTCCGACAGCCCTCTGTTTTCAATTCGCGACCAGGGATCCTAGCCAGCAATAGAAACTCTTCCAGGGGCCTAACTGCACAACTCGTGACTCAGGTGAATAGTGGTGTACAGTGCGTTTTCTCTTTTTCCTTTCCAGATTATATGCTGATTTTGTTATTTTCATATCTATTTATTGGTGCCCGATAAAATTATAAAATTTATTCTGTAGCCTTGTTATATGATGCTCTTTCATGGAAAAATATTAGTTATCCATAATCAATAGTTTTGGTATGAGATAAAAATACCTCTTTTAATTAAGAAATGCAACTTCCATGGTTGTAGGCTAAAATAAATATCCAATGATCATGAAACTTGCTTTGTATCTATTTTATTCTAGTTGTTCTTTTGAATAAAACATATACGATCTCTTAGTGATAAAATGATTGGTGAGTGTGTTGGTTATGCAAGATGGTTAGTGAATAGAATACCCACATATAAACTGCATGTGTATGTGTTGCTTTCTTGATAACCACGTGATGGAGTTGTTGTTCAAGTGATTAGAATACTTTATGAAACCGAGCCCTAGTGGTATTAGAAGGAGAGTTGTACTCAATTTCATAAGTTGTTTAAAGTTCTTTTATGCACTTGTATGCTTTTCATCATGCATCATGGCATGCATTCCGTTATGTTAAGCAATGCATCATGTGTTATGTGTAGTAAACGAAAAAGAGAAAGGTTGGAAGCTGCAAGTACCAAGCGTGTGACGCTTTGTTCTCATTGAAATTAAGGCAAGTGCATGACGAATCTTTGCTTCGGCTTTACGCCTATTATTCGAGTTTTTCTTTGCTTTCCAATGTTCAAGTATTATATTTCTGGTTCAAGTTCAAGTTTCTTGTTCATGAGATTCAAGTTTCAAGTTTCCATTTACATACAATTCTGGTGCCGGTTTATCCGGAGGTGCAATTTGGCTCTTATATTCAGGTGCCTGTGAGTAAGTGCTGGCCCCACTTACTCGGCTTTACCGGTAAATGCTAAGGAGTATTCAAGTCTTTGTCCGTTTCGGACGGAAACTACTATTTAGTTGGAGTTCCAAGAATTCATTCATGAATTCTCATGAGTTGATTGTTCTTTGGTTCTTAATGTACTTGTTGAGTGTTTTCACTCACCCTTGTGTTTATTTGGTTTTTAGGTGCTAAACCATCACGACTTGCATGGGCACTGGGAGTAGCACCATCATCACAAGTACTCACTTTTCGTTTACAAACGCGTAATCTTTTACATAACGGCTGTAATAGGTTTGTTTTAGTCTTGTTGAATGTGTTGAGGGTAGCCCCGATGGTTTTTCTAGCCGGGGCGTTACAACATGCGTAGGCATTCGAATCGAATTTCGATTATGCGGAACAAAAGCAATAGAGAGGAACATAGATCTAAGCTGCTGCGGCTTACCTTGGAGAGGAAGAAGGGAGGGCAGAGTAAAGGCGAACGCGTAGCGTCTTCTTTATGGACGGGTGATTTCCGTGATGCGACGCCGCTCCGTGCACCACCGCTTCCGCAGCCCTGGGGGGGCCGACATGCGGGCCGAGCTTCCGGCTCGTGACTATAGGGTCCCGCTGGCCACTCCGCATACGCAAAAGTGGGAACGGTACAGTACACCCGCGCCCGGGTTTAGCGCACGCCGTACAAGGCCGAGCAATGGGAGATCGCTCCACGGAGCATGTAACGAGAGGGCGCCGCTGGTCCCACGACGCGGTTGGCCAGGCGGCGCGGCGGGGCCGCAGGGATCGTGGCCGCCCCGTGCGCGGGGCGGGCGGAATTGGGCCCGCCCACTCAATGACCGCCAACGGCCGTGGGGCGGCGGGAGTGGAGTGGACACGCCCACCCGGTAGGCGCGCGGGCCGATATAGGATTGGGCCCGCCCACTTAGTGACCGCCGCCCGCGTCTTGGTGTGCGCGGGCGAAAGTGCGACGCGGCGAGGACGCCGGGCGGAGGGCGCAGACGCAAAAACGCGCGCTTTAACGGAATTTCGCCTCCTTCGGGTGAGAGTCGGCGTAATCGAGGGGCCGGACGCAAGAACGGGCGCGTGGCCGGGGCCTCCGAGGGCCGGACGGGATCTCGCGGGACTCTGGGGGGGGGGCGCGCGGGCGCGCGACCCCACCGGCCGCTAGGGCCGGGCCCGTGGGGCGAAGGCCCGGCCGCGCCGCCGATCTGCGGCATCCGGCCGGGGGGAGCTCGCAGTGACGTGGATAGCCTCAAGCCGCGCCGAGTCCTCGGGTTCTCTTGTTCTTAGATTTCACTGTGTGACCATAGTAAAATCCCCATGGATTTTATACATCTCATGTGGTACAAATCAAAACAGGTAGTTATCATATAAGACACAATTTGAGATGATAGATTTGGGTAAAACCAAATTATGCTTAAGTCCATAACTTAAGGACACACATCGGTCTTCCAATATTCCATTGATATTGTATTACCAATATCCAAATAATATTGGACAACCATACTACCAACAGTATGGTCATTCGGTCCCTAAATATGTATCAATATTCATTTTGACCCTTGGGATGACAACCTTAGTGCCATCAAAGTGCTCATGTATCATGCATATCACAAATGACCTGATATTGCATTTGCAGATACTTGCTATAGCTTAAAACAACGCAACTCCTATAACACCGAAAGGTGGGAGTGAAAGTGGATATCCACAGATATCTACATGGCACAAAGGATCTTGATTTATTATTATGTAAATTAAGATATGATCATGGAGTATCAAGATATTGGCTATTTAATCCCTATAGTGTTAGATCACATACTTATGTTATAGTGGTAAAGTTATCATAAGAGTCATCAAACTTGACTCCAATGACTACTTCCACTCACCATTCTGAAGTATTACATGAACATGTATCACTTCATTGAGTGGTCACATTTGATTCCATCGATTCACTAGCCATTATGCTCAATGATAATGCAACTTGTGTTGCTTAGATGTAAACAGGTTACATAAGAGCAATATCACTATATTGCCTTCTAGAAATGTTTTCTTCCTACGAAAGTGAGGAGACAAACACCTTGCAAACTAAATAAAGTGATAACTTCACGAGATTTATTCACAAAGCCCTTACTAATCCTCACATTTCACAATGTGTTGTTTGAGATTGGTATGCAATGACTTTGATACTTGCAAGGTTAGGGGGAGACTCCTATTGAAACTATAACCTGTTCTAAACATTATATTGTACTATTTTCCTCTATGAGTTTTTCCTCACATAGGTTTCTCATAGAAGTTTTTTGAGTTAAATGCCTTTGTAGCACTGTAAACTTGTCATGTTGTGCCAACTAGGTCCATCATCTTGCAAAACACACATCGGCACCTTAATCTTGATTTTTTGGTCGACCAACCCTATCTAGCCAAATCACCATCAATCCGGGTGTTACGGATTTGTCCCATATTTGGACAAATGGGCACGACACGACGTGAGGATCCCTCACCACGGCAAATAAGCAAAAAGCCCTCTGCATCGGTCTTTTCTTCATCCAACCCACCCTGTGTTTCTCGTGTTCGAAAAACCGTCGGCGGGAGAAGGGGAGCGGCCGCGAGGGCGGCGAAGGGTTGAGGGGGTTGAGATCGTCGTCGCCGTTGGAGTTCAGCGGCGAGGATGCGGCATTATCTGCCGGGGCGAGGAGGCGTCGGTGTCGATCGTCGTGTATTGTCCTTCATCTTCCGGTACACGGCGATCGGCATTGGCGCCTCCTCTCGCCGGCGGGACAATGCCACGCGTCGCCGCCGGAACTCCAACCGCGACGACAATCTCAACCCCTGAACCCCTTCGCGGTCGCCTCGCTCTCCTTCTCCCCGCCCCCCGCGACGGGGTTTAATTTAACACGAAACATTGTGGTGGGTTGATGAAGAAAAGACCGATGGGGGGGGGGGCTTTTTGCTTATTTGCCGGGGTGGGGATCCTCACGCAAGTGTGTCAAGTGCCCATTTGTCCGGCGTGTGGACAGTCCGCATCACCGTGATTGATGGTGATTTGGCTAGATGGGGTTGGTCGACCCAAAAATCATGATTAAGGTGCCAGATGTGTGTTTTGCAAGATAATGGACCTAGTTGGCACAACATGATAAGTTTAAGGTGCTACAGTGCATTTAACTCAAGTTTTTTTTAATGAGGCAATATCAATACAAGTTTATATGACATATCTCTTGTTTTGTTTGGGATGTCAAAGGCATAACCTATGTCATATCTTTTGTTTCCCCCCACATGGGTTTTTGAGAAGGTATCGAAGACATTATTACAATTATGATTCTCGAGATCATATTTATTGTTCTCTAAACTTGGTCATGAGTTTTTATTCCAAGGGGTTTTCCCATATAAGTTTACAATGAGACAATAATCGATATGCCATATTATTTTATCCTTATTTTCCTCACTGGGTTTTAAGGAATTTTAATGGTATATTCACACATATTTCTCCTTATTTTTTCCACATGATTTTTGGAGAAATTCCTTAAAGGCATCGATCTCAAGGACGGATTCGATCAAGGGGAGTGTTATAAATATCTTGTACAAGATGATCTCATTCTAACCACCTCATGTGGTTCCTTAGCCGTCAAGACACTACAGATGACTTGACGGGGAAGGTTGCAGTGACTTGAGGGTGAAGCTTGTGACCGATGGTGAAGGTTGTAGTGACTTGAGGGTGAAGCTTCCTCTCGTAACCTCCCTAAAATTAATACATCGAGTTTATTTATCTACACCGTATCCCATTCTCTACTCGCAATAAATGGCTTAGGGCAGGTACATTGCTACATGTCACCCGTCTCATACCTCGTCTCATGCAACGCCACGTAGGATTTTTGATGATGTGGAGGAAAGAGAGAGCGTAAAGAGAATGAGGTCGTTGCTTCGCGAAACAACCGTCTTATGAGCTAAACTTTAGTAGTATGAGACAACTTATATACCATTGTATGAGTTGTTATCATGCACCTCACAATTCTATTTTTTCTCTACCCATAAATTAAGGCAAGCTAGAGACAACTTAAAGAAACAATCAATGTACGTATAGTTTATTAAGTCATCTTAAATTACGTGTCACTGTATGCAGTGCCGACCCTATGATTTTGAGGACCCTAGGGCGATGACAGAGTGAAGACCCTATAGACTATTATATATCTTATATAATATATTGTAATATAGAAAACACGCAACAACAGCGGTCACAAAAAAAATATATTGTACTATGGCATGTCCGATAATTATTGAGAAACAATATATACAAAAACTAAACATTTATACTTGTGCTTGCAGAACTAATATGATTACCTTAAAAAGAATACATATCCATCGCTTCTAATGAAAAAATTTTACGCCGGGTATTTCTTGATGCCACATACCTTCGGTGATGCGTGATCCGGACCCTGGCGATCATGATTCGTGACGTAGGCGGAGTCGGGATTCAGGACGAGAGCAGTCCAGGCGACGACGTCGATCCGATCGGCGATGCCGCGAGGTGCGATGGAAGTCGAACAGCCGAACAGGTACGCACGCGAATGAGAAGTCGCGGCTGCCTAGTTGTCTACTCGTCTGGCGTCTTGGCTTTGGCCTTTGCGCCGGCCGACTGGCTTCCAATACCTGCTTATTCTATTTCTCTTGGCCAAGAAGACAAAGTACAGGGTATTCCATACCTGGGCTTGGGCCCCTTCTTGGCATGGGCCTACGGCCGTCGCACAACCTGCCCCTGTTGGGCCGGCACTGACTGTATTAGATGAGTTATAAGACAACATCAATTTAACTGCCTTATGCAAATGCGCAGCCGCCGTCACTGATCACTACTCTATCGCCTGGTCGGTACCACGTGCCGCTACGTCCACACGCGGCGGGACCTGATCCTCCAAATCCTCTTATGCTGCCTCTTTTTTTCTCTCCACACGCGAGGTCCGTTGCTCCTTCCCCTCCCTCTCACCGCGCACATGGCGGTCTCCTCCCAGGCCATGGCCTCGCCTCGTCTCGCCGCCCACGGGACCCACCGCGGCCCCGGCTTCTCGACTCTCTGCCACTTACCGTCGCCTTCCTGGTACCCGCCTCTTTCGGCTTCCCCCTCCTCACCGGCTATCTCCACCGTCCTCAAACCCAAGCCCAGAGTTCGTAACTATACGATTCAGTTTGCTGTTGCTTTGATGCCCGTTGTCTAGTTGTACGTCGCATTTGACCCGCTTTTATCTGACCGATTGGTAGACTTGCTTTTGTCTATGCGTGTGGAATTTGTTAGGGTCTGGGACTAAGGTGCCAGGCTGCGGAGGAGTCGCCAGCGCGGGGTAAGCCTCCGCTCAAGGTGATGATCTCGGGAGCGCCCGCGTCGGGAAAAGGAACGCAATGCCGCATGATCGTCGAGAAGGTGAAATGTAGAACCAATTATTGTTTTTTCTTTTGCTTTGTGCCCACATTTTCTTCAGTGGCTCAGTGCCAATTGATCGGAATACTCATTCTTTTATGCTGCATCCATTTCTTCCATTATGTGAACCATACTTTACCATGTGAACGTGTTAATGCTGAATTGCTAATTAGATTAGATTTTATGTTGTGCCAATAACAGATATCTTTTTTTCTGATCTTATCAAATATATATGCTGATAACTGAATCTACGGATTAGTGCATAATAGTAAGTAATAGTGGGGAATATGGAAATAAACCCTCTGAAAATATCCATATGATCATTTAACATAAAAATGCTTCTAGACTTCTCTAATTGGCATAAGAATGTTAGGCTTTTTGCATTCATGAGAAAAAGGTTGTGAAATGACCACTAGCTAAGTTGGCTAGGTGGCTTAAGTAACACTTCTTAGGTCTTGAGTTCTCGTGGGAGCAAATTTTCATGTTGGGGTTAGAGCATCTCTAGCAGGAGCCCTCAAATCTGGCCCCTCTTTTTGTTTCCTAGAGAAACGCAGTGCGCTCCCCACTCTGCCGGTGGCCACACGTCCAGGCTTGGCACCGGCAGTTCACGGTGGAGTTTGCTACTCGCTGTTCAATGACGAGGACCGCGTCGATGCCTACCGTGACAATGAGCCTTTGCGCTACCACACCATGGACAACATTCTTGGTGAACTACTCGTCTTTGGACTGGCGATGCACGACTTTGAGGCGGAGCTGCACCTGGCGCACGACGATGGCGAGCCCCGCTCTTTTACTGAGACAGAGGGAGACATGACATGGTGAGCCGCGATGCAGCGGGAGATGGACGCTGTTGAGAGGAACCAGACGTAGGAGCTGACAGATCTTCCTGTCAGCCATCGCGCCATCACCCTTAAGTGCTCAAGAAGGATGAGGCCGGGATGTGATCAAGCACAAGGCATGTTTGGTGGTGCATCAGTTCGTCCAGCAGTGTTGGACACAAATCATAAGATTTGGGGCTAGGTTTTGATTTCATTATCCACCATAAACCATGGCAGGTTGGGGATACATATAGAGTAGCAAACTTGGCTGTTAAGAAAACCACACAACATATTCTAAATAGATGCTAAGAAGATAAGGATGGCCGGAACCCTTTGAGAGTAGATAGAAGAACCCTTTGGGTTATAGCTGACATCTTTCGTGGTGTTTAGTTTGGTGTTTTCGAACCTGGAACCGTTCACGGTGCTATCGGACCATGTTGCCGGTGTTTGGTTTGGCTGGCCCAGAGTTGATAATGGCAGGACCTGATACCGAATAGTTCAATGCTGATACCGCTCATCCCTTGCTGTTATCCGATAACGTGGCAGAGCTATGGGTGCGGATGCCAACCAAACAAAATCGCGATTCTCATAAACCATAATCGATAGTGCCACATCCCCTCGTTACAACTTAGGGCTCGAAATAAACAACACCTTCCTTTCTTGAATACACACAATATACGACCATGACGAATCCACTATGGTGTGCAAAGAGTCCTGTCTCGATGAAGAATTGAGCCCCTTTATTGTCGGTGTTTCGAACTCCCGACTAGTAAATTTGTATATTGGGCGTCTGGATCGGATGGTGTGCTAAGAAGACATAAGGATTATAATGGTTCGGGCTGAATTTCCCTACGCCCCGTCTCGAAAGGCTTGTGTTACCAAAGACTCGCGTTTGTAGTAGGGGTTACAAACGGGCGAGAGAGGGAGGAGCTCCCAAGTCTCCGGTGATGTGTGTGTTGAGTCCGAGCGAGTGGAGTCAAATGCCTCTGTTGGCTTGCCTTAAGCTGGGCACCCTGCCTCCCCTTTTATAGGCCAAAGGGAGGAGCAGGTTACATGCGAGAGAGAGAGAGAAGAGGAAAAGAAGAAAGAGGAAAACAAAGAAAGGAGGAGTTCCAAGGATAGCGTCGTCCTTCGGCCTATGTGCGAGTCCCTGTTGGTCTTTGTAGATGATAATGGAGATGGCTCCATGTTGTGGGTCCATTTTTGTCTTTGGTCTTTGCACGCGCTGGCGTCGTGAGTCGGTTGTAGCACCCTTCTCCGCCCCTCTCCTCTGTGTCGCCGATTGAGGTGGCACCTATTGCGGCTTTGCATCCTCTGTGTATCCAGTTGAACTGGAGCTCCTCCTCCCCCGTTTCCTTCCCTCCGTTTCATCCTCCCGCATTACGCTGAAGGGGGTGCCCATCGCCGCTTTGCTTGTCTTCTTTTTTGGTCGTTTTCCACCACCGGCCTCCCGCCATGGAACAACCGGCTTCTTCTTACGGTGGTTACGGACCATTGTTGTTTGGCTTACCTCTCCGGATGTAAAGCTTATGGCCAAAATTATAGGGAATGGACCTTCTCTCTCAAAATGCCGCCGCGATCTGGCCGGTGGTTTTGCTTCACATCTTATCGATGATCCACCGCCAGACCACATCTAATGCCGATGATAAAGAGGTCAAAGCTTGGCACTCTATTGATGACCGTGCAGCTATCTCGCTCGAATGTTGATTTGAGCATTCGTACTTGCCTCCCGGGATTACTGAGATCGCAAAAGAAATGCGGGATTACTTGAAAGGTCACTATCGCCAAAGCGACTCGGCTCTTCGCTATTCAATTCGCCGAGAATCTTAACTATCTTCAGCAGCAAGGAGTATTACATTTCCTTCACTAAGCTATCAAGTCGGTGGCCTCCATGGTGCCCAAGCCCTCTTCCTTATGCAAGGATTGTATCACCTCTTGGACTTCAAGAGACAAGTATGATCAAGAAAACACTATGTTTGACTTTGTTTTTGAAGAGTCTATGTTTGACTTTGTGATGGGTCTACGGCCCGAGTTTGAACCCACTCGTGTTCAATTTCTTGGTAGACCTGCTCTTGAACACCGGGGCCGAGACATTGTTTACTCTCATTGCAAAGGAGACATCATCATACCAAAGCTCTTCTTGGTCTTTGGCCATCGCCATAGGAACTCATCGGGCCTCTAAATCCTTGATCATCTTCATTTGCCACCTATTGCATCGCCATCATCTCCCCCCGCAAAGCATCATCATCAGCTTTTTTGTTGCGGCTGCATTTCCCCAATGGCATCATCGTTTGGGTCATTTGTGTGGTTCACGTCTGTCTACCTTAGTCAAGCAGCGTGTTCTTGGTCATGTATCCATTGATCCCCCTTTTGAGAGTACTGGTTGTAAGCTGGAAAAACAAATTGAGCTCCCTTACCCCTCTAGTGATTGGAAAACTACTCAACCTTTTGCTCTTGTACACTCGATATATGGGGACCCGCCCTTTTGTCTCCAAAAGTGGTCACGAGATATTATTTCATTTTTGTTGATGATTATTCTCGCTATACCTAGATTTATTTCATGAAGCATCGTTCTCAATTGCTATTAGTTTACTAGGCTTTTGTTCAAATGGTTTATACTTAATTTTCTTCTCCTATTCGCATTTTCCATTCCGATTTGGGCCGGGTGGGGGGGGGGAGTGTTTTTGGGTGAAGCTATCTCTACCATTAATTTTTTTAATGTAATGTCTACCTCATTAATGTTCAACCATCATCTCGTGGTCTTACACGGATCCTCACCTAGATATGCTCATCTTCCTGTCTTTGGTTGCAGATGTTATGTTCTTTTGCCTTCTCATGAATGGGCAAAGCTTACAGCTCAATCGGTTGAGTGTGTCTTTTTGGTTTATAGCCTTGAACATAAATGACAGTGGTTATCCCTAGCTCTAGTACTTGTATTTTACTTTCTTGCATTTTGTTTTTGCTAAAGTAGGGTTGCCTTGGCTTTCAAGTTGATCATGAGTTGCCTTGGCTTCCAAGTAGGCTAAGCATCTTGTTTTATGCAAGAATATGCTCTAGGGAGTTGGTAGGAGAAGAGGCAAGGGGCTCTGCCTATATAAGCAGCAGCCAACCCCCCATTGTAAGCAAGACATTGCATTTCAATTCAATCCAAGCGGCTCATTGGTCAAGCTAACCTCTGGGTGTTATCTAATCCATGTTTGGGCAACAATTGGTATCTAGAGCCAAGGGTTCTTGCAAGTCTTCCCCAACCGCCGCCACCATCACCACCACCATGGGTTCTACCTTAGCCGAGAGAGCGCGCTGTCAGACCGAGGCCGGAAAGGCAGTTCCGTCGGGCCGAGGGCTCTGGGAGTCTGGAGGAGCGTCTCGCCGCGGCGGAGGCTGTGGCCGTGAAGGCAGAAGCGGCGGCTCGAGGCCGTGATGGCCGCTGCGTCGGCTCGCGCAAGGAGGTGAAGCAGGAGGATGAGAAGGCGAGCGTGGCTGGAGGATCGAGGTGCCCGGAGCGGCGCCGTCGGCCAGCACGTTCATCAGAGCGTCGGCGCGGGCGTCGTGGTCGCTCCCTGGTGGTGTAGGTGTACCGGGATCCAGCAGGCGCCAACTACCATGAGTGGAGCGTACTGATGAAGGTGAAGCTCCAGGCGCGCAGCTCTGGGAGGCCGTGCGCTACGGCGACATCTCGTACGAGGAGGATCGTTGGGCCTTGAGGGCCTTCGCGTGGGTCGTGCCGCCGGAGCCGGGCGCCGCCATCACCGGGAGGAGGACGGCCAAGATCGCCTGGGAGGCGATTGCCACGGGCGCGTCGGCGGGGAGCACGTCTAGCGCGCGACGCTGCAGCGGCTGCGCAGCGAGTGGGAAGGTCTCACTTTTCGCGCAGGTGAGCAAGTCGAGGACTTTGCCCTGCGCTTGACCAACCTGATGGAGCAGATGGCCCGCAACGGCGACACCGACCTCAAGTACAAGTAGCTGGTCCTCTCCATCGAGACTATGCTCGACTTCAGGGAGCTCACCATCGAGGACGTCACCACGCACCTCAAGTCGATCCAGGATCGTGAGAAGGCGCCGGAGGCGGAGGCGAACACCGGCAAGCTCCTGTACACCGCCGAGCAGTGGCGGGCCTTCGAGAAGGAGGAGGGAGCCGGGTCGTCGAAGGATGGCGGCCGCAACTGTCGTCCCCGCGGTGGCGAGAAGAACAAGGGGAAGGGCGGCGATCAAGGTGCAGGGGAGAAGGCTGGAGGCGATCGGCGACCGAACCGCGACGACAAACCGCGCCGGTCACTGGGCACGGGATTGCCCCCAACCTCGCCGCGATCGGGAGAGCGGAGGTGCGGCACACGTTGCAAAAGCAGAGGAGGATCATGCTCTGTTCCCGGCGTGCGGGTTCGTGGAGATGGATGCGGCGGAGGGCAGCAGCAGGGCTCAAGCTTCCTCCTTCTACGCCAAATCGGCGTTGCGGGACATCTGCGAGCCCAAGGTGATGGCTTTCCTCCATACCGAGCCGGCCGCCGCCGAGAAGATCGATGGCTGGTACTTGGACACTGGTGCGACTCACCACATGACCGGGCGGCGCGAGCTCTTCACCGACCTGGACACGACGGCCAGAGGCACGGTGAGGTTCGGCGACGAGTCGAAGGTGGAGATCCACGGCATCGGTTCCATCATCTTCGAGGCCAAGAGCGGCGAGCACAGGGTGCTCCACGGGGTGTATTACATCCCGACGCTCCGGAACTCGATCATGAGTCTAGGCAGCTCGATGAAGGAGGGTCTCAGGTGGAGATCAAGCACGACTGGCTGAGGATTTGGGACAGGGGTGAGCGGCTTCTCATCAAGGTGCAGCGGAGCGCCAACCGCACTACATCCTCCACATGGGCACCGCCAAGCCGCTGTGTCTGGCCGCGTGCAAGGATGACGAGGCGTGGCGCTGGCACGGGTGCTACGGCCATCTTCACTTCGACGCGCTGGAGAAGCTGTCCAAGGGGGACAATGCGTGCGGTCTGCCGGCGATCAAGCACGTCGGGCAGTTCTGCGACATCTGCGTCATCACCAAGCATCGTCGACCTCCGTTCCCGTCGGAGGCCAAGTACCGCGCGCAGGACCCATTGGAGTTGGTTCACGGGGTTCTCTGTGGGCCGATCATGCCGGCGACTCCCGATGGCAGACGCTACTTCCTGCTACTGGTGCACAACGCCACGCGGTACATGTGGGTGGCGCTCCTAACGACGAAGGACATGGCTGCCGACGCCATCAAGACCTTGCAGGCGCGGGCGGAGATGCAGAGTGGCAGTAAGCTGCACACCCTGCGGACGGACAACAGGCGGGAGTTCACCGTCGGCGAGTTCACCGCCTACTGCGTGGAGGAGGGTATCCAGCGCCACTACAACACCTCTCACTCGCCGCAGCAGAACGGCGTCGTGGAGCGCCGGAACCAGACTGTGGTTGCCATGGCCCGGGCGTTGCTAAGGCAGAGGAGTCTGCCGGCGCACTTCTGGTGCGAGGCCATGGTCACCGCCATCCACCTGTTCAACCGGGCTCCGACCAAGGCGCTGCAGGGCATGACGCCGTACGAGGCTTGGCACGGCAAGGCGCCGCAGGTGGGGCACCTGCGCACGTTCGGCTGTGTTGCGTTCACCAAGGATCTGTCGCAACTGAAGAAGCTGGACGATCGCAGCCGGCCGGGGATCTTCATCGGGTACGCGGAGGCGCCAAGGCCTACCGCGTCCTCGACCCATCCACCCAACGCGTGCGCGTCTCGTGGGATGTGGTCTTCGGCGAGAGCCGCGGGTGGGATTCGTTGAAGGATGGAGAGGAGGTGGCTCAGGCGGATGAGGGATTTGTCATCCAGCGGGTGGAGGACGCAGGATCGAGGGGAGCCAGAACACCGTCACCAAGCTCGCCTCGACCGCATCCGCGCCGGGCTCGCTATCCCGGCTCCGGCTCCGGGGAGCAGAGCGGCGCCGAGGTGGGGGAGACCTCAAACTCCCGCCCGGGCGCCGCCGATCATGCCGGCAGCGGCGCCCACATCGCCCGCCCTCGATCGGCTGGCTATGCCGCCGGAGAACGACGAGGAGAGCTAGACGCAGTCGCTGCGACGAACCACTCCGCTACAAGACGCGGTGGCGAACATCATCGGGATGAGTCTCCTCGGGGATGGCAGAGCGGCTCTTCGCTCAGCTCCACCTCACGCACGCCGGGGAGCCTGTCAACCACACGGAGGCCAAGGGCCATCCAGAGTGGGAGGCGACAATGAAGTAGGAGCTCCAGGCGGTTGAGAAGAACCGGACCTGGGAGCTCATGGACCTGACGGATCGATCCCGCCGAAGTGGGTCTTCGAGCTCAAGAAGGACGAGAAGGGGTTGGTCACCAAGCACAAGGCGAGGCCGGTGGCGGCGGGCATTCCCTGTAGCAGGAGGGAGTTGACTACGAAGACGCATTTGCGCCCCGGTAGCGAGGATGGAGTCCGTGCGGGTGCTCCTCGCACTGGCGGCGTAGGAAGGGTGGAAGGTCCACCACATGGACGTGAAGTCCGCCTTCCTCAACGGCGACCTCAAGGAGGAGTTATACGTGCGGCAGCCGCCGGGCTTTGCCATTGCCGGAGAAGAAGGGAAGGTGTACTGCCTGAACGAGAAGCTGGACGCCACGCTGAAGCAGAGCAGAGCGCGCATGAGGCGGCAGTGTACCGGCGCGGCAGCGGGAGGACTCTGGTGCTGGTCGGCGTCTACGTCGACGACCTGATCATCATCGGCGCCGATTGGAGGGAGGTGGAGAGCTTCAAGGCCGCCATGAAGGATCGCTTCGAGATGAGCGACCTAGGCCTGCTTAGCTACTACCTCGGCGTCGAGGTTCGCCAGGATGCCAAGGGCATCACGCTGCGCCAGTCCATCTACGCGCGTGTTGACATTTTTTAGCGCAATCAAAGGAAACAGGTATAAAACCCATCCCCAATAACAGCGCCAGAAATGCGCCGCTGACATTCCCGAGTGAAACCACCATGTCGGTGATCTGAACGGGACTATCAACAGGATAGATCTTGCCATCTTAGATATTTCATCCGCAAGCGCACGGATCTATCATTGTAGCATTTCACCCGGAAGCATTCAGGGTATCGTTATTTATATTTTCCCAAAGGAAGGCATGTGATTATTAGCATGACATTTGAATAGAGGAACATGTGTTTGTTTAGACCAAATTGTTCATAACAGGGGTAAGCAATAACGGTTTATGGATAGTGTGACACACACTTAAGAATCCACCAGCAAAGGATAAAGAAAATAGATAAAGAATAAATGAATAACCTAATGGAGTAATTCTAATGTATCTAGTCATGGCCATACAAATGAATAGTTAGGATCATATGTAAACTGATCTAAGCATGGTTAGGTCTAGGATACCGGGAGACCCCACCGGCAGAAGTCCGCTTCCCACCAAGGCATTTACTTAACTCCTACAAAGACATACTAACGTGGAGGGATTTCAAGGGACGGTCATGGCTTGTCACGACCCAGCCGCCTACCCCCTCAACCGTGGCATGCTCTCATATTCGCAGGTGTCGTAATACCCGGGCACCATGCCCGCATATCAGAGCACTACTCTTGTCCCCCCAGGATCCCCACTCGTCGAATGGACGGACTAGAACAAGAGCAAACCCGAAGGAACAACAAACCGATATCCCACCTCTAATCAAGTTAGGCATATGATGATCGATAATGAACTGAGATGAACATGTCAAGATTATGATATGTAAACTATATGCTAGTTCATATACCAACACAAGAACATGAACAAGACTATACTCTAGTTCATAAGTTAGGCCAAAAACATAGATATAAGACTTGTAAATAGAAGAATGCTCCATTGAGAAGATATATTACCAAGGCACTTTCTTCTAGGAGACAAGCCCTCCTTGTAGCTCTTCTACTCCAAGTGCTAACCAAGAACTAAGAAGAAGAAAGAAGAAGTAGAAGAAGAAGTAGAAGAAGAGAGAGAGGTAGAGGTGGTAGAGAGAGGAAGAATGCTGGTTTGCTGGACTCCAAGTGGTGTGTGTTGAGAGGAAGAGAGGGGGACTACTTATACACTTGGAGGAGGGGCCTAAGTGCTAATTTACACCAAAACCGACCTAGTAAACCTTCCTAATCGAGCAAACCGACCATCCTACATTGGTAACCCCCATTTGGCGGAGTTCATGAACCGCTCCCGGAGGTCGGGGCGAAACCGCCGAGGAGGGTGCGGCCGCACAGGCGGTCTTGCGCACCCCCAGGCTCGGCACCGCCCGGGTCTCGGTGGGTTGGCTTCCTTCATCTTGAAAAGTTGTGGGCCGGGCTTGGCTCGCCCGCTTTTGATGTTTTGGGTCGATTTGCTCCTAGGCTTGTATTTTGCAAGAATGCGCTTTCCCGGATGGCGTACTTTGGTCGTATTTCCACCTGTATTTATTATAAATCTGCAAAATAAAATACTAGACACTACAAGTGTAATTTTATTAGTGATAAATGTATATGAGTATAAAAAGGTATAGTTTTACTCTCTTTATGGTAGTAAGTTGACGGAAAAAATATGTCGTTGGTTACCGTCAACAACGTGGCGAGTTTTCGAGGTGGGAGACATGGTGGACTGCAATCCAGCAACCACCCTGATGGAGGAGAAGCTGAAGCTGAGCAAGGAGAGCACGGCGGAGGAGGTGGATGCGACGATGTACCGGCGGCTGATGGGAAGTCTGTGGTACCTTGTGCACACCCCGCCAGATTTGGCGTTCGCCGTCGGCCATCTCGAGCCGGTTCATGGAGCGCCCACGGGCGGAGCACCCGCAGTTCATGGAGCGGCCCACGGCGCAGCACACGGCAGTGCTGAAGCGTGTGCTCCGATGCGTGGCTCGACGCTGACTTCGGGCCCACTACAAAAGAGCCGACTGACCCGCCCACTTCATCGGCTATTGCGACAAATGACCGGCCGGTGTGATGGGACAAGTCGGAGCACTGGAACCATGTTCTTCCTAGGAGGCTGTCCCGATCACCGGCAATCCATCAAGCGCGAAGGTAGTGGCCCGCAAGCCGCGAGGCAGAGCACGCCGCCGCCACCACCGCATCGAAGCATGCACGTAGGGGTCGCCGAGGCTACTCGGGGGAGGCGGAGGTTGTGGAGCTGAGGGTGGACAGCAAGTCTGCACTCGCATTGGCCAAGAACCCGGTGTTCCATGACAGGAGCAAGCACACTTAGTTAGGGAATGTCTGGAAGATGGAAGCATCAAGGCCATAGACAGGGAAAAAGCAGCATAGTACAAATCCTAGTAGTCCGTAGAATGCTTGCTTTAGGCGTGTAGTTCTGGAAGATTCTATCGGAATTCCTCTTTTCAAAGGCGCCGCCCAAGCAAGCGTATCAAGCTAGGTAGTTGTAGAAGAAAAAGAAAGAGACAGAGAATTGAGAGGAATGCGCTAGAAAAGAGACCTCATGAATTGATTGGAGTCAACATAGCTGATAAGTAAGTCTAGATGCAATTGGAGGGGCAAGGCGGGAATTTGAAGTTTATAAATCGGTTGTTTGGGACAACCGTTAAAAAGCCCTTAATAAGTTTTTCTAAGTTCCCGGATTGGAATTGCGGGAACCCTTGACTAAGTTCCACTTCATCAGGGAATGTCTGGAAGATGGAAGCATCAAGGCCACCTACATCCCCCAGGCCAGATCACCGGGCCGACATTCTTACCAAGTCCCTGGAAAGATCAAAGTTTCAGGAGATGAGGGGGAGGATTGGTCTGAAGAAGCTGATGTAGTGCTAGGTCTTAGGGGGAGCTTGACAGTGGTTAATCTCTAGCTCTAGTACTTGTATCTTACTTTCCTGCATTTTGCTTTTGCTAAAGTAGGGTTGCCTTGGCTCTCAAGTTGATCATGAGTTGCCATGGCTTCCAAGTAGGCTAAGCATCTTGCTTTATGCAAGAATATGCTCTAGGGAGTTGGTAGGAGAAGAGGCAAGGGGCTCGCCTCTATAAGCAACAGCCAACCCCCCATTGTAAGCAAGACATTGCATTTCAATTCAATCCAAGCGGACCATTGGTCAAGCTGACCTCTGGGTGTTATCTGATCCATGTTTGGGCAACAATAAAGGTTATGGTTGTTATGATCCTTAAGCTTGCCGTTTTCGCATCTCTCGTGATGTCACTTTTGTTGAAAATAGACCGTATTTTTACTCTTACTCCTTCACCATCGACATCTGTGGAGTCTATCTTTCTTCTTCTTACCACCTATCTCTATTCCATCTCAATGTTCCACCTAATAGTTCTCACACCAGCCCCAAATCGTGGGTCGTTTCTCACACCATCTATGTTGCCGTTGTGTATGGGTGGGGCGTACTCCATGCAGGTCGAATTTTTAAATACTTGAAGTTTACT